>CM069132.1:60355446-60720552 GCA_035221665.1 Okamejei kenojei | reverse complement strand
CCCCCCCCCCCATTGTTATAAAAACTTATTTTTACTACCATGGTTGATGTGTACAAAGACCCTTTCTCTTTAGGAGGTGTAAGGTAGGTGTTTATGAATAATGGGGAGTTTCGTTTATGAGTGTGAGGAGTGGTTTTGCTTGTTCAGTGGTGTATTTCCCCCCCCCCCCAGGTGGGGGCACGGTGGGGGGTGTATGTAACCCCCCCCCCGTGGATCTGATCCCCCCCCCCCCCCCCCCCCCCCCCCCTAAATATGTCAAGTAATCCTTCCCAGCAGTCAGTTCCATAGGAATTCAGCTTCTACTTCTAACTTACAGGTGGCTATCAAAATTACAAGCAAACATTTCTATTGAGCTTGGGCAAAAGAAACGTTTAAACATTAGCCTTTGGTATTTTTAGGTTGCGCAGTTAACAAAAAATTACATTACTATTCAAAGACCTCGTATTGTAGGAAAATAACTTTGTTATTGTGAGTCTGAAAACACTCACTTTATATCCCTTTTCATCCATTAACATGTAATTATATTTTTTTATGCTATTTTCTATAAAAGAGTTTTCTCAGGAACACACTATCGTCGTTATAACAGAGCTATCTTTATTTCCAACTAGATCATTCCAATGTTTTCATGACCTTGAATGGTGTGTCCTTTCATTAGTGATATATCCAGATTAATTGTTTGAGGCTAGCTGATTTCATCCTTAAGGCATCCATCCTGAGAAATCTACCTTACCTTTTATTAATGATAGCATTTCTAAAATTAAATAAACAAAACTGTATTCAATTACCTTTCATAATTTTCTTAAAGTTACATGCAGCAGACATAATTAAAATATAAATTCAAATAGTTACGTGATTCTTGTACTTTAGATGATTGTAAAAGCATGGGTTTACTATTTAAAGTATGTTTTCCATCGCTAAAGCATTGCTGTGGTTCATTAATTTCTCACTAGCTTTCTCCTGGACTGACCTCTGAGCTCACACTAAACTTGTATTATGTTAAAAGGTAAACAATGAGTTTGTTTTTCGGCTAATGGGGAGAATGAATTCATGCATATAATCTGATACTGGATTTTTTAAGCCATATCACGCACTTCTAAATGTTTTTGTCTTTGAGGCCGTATGTTTACCTTTAAATCGTCCCCAAACGATTCAACGACATTGGCTTACAGCAACATAGATTTGAGGTCAGAGAACTGGGGCGTTAAAGGTACAGCTTCATTGCATATTAATAAACTAATCATGAAGATTTATGTTTTTGGGTGATTCAGTCCTACAGACTCAAATGTATAAAACAATCTTCTACCATGTGCTTGATTTAACTGTTGTTTTAATTTGTGTATCCATATGGATTCATGAAAATGATATAATTTTTTTTAATTCTATGCTAATTAAAATAATTTCATGTCAGCATTATAGCATAATATTATTAGGTCTGAAGAAGGAGTCCCTGAACCGCAACATTTCATATATTCATGTTCTCCAGAGATGCCTATGTGACTTGTGCGTTAATCATGCACTTTGTTTCTCTTCTTTTTGTTCCCCAGCATGCTGAAGTTCCACCTGTCCTATCCATGTAATTGTCAAACTGTTTCATAAAAAGGGTTGGGATAGTCCAGCTCAACTACCTTCTCTGGGCAGCTTGTTCCATACACTCACCACCCTTTGTGTGAAAAATGTTACCCCTCGGATTCCATTAAATCTTTTCTTCTTTCCCCCCCCAACCCCCTTGAACCTATGTTCTTGTCCATCGATTTCCCCTAGACTCTGTGCATCTACCGATCTATTCCTCTCATGATTTGATTATACCTCTATAAGATCACCCCACATCCTCCTGCCCACTCTATGGAAGAGAGACCAGCCTACTCAACATCTCCTATAGCGCTTCGCGTTCGTTTTCTAGGTCTGCATGAACTTGAGAGTCTTCAATCTACAACAGAAGTCTTTATTATATCACTCACTGGCCGGCAGCAAGACAACTCAAAGTGGCTCTGCGCCACACACAGACAGGGACAGACGGACCAAAGCTCCTCAGTATCTTTGGACAGGAGAGAACTATGTTAGAACCATATCATTTGTCCTGCTTGCATGGGGGAGCAACAGGTCTCCCACCCCACACCGTCACACCAAACATCTCAAGCTCACACCTTTAGTCCTGGCAACATCATCGTAAAGCTTTTCTGGAACCCTTTCAAGTGTGACCATATCTTTCCTATAAATGGTGCCCAGAAGCTGAACACGATATTCTAATGTGGTCTCACCTTGTTAGGTCCATGCCTTTGTTCGACATCCCAAAATGCAATACCTCACACTTCTTGTATTAAATTCTATCAACCATTCTCGTCCCAAATGGCCAATCACATCCAGATCTTGCTGCAATCATTCACAACCATTTCACTATCTGCAAAACCAACTCAATTTGTATCATCAATTCAACTTGCTAATTTGCTTGTATGTCTCATCCCAAATACATTGATGTAGATGGACAATACAGTAATACGGGCCCATCTTCTGTTTGGTTTAATCAATGAGTTCCCAGAAACTCCTTCCAGGGGATGCACTTGATCCAGGCATGTGCTGTCAGGGTAGGCAGGAGGCACTGCCTACCCCGACTAAAATTATATCATTTAGTAATTACTAAATATAAATAATAAGGGCGAAGGGAGAATTATGCCTATCTACGAGATCAATCTCTTAGGTAGGCATAATTCTCGTGCTTTCATCCGCAGCGCTTGTAAACCTTGAAGGTCTGTGCAGCCCACCGGGCACGTCGCACGCTTCAAGCCCGTCAGTTTTCAAGCGGGGCTGAGGGGCAAGCAGAAATTCTGCCTTTGCAGCACTGCGCAAGGCGCAGCGCTAGTTTTCGGTGGGGTTTTCAAATATGCATTGGTTATTATTTTAAGTGTAGCTTAGGAAACCCAAAAGTGAGAGAAATGGAGCCGTGTTACATTTTGTGTTTATGTTTTTAAATACCGTACTTTCCCAGGGTGTGGGGGTGGGGGGAGAGCTTCCTTTCATAGCATTTGGGAGTCTGGCCCGGGTAAAGTTGCGGGGGAGGGCACGATAGGTTGCTTTTTGTGAGGAGGAGCTTGCCACTTGCGGCGCTCCCTTGCACGGAAGGCATGCAAAAACCTCTTCCTGCCGCTCGCTGGCCGACTCATGTTCCGCAAATCGTTAAAATTCCAACAGCGTGATTGAGGTTACTCGGCTGTGGGATTTAAGGATTTGCTGGAGCTGCTGGACATGAGCCGAGCGGCAGGTGAGAGATGTGCGACGTGAGAGCACTGCCAGAAGTGAGCCGGGCCTGCAAAAGGCGTTGAAGTGGGCCGACAGTTTGAGTTAGGATTCAGCAGACCGCTTGCAGTCCCGAGCTGCTTCTATCCCCGGCTACAATGTGGGGGCTCCACGCCTGGTCGCACCGCAGGCTGCTGTAAGTGAGTGGGGGGGAGTTACTGGCATTATCCCCACCCCCTCATCTCAAAAACAGTCCTGCTTCTCCCCGAACTTTACCCCTGGCACAGGTCTCTCCACACTGCTGTGAAAGGAACTGTCCCCCCAATTGGTGACTCTTTTGAACAAATGTTGTCATTCAATTAGATGACAACTAATTCATCTTTTCCCGGTGTGTTCCCGTTTTTCCCACCATATCTTTCCACCTGCCATCCTCCCCTTCACCACCCCCCCTCCCCCCCCCATTTCCCCCCCCCCCCCCCTCCCCCCCCCCGCTCCCCCCTCCCCCCCACTCCCATTCAGTAATTCAAAATAAGGAGACAAGAGGAAGCCTTGGGCAAAATTGATTGTTCTGTTTTTATTTTTGTATTTTTATGGAGAGAACAATCTGCGCATGCGCGGTTTATTTAAAAAAAAAATTACGACTGTGAGTGCCTACCCCGAGTTAATTACTCACGGCAACCTGCCTTAGTTGATCAGCAGCCTATACCTGTCCCATGAATTCCTCATGTTTTTGAACCACCGCCTCACTTCCCTCGTCAGCAAAGCTTTCCCTTACGTTTGCCTGCTTTGACCTTTCACTCTAACGGGCGTACATATCCTTGAGCTTTCATCCACTTGGCTGATGTTTCCTTTCCCCATCAATAACCTGCTCAGTTAACTATCTTTTGTTAGAATCTATTGCCTTTCTACTTTTCCTTATCCACAAAAACGATCCAATTTCACCTTTTTGCCTCCTGTTTTTCCCCATCAAGTCGTAAGGAAGACAGACTGGAAAAAAGTAATAATGTAGGAAGGAATTGGCAGATGTGGTTTAAACAAAAGATAGTCACAAAATGATGGAGTAACTCAGCGGGCAGATCAGGGCAGCATCTCTGGAGAAATGGAATAGGTGACATTGGATTGAAGACTTTCAGCAGCTTTCTGTATGAAGAAGGGTCTCGACCCCGAAGCGTCACCCCTATTCCGTTTCTCCAGAGTGCTGCCAGACTGCTGTGTTCTCCAGCTTTTTGTGTCTATCTATGCAAAAAGAAAATCTTGCTAATGCTAATTTGCTAGTTGAAAGGATTGGAATACATCAAGAAGCAAACTTATGCTGTTGGAACGTGGGGAATAATCAGTGTTACAAACATAGCAGAAAATTAAAGTAGCAAAAGTGATAAAACATTGAAGGAGAATTAAAAAGCCTGGCGTGTGCAAATCCTACCTTGTTGCTGCAGCTAAAGGAAATCATCCACAGCAATCTGCTTCCATCAGCAGAGGAATGATTAAAAGCAACCATGATTAAGTGGATGGTAAACACAATGATTACCAGGTTTTGAGATGTATTTTGGGCTGATCTCCCAGGCATCTACCTTATCTGTGGCAGAAGATTTGTAAATATAACAAAATACCAATTGGGAGTCAGAGAGGATTACCTGGCCCCTCAACATTTGGTGCCACACATCATTACGTCGAGGCCGTCTGATTTATACCCTCAATTTAAAATTATTGCAAGTTTCAAGTTGTCTTTTATCTCTTATTTTTTATAGAGTATTGCACCTCAGTCTTTAAAGTAAAAATACAGTGATTGGGACATAATGTTAGGGACAAAAGACCCATCATTTATTTATTTTGCCTCTCTGTACCACAATTTAAGATTTGTAATAGAAATATAATCATATGTGGTTAAGTGCACATTGCCAGATTTTAAATAAAGGCAATTTTGCACATTTGGTTTAGCATGTTAGGAAATTACAGCAGTGTTTAATACTTAGTAAATACATTATAAATAATATAAATGATGGGTCTTTGTTCCCAAACATTATGGAGGGCACTGATTCAGCAGCTTAATTGTTGCAGGGTTAGGTGATACAGCACAACAGAGGATGGGGGTTGGTAAAACAGAGGAGAGGAGTTGCTTTATTAATTTGGAGAACACGGCCGGCATTATTCAACATGACATACTGAGTGGGCAATAAGGGTGTTGGTGCTGAGAAATAAAATAGGGATGATCACTTTATTGAGATTGTACTCTTAAGGGCCCAAAACATATTCAACTGGATTTAGAGAAACAAAATACGCTGATGATTGCAGACAGCTGCAAGACTCATAGGATTGTCACAGTCGGGGATTTTAATTTTACCAATATGACAGGGACTGCCCATATGTTCAATGCATGGATGGTGTGGGATTTGTTCTAAATGTATTCAGAAAAGTTTTCCTTGGCCAAAAACAAGGGAGAAGGTAAAACATGACTACTCTCAGGGAATTAGGCAATGACGCAGTGTTAGTGGTTGAGCTTTTTGGGACCAACTACTAAAGTTTTATTCGTTTTAAATAGTTACTGATAAGGACAGGGCACGTTAGGTTTCTCAATGGGGGCAAAGCCAACTTTACTGGTATTAGGCAGGAACCTCTGCAAATATGATTGCAATAGTTGTTTAAGCGGGCAAGGGATTACTGGCAAAGGGATGTCTTTTATTAGAATGATTAGAGTTCAAGGTATTGCATGTTGCCGTTAGAGTGAGGGGCAAGGAGGTTAGGTGTACAGGACCCTGGCTGATGAAAGATGTTGACACTCCGATCAGGAAAAAGAGGGACGTGGGTCAAGTATAGGGAGCCGGATCAAGTGATCGTTGGAGGAGTATAGGTGATTGAGGAGCACTCTTAAGATGACAATCAGGAGGGCCACAGGGTTCATGAGGATGCTCTGGCAGATAAGATTAAGAGAATCCAAGAGATTTTGTAAGTTATTAAGGGGAAAAAGAGTAACTAGAGAGAATAACACTTCTCAAAACTAAGCGAGGTCTCTGTGTGTGGTGCTGTTAGGTCTTAATTGGAGTTTTTTAACTGCAGAAATGGCATAATGTTGTAGGGACCTCGGGAAAGCTGGTGTTAGGAGGCAAAGGGCAACAGTGGAGGATGATTTTTTTTTACTGAATGAAGTTTGTAACCAATGGATGTACCATTGGGTATCGGTGCTGAGACCTTCATTGTTTGTCATAATATATATATATATATATATGTGGGTGTGTGGTTTTATTTATATAGTATATATATGTTGTGTGTGTATGTGGTTTTATATATATATATATATATCTTATATATATATATATATATTTATATATATATATATATATATTTATATATTTATATATTTATATATTTGGTATAATATACATTATATATATATATATATATATATATATATATAATATACATTTATACTTTTATATATATATATATATATATATATATATATATACATATATATATTATATATAACATTACTATATATATATATATACATATATATTTATATTATATATATTATATTATATACACAAATATAATATACACATTATATATATTTATATATATATATATAATATATATATTTATATATATATATCTATAACGATATATAAAAACAAATTTCGGATGAAGATATCTGTGGTCTAATTTGCAAGTATGATGATCTGAAGATTGGTGGAGTTGCAGATTGACTGAGGATGGTTGGTAAGGATACAGAAGAGAGTGGATCATCTGGAAAAGTTGGGTGGCTCATGGCAGATGGAATGTAATCCATGCAGGTGTAAAGCAACCCTTTTGGCCTCACCCACCTCTTTCCCTGTGCCATGCATGGTCCCCCACCCCCTCCACCGATATTCCTTCCTCTGGCCTTATAATTCGCACCACTTCGATCTTTATCTCACACCTTTTATTTTGTTCATCTCTGGCTTTGTCAAAACCATCTGCCCAATTGAAGGCACCCTCCACCGGTATCCACCCTATCACTCTTCAGCTTTTCTCTTCTCCATCCACCCCGCCCCCGTCCCACAAACCGCAATCAGTCTGAGAATGGTTAGGGTCTGGAACTGAAAAACATCACCTATCATGTTCTCCAGAGTTACGGCCTGACGTTGCTGTGTTTACTGCAGCTCTTTGTGGGTATATGTTAATGCATTTTGGGTCAATCTAATGTTGCCTCGGAAGTTGATTTAGGCAGCAATGACCTTTATAAGCATTGAGTGTACAGGAGCTGCATGTTCATAGCTCTCTGAAAATGATGATTCAAAGTGGGATAGGGTATTGAAGAAGAGCCAGTGATTTTTGCTTTCTTGTCTTCATCAGGCAGATGGTTGGGTGTGAGATTTGGTGTGCCGGTTTCAACTGTGCAAGACATTGATTAGGCTACAGTTTCTGTATTCTGTGCAGTTCTAGTCATTTACAATACCGAAAGGATGTTGGTTAGCATGTGAAAAAGTGCACAAAGATTCACCATGCTGTCGCTTTAATCGTGGACTTTCATTACCAAGGAAGATCAGGTAGGTGGATATTTTGTGATCAGTGGGGTGAAGGATGTTGAGTGGGTGACCTTTATAGAGATTAATAAAATGTTGAGGGCATGATGGGAAAATAGTCCACAGGACTTTTACTAAGGGTAGGGGAAGTCTAAATCTAGATGTGAAACAGGGGGGGGACCGCAGATGTTGGTTTACAAAAAAGATACACAGGTGCTTGAAGTAACTCAGTGGGATCAGGCAGCATCTCTGGAGAACAGAATAGTGATGTTTCGATGGGGGACCTTCTTCAGCGTCTGGGTCAAGGACATGGTTGTGGAGGAGGGCAGTGGGGAGGGGCAGGAGATGCAGGTGGTGGAGAGAACATTGGGACTGGTGGTGGGGCTTCATTAGTCAGAGAGAGGAAGATCTGGTCATCCCGAGGACAAGGCAGTAACTGGGAATTGGTAGTCGTTGGTTTTTATGACCAGGTTGGGCCAAGAGAATAGCCTTCCCACAATGAGTTATTCCCCTTGAACAAATCTATCTGAATTGGGTGACTTCATGGGGTGAGTGGCTGGAACTGGTCCCCTTGAAATTAATTTGCAGCATTATTCAAGTTGGCATATAGCATTAGCTGTTCATAAGCCACAATGAAACAATTAATAATGTTGCAAGCGACATCCAGATGGACTATTGGACACTACTACAAATATCGGGATCTCTCTTTTGTAATGCTATCAGAAGCACTGCTGATCATGGACAGTATCTTTTGAGGGAACTACCAGTCACCAGTTTTCTGATTGACTTTTCATCTAAAATAATATTATGTATTTCATAAATGGTATGGGTGGCGTGGGTGTAGGCAAGTAATTTTTAGGCAAGTAATTTCGCATACTCAAAAGGAGTCTAAAATAATCCAGGTTTCTATCTATTTTTCCTGTCCAGGGGGGGGCGCGAACGGGAAGAGGTATCGGTTCCAAAGGGGCGGGGGGGGATCGTTTAATGGGTTAGTGGTCGGGGACTTTGGTACTGACTATTAAGGAGTAACTCGGGACAGGACTGATCTCTATGAGACCGGCAGGGGTGAACGATAGGGAGGGCCCATTTATTATTTAGGGGCACATCTCGTTGCATGGAGGTTACATGTTTCTGGAGGGTGCCTATCTTATATGACAATAACAACATCAAAATGTAACCTGTGACTGCTTGTTATATATCTTTCCAGTTGGGTACTTCCGTGTGTGGGGGGGCGGGGGGGGGGGGGGGGGGGGGGGGGGGGGGGGGGGGGAGGGGGTGAGGAGAAAGGAGGAAAGCATAATAAAGAAAAATATAGGGGTGTGCTAGGAGGGAGGTATGGAGATTGTTGACATTCAGTTAAGGGAATATAAGGGAACCAAGGGCATATGGAACTGCAGATGTAAGTTTACAAAATAAGATAGTGCTGGAGTAACTCAGCAGTTCAGGACATGGGTAGGCAATTTAACGGTCCAATAAAATGGGTATATGGCTCCTAGAGATGTCTAATCAGAAATTGCCGGACATGTAATTTACTCCAGTCCTTTGCATCTTTATGCAGTTAAGGGAATCATTCAGCTGGTAGTAATGAAACAAGTAATGGTGCAATGAACAAGCCAACATCTTAACAATTCTATTTTTGAAACCGTTGCCCAAGCCTTTAGATTGAGAATTTTTCATTTGTTCCATTTGAAATTTATCCTTTTAAGTATTTGGATGGGATCCAATTATTCTGTGTCTGTGCCATTATCACTCACTTGCTAACTCCACTCACTTTCTTCAGATCAAAGGTGGAACTATGGACACTCACATAAGTCTAAGCTGTGCCAGTCTACTATGGGATGTGTGGAATCATTGATATTTCAGTACAACCTGCTCCCTCAACTGTTTCTTCCAGTACATCAATGATTGCATTAATTTTGCTGCCAATTTCCATTGTTGCCCCACCTTCAGAAGGTAATCTCTGACTCTTCCCTTCCATTTTGTGGATCTGTACGAGGTTAACATTACAAACCTCCTAACTCACAGTGCTTAGCATTAGGTAAGCTAATGGCTGACATTACAAGCCTACTCCCAAATATTGAGAGATGTACAAATCTGGATGAACTCGAACTGGGAGTCCAGGGTTGTTTCTGAATGTAAATCACAGTTTTTTAAATATGGATTTTGGCCACTTTCATAATTTTTTTATCAGGATAGAATTTTGCATCAGAGCGCTATGGTGCCATGCTTTAGCACACTAGAAATAGATGCAGTCCAATGTCTAGGCAACAATGAATCAGGTATTTGAATACATTAAACCTGATGCTGCTTGACCAGTGAGCAGCTCCACCCAAACACTGTTTGAGAAAGTCAGTGGGTCAGTACCTGTGGAAGGATATGGACCAATGACGTTTCGGGTCAGGACCCTTCTTCAGATCGTGGCCCTGCTGAGTTCCTTCTGTAATTTGTTTATTGCTGAAGATTTAAGCATCTGCTGCCTTTAGTGTCTCCATCGTATTGGCAGGTTTGTTGATCAGTTTATCTTTTTAGTTATTTGAAGGAAAATAATGATCGAGGACAATCATTCACAGATTGTGGATCAGTAGCAGTGGAGAATCAGGAGCCTATTTTGTACTTCTCTCAATGCTAGTTTCTATTGAATTTGATTGTCATTTCCATGGTAAAGAAATTTGGGTGCACTTTACTCAAATCTGTCTTTTAGCTCAGGGGGAATGTCCTCTTCCGATACACACCTGTCTTTTTTAATCTTCTCATCTCTGTCTGATATTTTTGTGTTCTCACAACTTTTCACTTCAGTTTTCAAAAACATTTCTGGCTGTCAGATTTAGTCAAAACTGACAACTTCCCATCAAGAACAGAATTCATCATGTTATCCTGGCAATGACCCCCTGCTGAGCTCAAATGTGAAGAATTGTAACAACACTGAGTGTGAAGAGCAGATGCGATGTCAGATTATCTATGAATACCCCCCACTAAGCTTAATCAGATTTTCTGTCTGAAACCTTATTTCTAACTCAGAAACTAAAACAATGCTGGGATTGTCCCCCAGCCCCGACGTCGGACTTACATCACCCCGGGGAGCGGGCCTGAACATCGGGCCGCCCTTAGCGGCGACAGCGGAGGGCTCGGGGAGGCCCTGACCATGGGTGAACATTGGGGAGCATCGGGAAGAGTCTGACTTTGGTGCCTTCCCTCACAGTGGGAAATTTTGATCCTGCTGTGAGGGGATGTTTTATGTTGAATTTCTGTCTACTCTGTTGTGTTCTTTATTTTTGGCTGTATGGTGACTTCATTTCACTGAGCCAATTGGCACATGTGACAAATAAAATCTATCTGTCTGTATCTCTGTGAATAGGGGACATGGAGGGAGTAGGGGTAAGGGATAGGATGTAAAAGTTCCTTCTGGCACTTTCTCAAAATTCCAGCATCTGCTGTCTCTTGTGTCTCTAATTCGTATAATAGTTAATCTAACATCAATGGTAGGGATATTATGGAAAACAAATCAGACTGAGCTTCAAACTGACAGTGTTGACATTAAACCAGTATTGCATGAAAATTGATGATGGTATAGTCCTCCTCTGCACACTTGTGGCAGATGTTCACTCTGTGTGCCACCATGGCCTTGCCAGTATCATGTCCATTGCTATTTTCTTCCCAAGTATGGAGGTATTATTTTGATGTTACTTGTAGAATTTAAAAAAATCATGTCATCAAGGCCAGTTTCTTACTGCAATTGCCATGCATGATTGACCACTTGAAAACAAAAATATTACTCAGGGATAGAATTTTGAATATGTATTACAAGGTGCCAGCAGCTCGATAATGAAATCTTAAATAAAAGAGAAAATGTTGCTGTAGCGTGGAGATTGGTGAACATAATTGCTTCTCCAGGCTTCACGCTTTACCAAAGAAATTGCCTCCAACATTCTTTATCTCTCTACCTTTTCAAAATGCCAAAATGCTTATCTGGTCTTATTTATCCTCATTAGGGCCTGAAAGTTCTCAAATAGATAGAAAAATAGAAAATGCGGGAAGTATTCAGCCAGTCAGGCTGCGTTTCCGGAAAGTGAAACAGGTCTTTCAAGGTCATTGGCGGAATAGACTCATCAGGCCGAATGGCCAAATTCTGCTCCTATGTTTTAAGGTCAAAGACTGTCAGAAATAAGAAGGCCCCCAGAATGAAATGGTGCCAGTTATCTGTGGCACTCCCCGGGTAGTCACAAAATGAGACATTTAGCGAAGTGCATAAATATGAAGAAAGTGTATTGGTATGTTCATCCATTCAGTAATCTCTCAATAATATTTATGAATCAAAAATTACCCATCATAATTTTTGAACCTAGTTTTCATCTGATTGAGTTCCAGGATGTATTTAGTCACTGCAAGCATATCTACTTGTTCAATATACCTGGTCCTATTTCTGATTATGGAAAGGGTTAAATTAGTCTGAACAAGAAATTTGATATTGCTGTGTTTTTTTACAGACTGTAAATAAGTGCTCATTATAACGGGAGACACACCCTCACTTGTTCAATGTGCATGCCTCCCATGTTGGTGAAGACTCCCCCTCTGGTGCCCAGGGCTCACACCTGAAACAGATGTTAGACCTTTGCACATGCAAACAGAACATTTACACCATACATGAGTCTCTTGTGCAGCGTATGTATGTATGAGGCAGACAGCTGCTGTGCTATGTGTTCTTCATGTTTTTATCCTCAGAGACATCATGTTGAGCTCAATTTCGACTTTGTTAATATAATCCATATTTCTGAGTTCAGCCATTTATTTACTAATGGCTGAACGCAGAAATACGCATTATAACTAACAGAGTTGTGGGCAATCACTAGCAGTGTTGTCACCTGAATGTCATTCAAAAGTTGAAGTTGAAGAAATACTCAGCAGATCAGGCAGCATTTGTTGAAAGAGAAAGATAAGTAATGTTTTGCATTGAAGACCTTTACCAGAAATAATGATGGAAGATCATCAACACGAAAAGCCTACTCTATCTCTCTTTTTGCGGATGCTGTCTGATTCCAGCATTTTGTTTTGTTTCTTCAACCTATTTATGTCTAACATGATCCTTCTCTTTACATCTTTCCTCACTGCATTCTGAGCAAATCATACCTGCTAATTCATTGTGCTTGAATGCCAAAGTTTTTCCAAAAGAGCCTCCCAAACCCTCAATCGCTGTAATCTAGAAAGGCAAAGAGAAAGGATGTGGGAACACTCGAGGAATGCAGATGCTGGAATCTTGCCTTAAAAAAAAAAAGTGCTGGAGTAACTCAATGGGTAAGGCAGCTTCTGCGGAAGGAATGAATAGATGACGTTTCAGACCAGGGGGAATGTGACTACTTACAATTTTACATCAAGCCATACATCAATTTGACTTGGTGATGCATCAATGCTTCTTGATCTTCCCTGTTCAAGTGTTTTCGCTCTCATTAGCACAAGGACTGTTTGAATGAAGATACCCCAGCAACATTTTCTCCTCGGCAATTGAGGATGACAGCAAGTGTTTGCATCATAAATGATGCTAATCACTATAAATTAATGAAAATATATAATTTGTTATAATTATAATGAAAACTTGCCTCATTGATAATTTATTTAAGAAATCCATCAGTCAAAATCTTTCATAGACCCGAGGAGCAAAACTGGAATATAATTTTAATATCACAAAAAAAAATTGTAACCTATTCAATAAAGGCCAATTGCTGCATTTGTAAATTTCATGTCAAATCACATATAGTTTCACAACTGTTCAATTAAAATTGATAAAATACAATCACTGTAGCTTAATGAAACAGTAGATGTTTTCAATAAATTATTTAAATCTAACAAGAATAACTTTACTCATTCAAAATTTATCTTTTCAGAATTCTTACCTACAGATAATTAAAATGTGTTGAATTTTACTTCTAAGAGTGCATATATATATATATATATATATATTGCACAAATCAAACAAACAGAATGATGACTTCTTGCTATCCACTGTACAGAATGCGTGCACTGTTGGTGCATGTAACCTGTGACAATGTGACCTTACAAAAGCATGCTGAACTTCACGAGATTTAATGGAGCATGTAATCAGTAACACCCGCCACATTTTTTCTGTTGCGCCAGACTCAGGATTTTGGTTTTGCATTTAAGCCATTTCACTAAACACAATTAAAAGCTTCAGTTTACCACACAGGTCTCTCTCTAAAAGGTTCTGCTTAGTAAATATGAATGGAATGGAATACTTTTATTGTCACATGTGACTAGGCACAGTGAAATTCTTTGATTGCATACCCAATGTATGCAATGTTAACGCAGTCTAGAAACTTCAATTGTGATTTAATTTAATATAGGTGCGATTGCATTGATTGCCGAGGAAAAATAACATCTTGGTAATATATCAATTGTGTCAGCAATAAATTATAAGAGGAGGTAGTTGAGGCTGGGACTATCCCATCATTTAAGAAACAGTTAGACATGTACATGGATAGGTCCAGTTTGGAGAGATATGGACCAAGCGCAGGCAAGTGGGATGAGTGTAGCTGGGACATTGTTGGCCAGTGTGGGCGAGTTGGGTTTAAGGGCCTCTTTCTACACTGTATCACTCTATGACTGTAAGTAATAATAAAGCCTAAAGTGAATTGTAAAGTGGCAGTTTAAAACGAGTATATAACTTTCAAAGGAGAGCACAGAAATTCCACTTGAGTAATTAAGTATTATCTTTTCTGGATTTTGTAGTAATGGACACTGTGCTTTGTTGATTTACATAAGGATGTTATTCCTGTCCTCCATCAATCCAGCATTCAAGACGCCCAAGTCTGGATATTTGATCGTGTTCATCCTTTTAATGTTTTTCCTGGTGTCAGTGGCACATCTAATCACAGTACATGGTGCCCAGTGCATATCCTCTGTTGGCAGAAAATTTAGTTTCTGTAGTGTTTAAAACGTCACTGATCACCCGCAGAAAAAAAATGTTGAACAAATTGCCCAGGGATCGGCAATGAGACAA
This sequence comes from Okamejei kenojei, assembly GCA_035221665.1. NCBI lineage: Eukaryota > Metazoa > Chordata > Chondrichthyes > Rajiformes > Rajidae > Okamejei > Okamejei kenojei. The sequence continues at coordinate 60,705,810 of CM069132.1, read as the reverse complement.
GCAATGAAAGGATCTGCACTGTGACAAAAATGTGCCTTGCACACAGTGCTTGCAGACCTGTATTTTCAATGGTCAGGATTATGGAATATGCAGCAGTGAGAGTCCCATTACTGATTGCAGACTTTTTGTGCAGAACAAATCTAAACTGCATGCTATGATCACAGGTCCCTTGATCAGCCAGCCTTTTCACAATAGCTTCATTTGTGACACTAAATCAATTGAGGCAAATCATCACAGGGAGGGGAGAGAATGTCCAAACACACGGTTGATTACCGTGAACTGCCTCTTCATTTAAAACAGAGATGAGATACATTTATTTATCTGCGGCGTTTGAGTCTTTGAAACCCTTTTCCTCAAAGGACTGGAGAACCAAGGTGTTTTGGGGGTAGTTTTAAGATAAGAGATTAGTTTCTAAATGAAGAAGGCAAATAAAAGTTACTGGGGGTAAGACACTCTCCGTCGGCTCCGTCAATTCCATTCTCCAGGCCCCCATTGCCAACTTAAGGTCCAAAGCCCTCCGTTCTTCCTCGAGATCAGCCACCATTCCTGATTTTAAATTGCAGACAGGTTCCTCTTTGTTGGGTAAGGGATACAATCCTTGCCACCAGGGGCCCCAAATCCCCGACTCTACCTCCGTACATCGACGACCGTGCTTGCCGCATTTCATCCATTTCACCACTCAACTTCCATCCCGAAAACACACATGACCATACCATTCCTTGATGTATATCCCACCGACATTACAAACCAACTGTACATTCTTCCTCCCACCCTGTTCCTGTAAGGACAATTTCCCAAGGTCCTCCGTCTATGCCTCAAAAGGATTCTAGTCTTCAGAGAACGGGGATTCCCCACCCCCAACTATAAGTATTTTACCCCGCAACACTGATATTGTTATCATCCGCAGTTTCGCCACCTCCATCGCCAGCATCTTCCCATCTCCCCCCCTGCAAAAACCGCTTCCGAACTTTCCCTGCAGTAAAAATGCAACATTGTTATGCACTTTTCTAACATATTAATGAAATCGAGAACCAAGAGGCTTGCGAGGAACACCTCCGCTCGGTCTCGCACAACCCGACCTTTGATTATTCCGCTTGGGAGTTGCATCCTTGGGCTTGAATATTGATATTTTCTCAATTCTGTTAACCCTTGCTGTCTCCTCCCATAATCCAGTATAAACAGTTTTGAAAGAGAAAATAAGACTATACTTGTTTTCTTTTTCAAAAAAGATAAAATAGATGACCTCTTTAATCATTTTGGAATTGAACTGAGTTTCTGTAGTCACAAAGCTGATTTGTTCTGGGTTTTGAGGAGCAGTTCCAGTCATAATTCATTTAAATCTAGTTAAAATACATGGCAGATTTCAAAAGATCCATTGTTGAAGGAATATTTCTATGCGTTGTGCAGAACAATGCCTTAACAATAAATCAGCAAGTTCTCAGCGCTGCTGTCAGAATTGCAAGTTTATGGGGAAAATTTTACAAGTTAGCACTCCTTTTGTGCAGCCTGACAGTGGGAAGCTCGATCAATCATGCACAGCAGACAGCATGCATAATTTGCACCATTCACAATTTTCAAAATTATCCATTTTCACTTTATTACCAAAATATCTGGAGCACATGTATTGAGCATACTGATCACCACACTTAATCACCTGATCTGCCATTTCTTCGAGTGAGGTTTAGCTACTGAAACATAAATGTCACTCCAAATTGCTACTGTTATTTAGTTCATGTTGAAGACAAAAAAAGCAACACAGCAGTTGCTTTTGGGAGGGGGGAAGTGGAAAGGGGCGGTTCAAAAGAAACATTGACAAATATTAAAGTAGAAAATAGTTCCATTGCATGGAAATATGAATAGATCAGTATGATCTGTGCATGTAAATTGTGCATTTATCAACCAAAAGACCATGTTACAGACTTTGAATACACTTGAAATGTACCCACTCATGATGAGGAGAAATTTGCATCCAATTTGCATCAGCAAGATAATTTGAATAGAAAGACAATAACAACCTAATTTGGTAGAAACTGATATATGTTGCATCAGTTTCTTAGGTGCAGATAAGACGTAAAGCTGGCTGACACAGGAGTGGGCCAACCTGGACTTAATCTGTTTAAGAGATGTAAATCATCATTAAATATAATGAGCATGTTTTTCTGATTAGTCATTCTGATCATCTTCTTAAAATAGAGTAGGAAGGAACTGCAGATGCTGGTTTACACCAAAGATAAACTCAAAATTCTGGAGTAATGATGGGACAGACAGCATCCCTTGAGAGAAGGAATGGGGGAACATTTCTGAAGAAGTAGTTTGACCTGAAATGTCACTCAATCTCAAGAGTGCCACCTGTCCCGCTGAGTTACTCTGGCATTTTGTGTCTATCTTCTTAAAATAGGATGTTGGTCTTTTGCATGTAGGGCCAAACTCCTGTTGAATGATCATGCTGTAAAACTCATTTGAAACGGAGTGGAGTAGTGGTAGAGCTGCTGCCTGACAGTACCAGGGGCCTGGGTTCGATCCTAACTACGGGTGCCATCTGTACAAGCTTTGTATGTTTTCCCTGTGACATGGATTTTCTCTGGGTGCTCCTGTTTTCTCCCACACTCCAAAGATGTGCAGGTCTGTAGATTAATTAGCTTCGGTTAAATTGTAAGTTGTCCCTAGTGTGTAAGATAGTGCCAGTGCATGGGGTGATCGTAGGTCGGTGCAGACTCGGTGTGCCAAAGGACCTGTTTACGCGTGGTATCTCTCTAAGCTAAAGTCTAAAGCGTGGCTCTTTGGAAATATCCTTCTTGTGGGCAAAAGTTGGTCTTAATGCTTTGTAACTCCGAATTCAGTATGAATTGACTCTAAATGCAATCCACTTCCAACATCCTTTGCCTCAAGAACCTACTTACGAATTATTACTGTTGGAGAGCAAGAAATGTAGGTCACTTGCTTCAACGTTTGAGCAGCTTGTGGAGATGCAACAGGCTGCAAGTTTCCCATCGTCAGGAGTGGATACAGTGCAAGTGAATTGAAAGTCTGTAAGATATTAACCTTTTAGTTGTTAAATGCACAATTTACACACACTGTTACTCCAACTTTTACGGCAGAATGTACTTATGATGCCTGAGGGTTAATTTTGGGCCTGACTCAGACCTTTTGGCCCTTGCTGTCTTGGTTTCCAGTAGTAGGACTGAAACTATGTTTGTGATATTAATATGGCTATTGGCCAGAACTTAAGAAGAATATGCTCCCCTCTTGTGAACATCCCTTAGACAAAAGCAGGACACTCTTCTTATAGTCTTAACCAAAAGCCAAGAAGTTAGAACATGCTAAGAAATACATAGTAAAATGGTGTTGCACAAGGGATTTGCATCTGAGGCTCCAGAGATACGATTTACCAGTGTGCACCCATTTTTCCCCACTATCCTGCCTCTATTTGCCCCGTCTTTCCCCACTCCTCACGCCAGCTGGCCCTTTCACCCCATATCCCTAACTCTGGCTTTATACCTCATTCCTCTCTTTGTCTGTCACAATGTTTGCCTCCTTTTCATCTATAACCTTTATCCACCCATCTGCCAATCAAACCCCTTTCAGCTGTACGCACCTTTCACATGCCGCCGCCACGTCCCTTTTCCAGCTTTCTCACCCCACTATAATCAGTCTGGGGAAGGGTTCCAGCCCAAAATGTTACCTGTCCATTCCCTCCACCAATGCTGCCTGACCCCCTGCCCACACTGACCAACATGTCCAATCAACACTGGTCCCACTTGCCTGTGTTAGGCCCGTATAATTTCTAAATCTATTCTATCCATGTACCTGTCTAAATGTTTCTTAAACATTGCGATAGTCCCTGCCTCAATTATCTTCCCGGGCAGCTTGTTCCACATACCCACCACCCTTTGTGTGACAAGGTTACCCCTCAGGTTCCAATTAAATCTTTCTCCCCTCACCTTAAGCCTTTATCCTCTGGTTCTCTATCTCCCCTGCCCTGGGAATTTACCTGATCTATTCCTCTTATGATGTTGTACACCTCTATAAGATCACCTATCCTCTTTCACTCCACGAATCGTCATAGCCTGCTCATCCTCTCCCTTTAGCTCAGGCCCCTGAGCCCTTGCAACATCCCCGTAAAACATAACTGGTGTATCAGAACTAATCCTGGATTTTCCTGCCTGCTCACAAATGTGTTACAATTTTTGTATAGTTACAAAGTATATGCCCTCAAATGTGACATACATCCCGCTTGCATAAATAGTCAAATATCCTACCTCCTTGTGGCACACTCATGTGCACCTTGCATGTTTACCTTGTAAGTACAATGGTAAGCTCCCGTCCGAAGGTCTGAATGCTGGTTGCTCTGTGGTATCCAAACACGAGTTCACTATAGTTTACTGTAACTCTCAGTATGTAGCTGATTCTCCAGTTTCAACAAGTCCTCTGCTATCTGTCTGCACTGCTAACCACAAGGATACAACAATACCTGTGCTAACAAACTCACAAGGTCTCCACCTGTCCATCTGTGCTGTTGCAAAACCTTCTTAACTATACTACTCCTCACATGGTTATTCCTGACTCTCACCATTATGCCAGGCATAAATCTTGGAAATCTCAACAGGCAATTCTGGGTGTTGCTTCACCAGAGGAACTGCAATAATTCAAGAAGAAGTCTCACCGCTACCTCCTCAAGGGGAGTTAGGGAGGGCCATAAATGCTGGGCCAGCTAGCAATTTCTCCTGAGCCCTAAACACAAATAATTGAATGAAACAAATCTATACTGTAGCACCACTCACTCTGTGCCTGTCCGGTTCTATGCAGCAGTGGCGTCCCACACCATCACAGATTTCATCACGTCAGATCTCCTCCCCCAACCTGATAGTGACCCAATCCATTTCTACCCACTAGTATCTCCTCCCCAAGATCCACAAACAGGATGACCCAGGTAGGCCCATTGTTTACACCTGAACTTATCTTCTCATACCTCGATCCATCTTGTCACCCTTTGTCCACTCCCTTCCCACCTACATCCAGAACACCTTGCTTGCTCACCACCATTTTGACAACTTTTGATTCTCATCTCCCACTGTCTGGATGTCCAATCCCAATACAACTCCATTCCCCATCAGGAAGACCTTGGGGATCTGCAACAAACCAGTTCCCTTCAACTAACCCTCTCCTTCACCTGGCTAAACATGATTTCACACTGAAGAACATTTTCTATTCCTCCCACATTCCACAAATCAAAGCTGCAGCCACAGGTAGTCGCATGGGCTCTAACCGCATCTGCCATTTCATTGGCGACATGGAGGAACCAACTCTGGCACATTCTCCAACTCCTTCTCCACTAGCTGCAGATTCCAGCATCTGCAGTCTCCAGTGCTTCCACACAGTAATAGTCGTAGCCACCCATGCCATGAATAAAAAGGAAACCATTTCTAACCAAGCAGGAAAAGATTTTTCCAAAATTTACATTGACAGCAGCATTCTCAAAATTAAAAAAAAAACAGCATCCTAACAGTAAACAAAGAATTCATTGTCACAAATGTAATTTATGAAAGCAACAATTGTTAATATTAAAAAAATGAAATTTGACTGACTAAACTGTGCAAATTCGGTCTCCACTTTGATTCAAATTCCTTTGGGAAAAGCAAAAAAAACCTCACAAATCCACCTTGGATGAAAGACATTCTTTCCTTCAGCTCAGAAACCATTTGATACATGCTGCGAAATTCTTTCAGATGTGGTTGGCATTTCATAAAAAAATTCCAGTCAAAGCCCAGCATTTTGAGATGGGGCCTAGCCTTCAAAAAAACGTTCAACAATAAAAGTTAGAACACGTGGTTTTTAATGGGTGTATATAATCATGCTAAGCATTTCACAATTTGTTTTAAACGCTTTTTTTGAACATTGTAAATTTCACTAACTGAGAAAAATAATCAGAATTTTGTTCACTCATCTGAAGTCGCTCAATTGCTTCATATTTTCTTCAATGTTAGCTATTTTTACTTGCCGAAGGTGCTCCCACTATGCTGATGGGTGGCGAATTTGAGAATTTGGACCCAGCGACAAAGATGGACTGACAAGATATCTTGTGACTTGTAGAAAAAACCTTTATGTGATGGTCTTCCCATGCACCTGTTGCCTTGTTTTACTTTATAAATTTGGGAGATGTTGTTGAAGTAACCTGAGTGTCACAAGGTACGAGAGTTTAATGTTATGTGTGCATAATTTGTTACGTCAGTCACCATGGTCTTAATGGTGTATATACATGTATTCCCCATAGTCATGCAACAGTGATACTTTGGCTCTGGTAAGTTAAACCCATTTACACTAATCCTACACCAATCCCATTTTCGCTAAGACTTCAGAATGCCAAGAGACAATACCGGGACAAACTTGATTCACATTATAGTCACTTGGACACCCTACAACTGTTGTTAGGCCTGAATACTATAACTGGTTGCAAAGCAAATTCAGGCAATATCACTGGTGATAGTTTGGCCTTCCCTGATCAACTTGATGCTCGCTTTGAGCAGAAGACCAACAGGGTTATGGCATCAGATTTGAATGTGCCTCTTCCGAGGGTTAGTGTTGCAGGTTAGATCAGCCTTCCCGAAGATGAGCCCATGGAAGGCAATTGGCCTGGACGAAGCACCGGGGCATGTCCTTAAGTTCCTAAGGACCAACTAGTGGGAGTGCTCACAGACATCCTTAATCTCTCCCTACTCCATTCTGAGGTTCCCACCAGCTTCATGAAGACCACTATCGTCCTGGTGTGAAAGAAAATAAAAATTTCATGCCTTAATGATTCCCAATTAGTGGCCTTGACACCCATCATCATGAAGCGTTTCAGGAGGCTGGTGAAGGTACACGTTAAATCCAGCTATCAAACAGCCTTGATTCATTGCAGTTCACTTACCACCACAACAGGTCCATGGCTGACGCCATCTCTCTGGCCTGACACTCAACCTTGGAACACATGGATAAGAAGGCCACCTCTGTCAGAGTCATATTTATTGACTACTAGACTAAGTGGGACCCGTTGGGTCCCAGCCTCACAAGGGAGGGCTGGTCCCCCAACGCAATATTCCACCTCTCAACCAATTCTAATATTTGTGGCCAGTGGAGGGGGGGAGGGGCTTTCTGGAGCATAGTATGGGTGTTGTGGGCTGAAGGGACTGGTTTCCAGAGGGCTAGTATGGACATTGTGGGTTGAATGGATTCTTGGGCTGGCATCTCAGTCACTCGAGCCTGTTATGCTGGAAGCTCACTCACTCACAGCTGGTGGGCTGGCAGTTGACTCACAGCTATTCCTTGAAATTCCATTTCAAGCAGGGTGCAAGGCCATCATATTCAAGTGCAGTTTCTTACCACTTCAAGCAGGGTGCAAGGCCACCAAATTCAAGTGCAGTTTCATACCATTTCAAACAGGGTGCAAGGCCACTAAAGACAGCGAGTTGTGACCTCTCCCTCCTCCATCTTGCAGAGACTGAGCCACGCCCTCACTTCTGGGTTTTATAGTCCCCCACTCCCACCAGAAGGGGCGTGGCCTTCATGGCGTGATTGACAAGAGAGAGAATCTCAACATTTTTTAAACACTAATAACACTTTTATTTTTCATCTATGGGAAAAATCCTCGGCACCTGATGAGCGGAGGGGGGCTCTAAGATGGCCAAAAATCACAGCCATACGTGGTAGCGTTTTTCTAAAATCAATATGAAGTGCAAACAGAAAGTGGTCAAGATTAGACTTTTAATTATATAGAAGGCAAGGCAACTTTAATTAGGCAAGGCAACTTTAATTAGGGAAGGCAACTTTAATTAGGCAACACAGCTTTAGCATTTCCAAACCAAAGGCAACACAGCTTTAGCATTTCCAAACCATATTTTAAAACCGCATTAAGGGCTCCCCCATCTTGCAGAGACTGACTTAGGCACTCAACACTTCCAGGGTTTATAGTCCCTCCGGAAGGGGCGTGGCCTTCAGTATTGATGTGGATAGAGAACTGGCTGGCAGACAGGAAGCAAAGGGTAGGAGTAAACGGGTCCGTTTCAGAATGGCAGGCAGTGGACTAGTGGGGTACCGCAAGGCTCAGTGCTGGGACCCCAGCTATTTACAATATATATTAATGATTTGGACGAGGGAATTGAATGCAAAATCTCCAAGTTTGCGGATGACACTAAGCTGGGGGGTAGTGTTAGGTGTGAGGAGGATGCTAGGAGCTGCAAGGTGACTTGGATAGGCTGGGTGAGTGGGCAAATGCATGGCAGATGCAGTATAATGTGGATAAATGTGAGGTTATCCACTTTGGTGGCAAAAACAGGAGGGTAGACTATTATCTGAATGGTGGCAAATTAGGAAAAGAGGAGATGCAACGAGACCTGGGTGTCTTGGTACACCAATCATTGAAAGTAGGCATGCAGGTGCAGCAGGCAGTGAAGAAAGCAAATGGTATGTTAGCATTCATAGTGAAAGGATTTGAGTATAGGAGCAGGGAGGTTCTACTACAGTTGTACAGGGTTTTGGTGAGACCGCACCTGGAGTATTGCATACAGTTTTGGTCCCCAAATCTGAGAAAAGACATTCTTGCCATAGAGGGGGTACAGAGAAGGTTCACCAGACTGATTCCTGGGATGTCAGGACTTTCATATGAGGAAAGACTGGATAGACTTGGCTTGTACTCGCTAGAATTTAAAAGACTGAGGGGGATTTTATAGAAACTTACAAAATTCTTAAGGGGTTGGATAGGCTAGATGTAGGAAAATTGTTCCTGATGTTGGGGAGGTCCAGAACAAGGGGTCACAGTCTAAGGATAAGGGGGAATTCCTTTAGGACCGAGATGAGGAAAACATTTTTCACACAGAGAGTGGTGAGTCTCTGGAATTATCTGCCACAGAAGGTAGTTGAGGGCAGTTCATTGGCTATATTTAAGAGGGAGTTAGATGTGGCCCTTGTGGCTAAAGGGATCAGGGAGTATGGAGAGAAGGCAGGTACAGGATACTGAGTTGGATGATCAGCCATGATCATATTGAATGGTGGTGCAGGCTCGAAGGGCCGAACGGCCTACTCCTGCACCTATTTTCTATGTTTCTATGTAGGAGAGAGAATCTCAACATTTTTTAAACACTAATAACTGTTTTAGTTTTCATCGATGGGAAAAATCCTCTTGTCCTGCGCAGCGGAGGGGGACTGAGTAAGGTGGCCAAAAATCACAGCCGTAAGTGGCATTGTTTTTTCTAAAATTAATATACAGAACAACAGGAAGTGGTCAAGATCAGACTTTTAGTAACATAAGATAGCTCAGCTTTCAATACCATTATCACAACCATGCTCATCTTCAAACTCGTGGAAATTGGAATCAGCTGTCCTCTCAGTAACTGGATCCTCAACTTCCTGACCAGCAGCCACAATCAATGACAAATCATGCACCATGATAATTCTCAATACGCATGCCCTGCTAGGGTGTGTTCTCAGCCCCCTATTATATTCCTTATACGCTCATGATGTACAGCCAAATACCAATTTACAGATTTGCTTTAACAGCCCTCACTAACTTCCACAGGTGTGCCGAATAATGCATTTAAACTGGATGCATCCAGCATGATTTGTGAACAGCTCTAACCTAGACCATAAGAATTTGCAAAGAGTTTAGGATGTAGCCCAGACCATCACGCAAACAAGCCTCCCTTCCAGTGACTCCATCTACACTTCAAGCTTCCTCTGCAAGGCCACCAGCATAATCAAGAATGAATCTCACCCAGGTCACTCCCACTTCTTCCCTTTCCCAATTGCCAAGAGGTACAAAAGTTTGAAAAAATCCACCTCCAGATTCGGGGACAGTTTCTCCCCAGCTGTCATCAGACAACTGACCATCCTCTCATCAGAATGTGCTGACCTCCATTTTACCTCATTGGAGACTTTTGAACTATCTTTAATTGGACTTTAATAAACTAAACTAAATTAAGCGTTATTCATCCCATGTTCCCTTCAACTCCCCACAGTTGTCTTCACTTACCTACACACAAAAGTGGCCAGTTAAACTATTTAAGTGCACGGTAGAAAAACAGAGCATCCAGGGGGAAGCTTCAGTCACAGGAAGAGTGGTTAAGTAGAAGAAAGAGTAACCTAGAAAGTGGCAGTCAACAATGTTGGTATCAGTAGAGCTTCGCTATAATGCAAGATAGAGAGCGGGGAGGTACAAACTGAATTGCTGCACCATCATTACTGGAACACAAGTTGGGAGGTGGGACCATTTTGGGACAATGTAAGCAACCAGTTTCCATTCAAAATGTGACATGAAATTTATTGTGTGAAAAGTTGAGATAAAGTTGCCGCGATTGAAGAATGTGTGGCTCCTGACCCCCACTGCAAGCAGCAGGAGCCTGACCAAAATGTTTAAACAGTCTGATCTTGTGGGTACGGGAGAAGGAACGCAGACAAACATCTGGACTAAAACGGGCCCAGATTTTAGTTTACTATAATGTTTCTGTTCTTGTCACTGTCCTATTTATAAAACCTAAAATGCCATTGACCTTTGTTATGGAACTGTTTACTGCAATGTAAACTTTATAGGAGTTATCTGTTTGTATTTCTGGAACTTAATGTTCCTTCACACCTTTCAGTACTTTCCCTTGCACCGCATACACCAAATACTTGTTTTTCCAGACATGTCTTCACCCACCTTGGATCTGAGCTCTGGAATTTCCTCCTCAGATTTTTCTACCTTTCCACCTCTCTTTCCTCTTCTGAGTTGACAGAGTAGATTTCTCCTACTGTCCCCTTTTATGCTGGGAGGACGTGTGATTATGTTCGTACTATAGGTTTTGCTACATTAATGGAGCTATATTATTAGTTACTCTCTTCTATACATCGTCCTTGATTTTGTTTTGTCCCCAATCAATTACCGGTAAATCTATAGGATGTCTACTGAGTGAATTGCTGTCACTTCAATTTAAGGGCAGGGTGGAAATTTATGGTAAAGTTAATGTAATAATTGAGTTCTGCTTGGGTGCAGGAGACAGCCCTGATACAGTCATCGAACACAGAAAGAGTTGGGGGATATCTATAGGAACTCTTTTAAAGTCATAACTGTTGTTTGCAAACTACTTCAATTTCAGTTTAATATGATGTTATTTATGTCTATCCCATAATTAGTTCCCTTCTGATGTCATACTGGAAACGTAAAGAGGCAAGGGAGTCATTGGGATGGCTGTTCAAGGAGGTTGGCAGAGGTTTAAGGGCAAGGGAAGTGTGAATTTGAGTACATTTGTGAGAAAGTTGGGGACCATACATGGTGGAGAAAACCAGATCAAGCAAGAGGAAATAGTTTGAGGTGCTCTGCCAGTTAGCAAAATGGTAGAATATGGTTTCAGATAGAGATTTAAGATATAACTGTGAATATTAGCGGCAAAGGTTCTGTGAAAGGTTGCAGTGTGATATTATTGGTGTGTTAAAGAAGGAACTGCAGATGCTGGAGAATCGAGGGTACACAAAAGGCTGGAGAAACTCAGCGGGTGCAGCAGCATCTAAGGAGCGAAGGAGATAGGCGATGTTTCGGGTCGAGACCCTTCTTCAGACTGGTCAGGGATCAGGGAAACGAGAGATATAGACGGTGATGTGGAGAGATAAAGAACAATGAATGAAAGATATGCAAAAAAGTATCGATGATAAAGGGAACAAGCCATTGTAAGCTGTTTGTGGTGTGAAAATGAGAAGCTAGTGCGACTAGGGTGGGGGAGAGAGATAGAGAGAGAGGGAATGCCGGGGCACGAGGGCTGAGGGAGAGATGGGAAGGGGAGGGGACAGCAAGGGTTAACAGAATTGAGAAAATTCAATGTTCAAGTCCAGAGGATGCAGACTCCCCAAGCGAAATATGAGGTGCTGTTCTTCCAACTTGCGGTGTTGCTCACTCTGGCCGTGGAGGAGGCCCAGGACCGAGAGGTTGGATACGGAATGGGAGGGGGAGTTGAAGTGCTGAGCCACCGGGAGGTCGGCTTGGTTATTGCGGACCGAGCGGAGGTGTTCGGCGAAACGATCGCCAAGCCTCTGCTTGGTCTCACCGATATAGATCATCTGGAGCAGTGGATGCAGTAGATGAGGTTGGAGGAGGTGCAGGTGAACCTCAGTCAGACCTGGAAGGACTGCTTGGGACCCTGAAAGGAGTGGAGGGGGGAGGTGAAGGGACAAGTGTAGCATTTCTTGCGGTTGCAAGGGAAAGTGCCCGGGGAAGGGGTAGAGCAGGAGGGAAGGGAAGAATTGACAAGGGAGTTGCGGAGGGAGCGGTCTTTGCGGAAGGCAGACGGGGGAGATGGGAAGATGTGGCGAATGGAGGGGTCACGTTGGAGGTGGCGAAACTGGCGGAGGACTATGTGTTGTATTTGCCGGCTGGTGGGATGATAGGTGAGGACCAGGGGGACTCTGCCCTGTTTGCGAGTGGGGGAATGGGGAGAGAGGGCAGTGTTGCGGGGTATGGAGGAGACCCTGGTGCGAGCCTCATCTATAGTGGGGGAGGGGAATCCCCGTTCTCTGAAGAATGAGGCCATTTGTGATGACCTGGTGTGGAACACCTCATCCTGGGAGCAGATGAGGCATAGACGGAGGACTTGGGAATAGGGGATGGAGTCCTTACAGGAAGCAGGGTGGGAGGAAGAGTAGTCCAGGTAGCTGCGGGAGTCAGTTGGTTTGTAGTGGATGTCGGTCAGGAGTGTATCATCTGCAATAGAGATGGTGAGGTCAAGGAATGGTAGGGAAATGTCGGAAATGGTCCAAGTGTATTTGAGTGCCGGATGGAAGTTGGTGGTGAAATGGATGAAGTCAGTCAGTTGTGTGTGGGTGCAGGAGGTGACACCAAAGCAGTCGTCGATGTAACGGAGGTAGAGGTAGGGGATGGGGCCCTGGTACGCCGAGAACAAGGATTGTTCGACGTACCCACAAAGACGCAAGCGTAGCTGGGGCCCATGCGTGTGCCCATAGCTACGCCTTGTGTTTTGGAGGAAATGGGAGGAGTCAAAAGAGAAGATATTGAGGGTAAGGACCAACTCCGCTAGGCGGAGGAGGGTATCAGTGGACGGGTATGGGTTGCTCCTCTGGTCGAGGAAGAACCGGAGGGCTTTGAGACCGTCCTGGTGGGGGATGGAGGTGTAGAGTGACTGGAGTCCATGGTAAAGATGAGAGGATGGGGGCCTGGAGAATGGAATGCACGGAGCCGACAGAGAATGTCTGAGGTGTCTTGAACATAGGTGGGGAGGGATTTAACAAAGGGGGATAGGATGGCGTCAAGGTATGTGGAAATGTGTTCGGTGGGGCACGTTATTGGTGTGTTGGGATCATCTGCAAAAAAGGAGGCTGGGAAGCTGGGATCCAGATAAAAGTTATTGAAGCAGGAATATTTTTCTGTCCCGGGGTTATGCTGAGACAGAAGGATTCGATTTTAAAATTCAGCTGATGTCTGTGAGTTTGCTCTGGGATGATTTTTCAAGCAGTAGTGCACTCCAAGGGAAAGTGCCAACAGTAGTCAACGTGTATTACGCAGTAAGAAATGCACTGGCAATGTGGCAGTTTTGATTGAACAAGTAATAGTCTGCCCAAGAAACCTCACACACTATTCAACTCTGCAATAACTTTTAATTCCCAGACCCCCATTGCCTCATCTTTACCATGGACGTCCCATTCCTTTACACCTTTATTGCCTACCAGGAAGGTCTCAAGGCCCTCCGGGTTTTTCCTCTACAGAGACCTGATCAATTTCCCTCTACCAATGCTTTCCTTTGCCTGGCAGAAAGCATCCTCAATCTCACTACTACAAGTTAAGACCCTCACTTTTTACAAGTTAAAAGTATCGCCATGAGCACCCACATGGGCCCCAGCTAGGCCTGCTTTATTTATAGGTTATGTCAAACAGTCCTTATTCTAAATGTATACTGGCACCATCCCCAACTCTTTTTGTGCTACATCGATGACTTTATCGTGGCGGTCTCCTGTACCTGAGCAGAATTCAATAATTTCATTCACTTTATCACTAATTTCTATCCTGCCCATAAATTGACATAACACCTCTCTTCTTTTCCTTGATCTCTTTCTCCATCACACGGGCAGACTATTGACTGATATCTACATTAAATACACCGATTCCCACAGTTATCTGGACTGCATCTCCCTCACCCCTGCCTCTTGCAATTAGTCATTCCCCACTCTCAGTTTCACCATTTCACCAGTTTCACCATTTCACCATTTCACCATTTCTGCTGCATCTGCTCCCATGGTGAATCTTTCCAGTGTAGGCCATCCAAAATGGCCTATTCTTTTAGTATAAAAAGAATACCCCCCCCCCCCCGTCATAGATGGATCAGTTACCCGCCTCTGTGCTGTGTCCCGTGGCGTTGCTCTCACTTCTCCTCCCCCCTGATGGAACAAGCATAGAGTTCCCCGATCCACACCTTTCACCCCACCAGCCTCCACATCAAACTCATCGTTCTCTGACATTTCCGCCACCTTCAATATGATCAGCCACATCTTCCCATCCCCACCCTTTTGGCTTTCTGCAAAGGCTCTTCCCTCTGCAACTACTTTGTTCACACATCCCTTCCCACACAATCTACTACCTCCCCAGGTACTTTCCCCTACAACCTCGGGAGATGTAACACATGTCATTATACCTTCTCCCTCACATCTTCCCTGGGACCCAAGCAGTCCTTCCAGTGAGACAGAGGTTCACATGCACCTCCTCTAACTTCATCTACTGCATTAGTTGTTTCCAATGTCACCTCTTTTACATCTGCAAGACCGAGCATATATTAGGCTAACGTTTAGATGAATGCTTGCGCTTAGTCTGCCAAGACCTGTTTGTTCTCCTGGTAGTTAAGCATTTTAACTACCCTTTCCATTCCCAAACTGAGGCCACATTCTGACAATGGAAGAAACCCTTTCTGTCCTGGGCTTCCTCCATTGCTGTAGTGAGGCCAGATGCGAACTGGAGGAACAGCACCTCATATTCTGCTTGGGTAACTTACAATCTAAAGGTAGACACAAAATGCTGGAATAAGTCAGCGGGATAGGCAGTGGAGTATCTCTGGATAGAAAGAATGGGTGACGTTTTGGGTCGAGACCCTTCTTCAGACCTACACTACCCCCAACTCTTCACTGCACCCAATTCACACCCATTTCTCCCTTTCCCCTTCTCTCCCACTGACCCCTTCCAAATTACATTCCTTCCTCTGGCTTCACAGTTTGCATGTCTTCTATTTTCTACGTCACATTTTGTCTTTTCATCTCTGGCCTTTGTCCAACCATCTGACAATCAAACAATTCCTCTCACCTGCATCCACTTATTACTTGCCAGACTTTGTTATGACCCCAACTCTCTTCCAGCTTTCTCCACCCCTACCCATCACAGTTAGTCTGAAAAAACGTCACAACCCATAATGTCACCTATGTGTTCTCCAGAAATGCTGCCTTACCCACTCAATTACTCCAGTACTTTTTTTGAAAACCAGCATTTGCAGTTCCCTGTGCCTAATGGACTGTGCAGATTGGTGCAACCTAGAAACTGTTATGCCTGATTGTTAATGGAGTCATCCACTGTGAATAGTGGGAAAAAAACATTCTGGGTAGGAACGTATAACTTTGCATACTGTTTTGAACAATTGAAAGATTAGATTTAAAAACTACAAATGGTTCTAATATTTCTTCAGGACAATTGAAAAAGTTATGCGCTAGCAGGCCTGCAAGGCTGCGTTCTCACTGTGCTCTTTATACACTCATGATTACGCGGCCAAATTCTGTTTTAATTCCATTTACAGGTTTATGGATGACACCCCTGTAGTGGGCTGGATATCAAATAACAAGGAGATGGAGTATAGGAAGGAGACAGAGAGACAGTAACATGTCTTAGAATAAAGGGGAGGTCATTTAAGACTGAGGTGAGAAAAAACGTTTTCACCCAGAGAGTTGTGAATTTATGGAATTTCCTGCCACAGAGGGCAGTGGAGGCCAAGTCACTGGATGGATTTAAGAGAGAGTTAGATAGAGCTCTAGGGGCTAGTGGAGTCAAGGGATATGGGGAGAAGGCAGGCACGGGTTATTGATAGGGGACGATCAGCCGTGATCATAATGAATGGCGGTGCTGGCTCGAAAGGCCGAATGGCCTCCTCCTGCACCTATTTTCCATGTTTCCATGTTTCTATGTTTCTATGAAATCAAGACAGCAATATCTCCCTCCATGTGTGCGCTTCAAGTTCCTTGGCATAAACATCACCAACAATATGTCCTTGTCCACTTTATTACATCTGCACTTTCTCTGCTTTTGTAACATTATTCTGCACTAAATTTATTTTCTTTCATACTCTCTGCTGTACACATGAATGGTATGATTTACCTGATAGCAAGCAAAACAAAGGTATTTTGCTCTACCTCAGTGCACCTGGCAAAAATAAATATATACCAATATTACATAGATACATAGACAATAGGTGCAGGAATGCCAGCACTGCCATTTAATGAGTTCATGGCTTCTCATCCACAATCAGTACTGCATTTCTGCCTTCTCCCTGTACCCCTTGATTCCACTAGCCCTAAGAGCTCTATCTAACTCTCTTTTGAATGCATCCAGTGAATCGGCCTCCGTTTGCCTTCTGAGGCACAGAAATCCACAATTTCATAACTCTCTGTGTCAAAACGTTTTAATGTGGAGGATGGTGGTGGGAATAGGGGAAAACCATTTTTCAGTCACCTGGACGGAGATGTGTCTTTTCTCTGTGGGCATCTTCGTCCCCCCTCGCGGCCTACCAACGGGATTGGCGCGGCCTTTCCTACCGGAGACCGGCCCAGAGCTTCAGCAGCGGGCACAGTGCTAAATTGCCATCGCGCAGGGCGATTCCTTGCGGGGGATCGCCACTGTTAGAGTGGCTTTAACATTGGTGTTGTGGTTTGCTGAGCTTCTAGCCGGTCCCCAGTAAGAAGCGGCCGATTCGGAAACTCCACGCCGCAGAGTGTGTTCCTCCGTTCCGTCACCGGAGTTCCGACCATCCTGGCGATAGGGCCTGTACATCAGGCCCTCCGTAGTGGCGACTGCAGAGGGTTCAAAGCCCCGACCACGGGTGAACAAAGAGGAAGAATGACTGAACTTTATTGCCTTCCATTACAGTGGGAAATGTTGATTCCGCTGTGGTGGATGTTTGTGTTAAACTCTATTGTGTATCTTATGTGTCCAGATATATTAGACGATTGTTTGAATAGACATGCCGATACAAGTAAGTTGCTATCTTACATTTATAACATTCTTCTAAACATTGACACCCCACCCTCTGAAATTTATAGGCGAGCATGGGAGGACGGGCTGGGTTTACCCATTTCAAAGATATGTGGGAGGAAAGCCTACTATACGTACACTACTGTTCTTTAAATGCCAGGCACTGCCTGATACAATTTAAAGTATTGCATAGGTTATACTACTCAAAGACCAAATTGAACAAGATCTTGCTAACTGTCTCTCCTCTCTGTGATAAATGTCACTTCCAAGAAGCCACCCTAACTCATTCTTTTGTATCCTGTATAAAAATACAAAACTTCTGGACGGGAATATTCAATATCATTTCTAAAACACTTAAAATTCAATTGGAGTCAGATTCAAAATTAATAATATTAGGAATGTCAGAGGGCTGCCCTAATTTAACGATATCCCAAAGACGCTTACTTGACTATGTTTTAATTACAGCAAAAAAACATACTTAAATTCTGGAAAAAGATAACAGTTCCCATAGTGAAGATATGGATCACAGAAGTGACCGAGACACTAAATTTAGAAAAAATAAGGCTCGTCTTGACTGACAAACCAGATCAATTTTCCAAAATATGGTCTCCTTTCATTGAATTTCTTCAACAACATAATGGTTGAACACAAATTCTAAACCGACTAGGGTCGGGTGAGCGGGTGTAGGGAAGGGTAGTGAGATATATCTCCGCTTCTTTCACTTCTTCGTTAGTTCAGGGGTTTTTCTTTTTTCTCTTTCGTGTCTTTTTCAAAATTCTTTCTTTTCTTTTTCTTTTCTTTTTTCTTTCCCTTTTCCTTTTTTTCCCGATTTAGTTATTAGTTTATGAAATGTTAAAATTGAAGCAGTACGAAAATTGTATAATTGTTGTCGATTACTTTCTCCTTGTACAATTGCTTCTAATAAAATTAATTTAAAAAAAAAAAAAAAACACTCTATTGTGTGTTGTGTTTTTATTCGTACGGCTGTATGGTAACTCAAATTTCACTGTACCAATTGGTGCATGTGACAATAAATGTGAACTTGAACTTGAACTAAATGGCCTGGGTGCTGTACTATTGCTGCTCCTCAGTCACAGGGACTCAGGTTTGATCATGTTCTCAGTTGCTGCCCGACAGGAGTTTGCATGTTCTCTCCATGTTGTTGTGGCTTTCCAAATCCACAGAGCATACAAGTAGGTTAGTCTGAAGAAGGGTCTCGACCCGAAACGTCGCCCATCTCCTTCGCTCCTTAGATGCTGCTGCACCCGCTGAGTTTCTCCAGCTTTTTGTGTACCCTCGATTCTCCAGCATCTGCAGTTCCTTCTTTAAAAAAAAAAAAATACAAGTAGGTTACTTTGGCTCCTGTAAATTACCCCTTAGTGAAGGATAATGACAAGATGAATCACATAGGGGGTGAGAGAGAATAAATTGCATGGATACAGGGAAATAATGGAATCACTGTGGACTTGATGGTCAGCCTGGCCCCCCTCTTTGGTGCTTTAAGATTTAAAGTCTTTTGGACAATGCACGAGAAGAAATGGAATTCAGAGCACTGGTGGGAGGAGTATTTAAAGCATCAGGTGCTGGAAGATCGGGTTGCAAGTGAAAGGTGTTCTGCAAATCTGCAGCTGATACCCCAACGAGGAGGTGTCCACATAATCAGCAGCAAACACAGCATAATAAATGTACTTCACCTGGAAAGAGGGTTTGAAGTCTGAGAGAGTGAGAGACTGGGAGAGAGAGAGAGAGATAGTGGGAGGAGTTGATATTGCATCTCCTCCAGCTGCACATCAAGGGAGTGCACAACTGTGGGAGGGGTAACACCATTTCTCTTTTTACCCATTGTGTAATGACAGGCAAGACAAATAATAAAATTCCATTCAAACATGAATATTAGTAACTAAGTTCCAGCCAATTATCATTGACTTGTTTACTTAATTTTTTAAAAATAGTGGCACGCATTATAAATAGCATTTGAAGAAGCTGTTCTCAACTGTGACTTTATGTAAACAAAGCAATGTATTATTTTCAAAAACCAGAATGCTTGATGGTGTAATACTGAAATTGATTTTTTTTTTTGTCTTCATAAACTGGATAAGTTTTCCTTTTAGCTTTTTGATAACTTTGCAGTGTACTGAACAGCAGAAATTATTTTAATTCTTTACAAGAAACTTGATAGAATTAGAGTCACTACACTGTGCTCGGGGTGACTGTCAGAGCTTATCTTGATTTACTTTATCTGATTTTCCTTGGAGTGTAATAGAAGAACTGTGTCTGTTGCATTTCAGTTCGCTCTATCTTGGTTCTGGTTAAAGCTAGTAAATCACTTGCACTGCTCAAAGTGTTTATTCTGAACTTTAAACAGCTGCTGCTTCTTTGAGGCGGCACTGTTTCTCTGTCTGTTTATCCCGTTTCCAATGGTAATAACACCACCAAGTCTCTGTATGTCTGGAACTTGGCCTGGGGTTGTTTTGGTTACATTGAGTTTACTTCGAGCTTGCCAGATATAGTGGTGACTTCATAGTGCTGAGCTGGGGAGAGTGGCCAGTGCATTACATCATTGCCTGGAAGGGAGTCAGATGGGAAGGATATGACTCACCCGGGCTAGTTAAGCCTTGGCTCTTATCCTTCATGTACACACTGCTCTCATGTTCTGTACATCAGCAGGGAATTCAAGCTCAGTGATGTCCATGAGGTTTGTTATCAGTTTTCAACTTTTATTTAATAGTTATTAAGCAGGTTTTTTAATCTTTACAAAAGTTGTCTTTTGGATCATTTCATTTGGTGTAACTTTATCATGGTAATCCCTGCATATGGAGTTGATTGTTTTGGTTTTGTCTCATTCCTACGCTTATTCGGTTTGCCTACGGAGTAAAGGCCCGGTGAGCAATCCTATACATGATGATGTAATGTGAAGGCTTCTAGTTAGATCAGTAATCTGAGAGCAAAGGGCAGGGTTGCAAAGTATCCACCTGGTCTCTCGGGGATTAGTCTGACATTTGTCTGTGGCCAACAGCTGACTGTGACTTGTGACTTCTGATGGTTTGTGGATCTTTGCAGCTCTTTAGTAATGAAGTGTTAATGCACTTATGGAGGAGTTTGCAGTCTCGTTTGTAACAAAAGACTATACGAACTGTGGTGTATTAAATGTAAACTAATGAAAGCTGATCTTATGTTATACATAATGTTAAATCAGTTGGTGATTTTTTTTCTTCTAACCATTGAGAGCACATGTGGATTAATTTAGTTAAAAAAATAGGACAAAATTAAAATACTTTTTTCTGAAGCTGGACTACCTAAACAATGATAGTAATGAAGCTGTTGTGCTTATTTCAATTCAGAACTCGTGTAAGCACTGTGAACGTAAATGAGGTGTAAATGAAATGTACTACCTACATGCTCGACACACAGGTAGCTGGGAGTAATTCAACATTAATGTTATGTGAGAACTGTTAAGATAAAGATCAGAATTGCTTAAGCTATATTCATTTAGAATGAAACAATGAGGCTTTTCAATCTTTCTTACCTTTGAAGCACATCTGTAACTTTTTTCTCGATGGTTTCTGCTAATCTTTCCTCTATTATTTCAGTGTTGATCCAGAGATCATTTATAGCGTTGTCAGAATGCAATCAAAGCACGGTAAACTACAATGCAGATTTGCTTTCATTTCTCATGGTCTGCATGTGCCTGTCACTGTGCAGACAATCCCCTTCTTGATATTTCCTATCATTACAATGCTCCACCATTGATCCAGGATGTGTTCCAGGTGACTGGAGCTGTACTACAATTCATAAATAGGGATTTCACAACATTTGAAGGCTCCGTCATTTCTTGGCCCATATTGATAATTTGTCCAAAAGCAAGAAAAATTACTGCATGGGGAAGAAAATACAATTACATAGCAGAATAGAAAGGAGTCCTGCCAAGTAATGTAATGACAGGACAAAAGGTTGCAGATGCTGGATCTCTGAGGAAAAAACAAACTGCCGGGGCAACTCAGGCACCATCAATTTGACCCGCTGAGTTTCTCCAGCAAGTTATTTAATGATTCGACTTCCAGAATTCTGTCATAAATTTGTATAATGTAGGCCGTGGGACTTCTAGCTTAAGGTTTTTTTTTTCAATTTTTAGTTCACGTTTTAGTTGAGAGACAGGCAGTGTGTATGATGCCGTATGTCTGTCTGTCAATAGCTGGTCAAAGGGGACGATTTGTTCCCATTCACCCCCTATTTTTGTTCTCTGTGAAGAAACACATGGCCTCCAAATGCACTATCATACCCTGGTAAAGTGTGGGCAACCGGGTAAGTCACCGTGCAATAAAACCTGAGTTACTGAAGTAATTGTCCATGATGCTGCTCAGAAATTGTCTAATTAACCCAATGCTTCAGTACCTCAGTGGCTTTTAAAATTATTTACTATTCATTCATTGATATTGAGATAATGTTTAAACTGGTGTAAAAGATGAAATATCCCTGCTTCTGATGGACAGTTAAATTTAACCTTGAATATTTTAACAGTGAGTAAACCCAAGAGTGGTAAGTAATACCTTAAAAAATGTGATTTTATTATAAATGACTTTATGCATAAAAGGTGAGATTGTAGGGCTTATGGTGCCAGTTATCAACAGCCATGAGTGATGCAGGACTTTACTGATCACTGTAGTGTAATGTTTATTATAAGCAGTTCAATATCAAATACTCTTTCGGGTTGATTTACTTTTCATTTTCTTGGAGGAATTACGGTCAGATACAAGGTGTTTTTGTTCAGGACAAGGTAGTTTAACAATGGAAATGACCATCTGAAGATCTGTTGTGATCCAATTCAGCTAACAAGGCACACCAATGCCTCTTCTTCCTCAGGAGACTGAGGAAATTAAGCACATCTCTATAAATGCACCATTGAAAGCATACTTCAGGTTGCATCGGTTCATTGGAAAACAGCTCTGCCCAAGATGAAACTGCGGAAGTTGTGAATTCAGCCCAGTCCATTACAGGGAAGACTCCCCAACATTTATTCCATCTACATATTTCACGCTGCCTTGGCAACATAATCAACGGCTTGTTCCACTCCAGTCATGCCTACCTCTCCTCGCTCCTGTTGGGGAGAAGCTTGACAGCTCGCACCACCAGACTCAGGAACAGCTTCTTTCCCTCTATTATCAGGCGTCTGAATGGTCCTTCCATAAGCTAGGATACGATCTGATTCACCTCTACCCCATTGGACATTGTCTATGGAACTGTGCTACAATGGTGAAAACTATGTGCTGCACACTCTATCTTCCTGTTTGCTCTACCTTTTGTACTTGAGTTTGATTATCTGTTCTGATTAGATAGCATGTAAAATACAGCTTTTCCCTATACATCTGTGCATGTAACAAGAATAAGCCTAAACCTAAAGATTCCATGATGGATGTGATGAACAAGAATGTGTCTAAACTAAATCAAAATGATTTGCCTGCATTAACTAAGTTCATGAATAAATCAAATCCAGTTGTTTTACAGATGATTCACAGGGTGAATCTAAATTCTCCAAGCTTTAAGGTCAAGGAAGGATGATCTGATTCAATGGGAACTGGAACATGTTGGGTTGGTAACAAGTTGAATTAACTAGGTTAGTTAGATTTCTACATAAACTAGGTAAAACTGATGAAATCTTTGAAATTGTCAAAGTTTTTGCAATCATTACAGACCCTGTATTTAAACACTGTTTATGGATCGATTGTAATCATGTATTGTCTTTCTGCTGACTGGTTAGCACTCAACAAAGGCTTTTCACTGTACCTCGAACTGAATTGTCAAATGCATTTTAATTCAGTATTACTTGACTGTAGAAACAAAAAATGCCTCACACTAGCTTCCACACATCTAAACTGGCTCGGTTGCCCTAATCACCTGAAAATGTGTCTTTAACATTTGTTGTTTCTGTCAAAGAGGTTCAATCTTCCTTTTCTCATGAATCACTATATTGCACTGCATGTTTGTACAAGACAGAAACTGTTATTTCTTTGTTAAAGACTTGTTGTGAGGTAATACCATTTCATGGCTGTCTCTAGAAAAATGGTTTGCTTTCACATATTAAAATGGTTTGCTCTCACATATTGTTATTTCTGGAAAACAAAGTATGCAGGGAATCCCAGATAAGGTGCAGACCTACTTTGAAACTGTGGGATTGTGGTAACAGTCAATAAATCCATGAAAATATACATTCTACTTACATAATTGTTAGGTGACGAGGAAAATATTATGCAGTGTAGTTGGAATCAAAATGAAATATTTTCCATCCTAAACTAGTGGTGGAATAATAGTCAAGTCAAGTCAAGAGAGTTTATTGTCATGTGTCCTGGATAGGACAATGAAATTCTAGCTTGCTGCAGCACAACAGAATATTGTAAGCATAAATACAGAACGGTTCGGTTCAATTCAATATACACATAAATAATACAGAATATTATTGGTGTTGGTGAGCTCTCCAAGCTGAACAGCAACAGTTTGAATGAACATAATCATGTAACAGTTATTGCTGTACGGAAATGCCAGTGGTTTTTGGGAGAAGGCAGGAGAATGGGGTTAGGAGGGAGCGATAGATCAGCCATGATTGAATTGCGGAGTAGACTTGATGGGCCGAATGGCCTAATTCAACACCTATCCCTTATGACCTTATAATCCATATCAATTTGACCCAAGGCTGCCATAGGGAATGTTTTTTTCTCCTTTTCTACTTTTCCTCATGCATGCCGTGACTTTATCATTCCAGATGGGAAGGGCTGGCACAAGTCCTGCAATCTAGGGCTGTATCAGTTCACAGGTAACAGATCTTTGAACAATAGGTAGAAATTCACAGGTAGACACAAAATGCTGGAGTAACTCAGCGGGACAGGCAGCATCTCTGGAGAGAAGGAGGTCTGAAGAAGGGTCTCGACCCAAAACGTCTCTCCAGAGATGCTGCTTGTCCCGCTGAGTTACTCCAGCATTTTGTGTCTATCTTAGGATTTAGACAGGAAATGGGTGCAAACACCAAAACCAGAATAGAATGTTTTTTTGTAATGGACAACTTGCATGTAAAAGCAACTTTAGACTTTCAACTTTAGAGATTTAGCGTGAAAACCGGCCCTTTGTTCCACAGGCACAGACCAGCAATCACCCCTTAGATAGCAATGTTACAAAATTTTGAGATTTAAAAAATCAAGTCTGCAATTTATCCCATCAGATAAAGCACAAAAAGAAGTTTAATTTGACACCTAATTCACTTTCATATCTTCAGTATTAAAAAAGTTATGGCCATTTTCATACTGAAATTAGCATCTTGTTCCCCATTGACTTTCCATTGACTTAACTCAAAAGCTGTGATCGAGGACAGTTAAAAGCCCATAACTTTCTTAAAAATTAAGAGAACTCAATGAAATTTTCAGTTATTATAGATTGTAGCATTCTGAAACAAATATGAGACAATCTTACTTGGATGACCTGAAATTAAAGCATATAATTAGTTAGTTACCTAATTGTAGCTAATTACAAAATTCAATTACTAGATCTAAACATCTATCCATTTCTTAAGAAATGATAAACATTTTTAAATTGCCTAAGTGTCCAAATAATATTCATACAATAATCCTCAATATAACATGATTTTTAAATCTAATTTTCATGAATTTATAGGCCAAATGGAAGGAATTTAGTGTTTAATTCCTGTAAATTAATGGCCATTTAAATCAACTTGCGAGTGGGTTTTAGTGGAACACGGTGGATTGGAACGTTGCGGTTTGCAGTGAAGTCGGCAGGAAAAATACTGCCGGTTCGTATATTTTTTTTTGTCCCCTTTTCGCATGATGAAAATGTGATTAAATGCTTCCTAAGAAGCACGTTTTTATGTAAACGTACCTTTTCTGTACCTTCTTTTATCGCGTACGTTAGGTCCGTTCCGCTGTCGGCGCTCATGGCTTTAGAAGATTATTTTTAAACTACTCTAGTTAATAAATGATCTAGAGTAGTTTAAAAATAGCTTCATATAACAAATATCAGAGCAATTTCTCTTTAGCGACGAAATTGCCTGAGATGGATCGATTTGGACTGTCTAGGGAAAAACGGCATTTTAAACCCGCCCCCCTCTGAAAGGCAAAAGTCGCGCACACGGGGAGCAGCAGAACTGCAGGTATTGTAACATACCTACCTTAGATTAGCACTATACTACACATTAGGGACAATTTACAAATTGTTTTAACCGGGGTCAATTAACCTACAAACCTGTATGTCTTTGGAGTGGCGGAGGAAACTGGAGCACCCGGAGAAAACCCACGCGGTCACAGGGAGAACATATCAATTCCGTACAGACAGCACCCTTAGTCAGAATCGAACCTAGGTCTCAGCTGCTTGTAAGACAGCAACTCTACTGCTGCGCACTGTGCCACCCCTTAAATTTGACTTAAAGTGTATAATTATTTTGTAATTATATGAGATTGATTGTACAGCCCAGTAGGAAAACAAAAAGAGAACCTACAGAAAGAGGTACATCAGGCATTTTCCCTGGGAAGTCATTCAGCGGAGTGTTTTTTGAGAAGAATTTTAAATTTGGAGCAATATAAAAGGGTGTAAAGAGGTGCTTCCTAAAATGGGGCCCCAGATAATTGAAGGCTTTGGCTACATGGTCAGGTGAATAAAAGAACAGTACATGAAAGGACAATCGGAGGATTGGAAGGTATTTGGAAGGGTTAAGGTTGGATGGACCGAGGAATTACACAAAAACAACAACATGAATTTATATAGCTATCTGAATATGGTAAATTATCCTGCACCATTTAAGAACAGCACACAAGATATAATTTGGTACCCTTTTCTTCCCTTGTAAAGTAAGTAAAGTAAAGTATCCTTTATTGTCATTCAGGCCTTTCGTTACCTTGCAGTCATAACATATAATAAAAAACAAGACACACAATAAACACATATTTAACATCCACCACAGTGAGTTCACCAAGCACCTCCTCACTGTGGTGGAAGGCAAAAGTCTTAAAGTCTTTGTCTTCTTCCCTCCTTGATCTCCCTCTGCGCTGAGGCGATCCAGGCCTCCGATGTTATCGTCCACTAGGCCCGCGGCCGAGCCTCCGAAGCTGGGCTGCCGCCACCGCCACAGCTCTGAAGCAAGCTTGTGCCTGTAGACCAAATTTATCAGGCTGCCTAGATGCCTCTGTTGGTCAAAAGCCTCCTTAATATCAAAGGCAAGCATTCTCACCTAACCTCAGAATTCAGCACTTCAGTTAATTTTAGTTAAGTCTGGAGGTGAATGCATTCTGCTGGTACCCAATTGGTAAAGTGATTATATGCTACTTGATGGCGTAACTGACTGCACCTTCTTTCATTTTGTTGAAGTCTGAGACTAACATTAATTTAGCTAGATTAGATTTGTCTTACATTTTGTAAACGGGACACGGAAAATTTTCTACATGCTCATGTATTCAACGATTTAATGATACATTATTGTCACAGTGAAACTTTGTTTTTGCATAAAATCCAGTAAAGCTATACAGCAGACTTCACTTTGACTGTACACGAAGAGTCGGTATGTTTCTGGCACCACAAAGTTTCAAAAGTTCTTAGTGCAGTCTTATCTTCTTGCAGCGGCAAACCAGGCCTGCCGCTGTATGTGGCCGCAGGTGGCCGGTCTGGCCTCTCTTAGTTCTCAGCGGCTCTCAGCCATGTTGCTCTTGGCGGCTCACCAGCCGGTTGACTCTGCTGCTCATCCTGGGAGTCGTCTGCCGCGTGTGGTGCATTTGGGAGTAACTGCCAGAATTGTGACTGTACTGACATAGCTTGGCTGGTGGCTTAACTAGTTTCATAGAATAACACAGATTCGGAATAGGCACACAATGTCTGTGCAGAATCGGGTTGCTAATTGTCCCGTATTAGCCGGGACATCCCGTATATTGGGCTAAATTGGTTTGTCCCATACGGGTCCGCCCTTGTCCCGTATTTGACTGCTACTACTCGGGTCAAGGGACTGCCGGGTCGGGGCGTCTGGCCCCGCCTCACCTGTCCTGAGGTAGTGCAGCCCATGGAGTGCAGCAGCAGTGCCTCGCCTGTGGTCCCAGCGGTCGGCAACCCGGCCAGCTGTCTGACCTTCGGACCTTCGCTTACCGCCGACACCACCACCCTTCCTTCTCACGGCCGATGAGCTAGATGGGGTGCCAGACTTTGTGCACGACGTCACGCACCCCGGCGCCTGGGCCAAAACTCCTCAGCCGGCCCTCCGGCTGGGCTTTGTGTGCAGTCCAGCACCTGGGCCAACTCATCATTCACCCGGCCGAGTCGGTCAATGAATTGCCGTCGGGAATCCGTCCCTTATTTTGCCCTTTTATCCCTTATTTGGGAGTGAGAAAGTTGGCAACCCTAGTGCCGAACATGATGCCGAATTAAATGAAACACTTCTGCCTGCACGTTATCCATATCCCACCATTGCCCGCATATCCATGTGCCTATCTAACAGCCTTTTAAACACCACTATTGTATCTGCTTCCACCACCACCCAGACAGTATGTTGCAGGCAGCCATCACTCTGTTTAAAAAAAAAACTTGCCCCGCATATCTCCTTTAAAGTTTTCTCCTCTCATCTTAACAGTATGCCCTCTAGTATGTGACATTTCTACCCTGTGGAAAAGGTTCTGACTATACCTGATCCATGGATTTCATCATTTCTGTAGAACTAGTCTTCAGTACTGCAGTCAAGGTATGTATTACCATTATTTTTTACTGTATCTGGTGTTGTCAGCCATTAAATTGACTAAAGACTGTATTCTGTGATGGAGGTGATCTTGGGAGGAAGCTATATATTATCTATTTGCCACCTCTAGGATGTTTTAACTTTGTTTCTCACATTCTGGTCTTCACTGAAAGGCCAGGCTGCCTTTTGAAACATCTCTACATCTTGCTGGCAGCTGAATTACCCATCACCATTCATGACGGACAATGGCAAGACAAGTTGAGCTTGGTTCTGACCCATTTAACTGAGGGACAGCTCAGCTTTGTCAAATGCAAGCTGTTCTTGCTGTCTAGGATGCATGTAATCTGGTTTCACAATTTTGTCATCTCATTTGGTGCTGCTCTCATTGTTCTTGATTTTACTGCCATACAACATAATGTGAAAGGCTTGGATAGAGTGGATGTGGAGAGGATGTTCCCACTAGTGGGAGAGTCAGGGACCAGAGGACACAGCAGAATAAAAGGACGTTTCTTTAGGAAGGAGATGAGGAGGAATTTCTTTAGTCAGATGATACTGAATCTGTGAAATTCTTTCTCACAGGAGGCCAAATTAATGGATATTTTTAAGGCATAGATAGATAAATTCTGATTAGTATGGGTTTCAGGGGTTATGGGGAGAAGGCAGGAGAATGGGTTTGAGGGGGAAGAGTTAGATCAGCCATGATTGAATGGTGGAGTAGACTTGATGAGCCGAATGGTCTAATTTGGCTCCTATCACATGCACATAATGGAGAGTGTCATTAATGTGTGAACAGGATACTGCCTCCACAAGACTATCCAAGCAATGTGGCTACAGGCAGATACACTCTTCACAGGGAGACTCGTAAAGTTGTATTCAGTATGGTTATCCTGCATTTTGGTTCATTCACTATCTTTCAGATTCTCATTGTGGCAGCCAAATCCTTCAGGACTCAGCCAGCTCAGTCCCTGGTGTGCCACCAAGCCATTCCATTCAATAGACACTTGAAGTCCAACGCCCTGTCTACTCTTTGTACCCATTCTGATGTCATTACTTCTTCCAAGCACAGTTCAATACAGAGCGCCAGTTAATTGGCTGATGGAGTACAATTGAGGATGTTGAGGATATGGTTCTTGAATGTGGAACTAATGCTGAGTATTCCCAGGGTTAGTATTTTTAACCTGTATAACACTGTTCTCCATCCTCTGGTGGTCGGGGCAGATGGAGCAGTCCAGCACCTTATTTGTAAGGCATGATTCTGTGAGCATTTCTAGGACAGTAATTTTTCTTGACTTGTTCATGGAACAAATAGCCCAGTTTGATGATAACTTTGCATGGTTGACTGGGCTCGGCAGCGACATTGCAGTGGCCACATTTATTACCACATTTTGCAAAATAATCTTCATGGATAGATTTAAGTTCAAAATGGGTCAGATAAAGGGGAGGAGGTCTAGAGAGCTGGGGATTAATAGGGAGATGGCAATGGGTACTTTATTCTTATCAAGTAATATTCTTTATGGCTCTGACCTTAGTGAAGTATCCCCACCTTAATTCTTCTCAGTCTGTCGGTACTCTTTCACATGACTGACCCCACTACTCTCCTCTAACATTTCCCTCTTCTACTGTGAAATTATCCTTTGCCAGCTTTGTCCTTGTCCTAAAGGACACAACGTCCTGGAGTAACTCAGTGGGAGAGGTAGCATCTCTGGAAGAAAGGTCTTGACCTGGAACAGAACCTATCCATGTTCTCCAGAGATGCTGCCTGACCCACTGAGTAACACCAGCACTTGTGTCCTTTGGTGTAAACCAGCTTCTGTAGTTCATGTTTCTACACTTTGTCTAACCTAATCTTCTTTGTTGCAGCCAATGAGTCACCTATCATGGTTTCTCTTCCATTACCACCCATTACTTCTGGAGTCCCACCCTCTGACAGCCCTGTGCTCTTCTGATTCTGTCCTCTCAGGCATCACTGATTTTAATCGTTGGCGGTGCCTCTGAGGTAATCTGGAGTTTAGGTGGTTGGATTCCCTACCTAAACGTTCCTCTGCCTTCATCAAGATACTCCCTAAAACGTTTCTCCCACCTGTCCCAAATATCCCCATGTACCCTTTTTATGTTATATTTCATACCTTTTCTGTGAAATTCCTTGGATCTCATTATTACATTAAAAAGTGCAAAATAAATGGAAGTTGTTGGTTCCATAATTCTACGGATGACTGAAAATGTATCAAGGTTAAGCTTCTGTGGTCGAGTGCATTGAAGTTGGCAGCATGAATAGTAGCAGCCTTCTTACTTGTTAAGTTATGCCTCCAGACTGTGAGCGTGAGGCTGGGAACCATCAACTCCAGGTAGGAGGATTAAGGGCAGGAGATAAAATTGAAACTTGACATCATACCCACTCAACAAAATTGGTCTTGAAATTAGAAATACTGTATGTGGATTATAAACTATTGGCTTCTTTGCTTCAGAATCTTTTTGATTCACTACCAGATCCTTTCCAATTTTCAGACTACTGGAAATCTAAAAATTCAGCCCATCTTCTTTATTCTAAATTTAGTTTAGAGGTATAGTATTGAAACAGCCCCCTCAGCTCACCAATACCTCAGTGAACAATGATCCTCAGTGCACTAGTTCTATCCTACACACTAGGGACAATTTACAGAATTTACACAATTTACAGAAGCCAATTAACCTACGTTTTTGGAAATGTAGCATTCCTCCCACATTCCAAAAACGTGCACGTTTTTGGAATGTGGGAGGAAACAGGAGCACCCGGAGACAACCCACAGTCGTAGGGGGAGCATACAAACTCCATACAGTCAGCACCTTTAATCAGGATCGAACCTGGGTCTGTGACGCGGTAAGTCAGCAACTCTACCGCTGCGCCACCATGTCGTCCCAGGTACTCCAGCAATCCTGAGTTACTCCAGCACTTCTTGTCTTTTTTTGTAAACTAGCGTGCAGTTCCTTGTTTCTCCCCATCCCCTTTAACTCCCCCAGATTGAATCTGTAGATGGGTGTGAACTCGGGTCTCTGCACTGCAAGGCAGCAACTCTATTGCATCGCTACTGTGCCGCCCTTACTCTGGAAAGTAGAAAGGAATCAAATGATTTAATGGTCATGGAGTCATTGAATCAGAGTTGTACAGCTCAGAAATGCCAACCACTTCCATGCCGACTTTTGGCCCATGTACACTAATCCCATTTGCCCTCAATAGGAGCATTTCAGTTCAGTTTAGTTTATTGTCACGTCTACTGAGGTACAGAGAAAAGCTTTTGTTGCATGCTTACTAGCCAGCAGAAAGACAATACATGATTACATTCGAGTCATTCACATATCATTGTACAGATACAAGATACGGGAATAATGTTTAATGCAAGGTAAAGCCAGTAATGTCTTCTTCTTCTTTCGTGTGGCGTGCACAGCCTAAAGTTTTAGGACAACTTGTTCTATTTGATTTTCCGTTTGTGCACTTCAAGTTGATTGCATTAGTCGAAACAGGGCAGACCACGTGAAGGTTGCAATCTTCCACCCCGCCAGTAATGTCCAGCCAAAGATAGTCCGAGGGTTCCCATTGTGGTGGATAGCAGTTCAGGACTGCTCTTTAATTGTGGCAGGATGATAACATCTGGGAAGAACCTTTCTCAGAATCTGGAGGTGTGTGTTTTCTCACTTCCATTCTTTTATACCTTGCCTATTAAAGTATCTCTTTAAGTGCCTCTTAAACATAATTATTGTATTTGATTCTACAACCTCCTCTTGATATTGACCAATTCCTTCTTTGCAACTTATGTCTTTTATTTTTGAAACTCTCACCATGGGAAAAAGAGATTGAGTATCTACACTATCTATGTCTCTCATAATATAATGCAGGTTTCCCGTGTGGGATTTCACTCCTAAAAAAAGGTTTATATCGCGATTTGCATGAGGCAAAGCTGCTCCATGAATCAAAAAACACGAATTGAAATAAATACATTTTGTTTATTATTTACTATTTTGCACATGACTGCTGTGAGAATGAATTTTATTCCACATCTCAATTTTGGACATGATTTGTGAATTCTTTAAGGGGAAATTTCTGTTAGCCAAAAGGGTCATTTAACATGTCTCGGTAGAGGTGTCAAAGAGCTTGATTGTCAGAAAGAGATGATGTGGTTTAGTTTGTCAGACTATTCAATGACAGACTGTTCAGGAATTTGTTCAGTGATAGTGCAAATTTGTAACGTGGCATAATAATCCATTTGACAAAATAAGTATGATAAAAATCAAAAATGGGCAAATTATTCATACATACAAGCTGATTTCTTTGAAGGCGATAATGAAGGTTCAAACTGAAGAATTAAATGTGAAGCTTCATATTTAAAAAAATGTAAATAAAGAAGATATAATTTAGGTTCAAATTAGGATTGCAGTTAGTTTGTTCAACTTTAAGATACATTTGTTTTTGTTGATTATGAGTGCCATCAAATCTAATTAGATCTCAACTTAGCCAGCTCAGGTTTAAAATCTACTCTTTTTAATTCAGTTTTATGTATGGTTTTGTGTGCCTGCTTTTAAATCGATGGAAATTTAATAAGAGAAAACCTAAAGTAAGACAGACAACAAGTTTTATTGGTCTTGTAAAGAGTTCTGGTTACCTCTGTAACAACATGGGTTACATGACAAAGGGTTCATTAAGTCCAACAGTCGCAAGAATGATTGGGACACTGTCAGTATTCTACATAATTAAAAAGATAGTATCAGTTTCTGTCAATCTGCTTGGGCAGTAGGAGAAAAGAAGAATGAATGAAAGTAACAATACTGTTTCAGTATTCAATTTTTCACTCAGTGACCTTAATCCTTTTGTGATCATTGTGAATTAGTACCTTTAGAAATTTAGTACAATTCTTTTGACTCCTCTAACAATGTGTTGCTGGACATATTGCTTAATAGAATGCCAATTAAATCTCTCACCTCAAAGGAATTTCTTCAAGAAATATTGCCCAATTATTCAAATAATTAGTTTGAAGCAGGGTAATCTTTACAGTTTAAAATGAACTGCAATGGAGTCTATGTGACATCCTGAAAAGGATGCGCAAGATATTAAATGAGCATCTTTCAAGACTTCTATTTTGAGGGTATTTACTGCTATTCCAGGGTTACTCTGTCGAAGTTCTTGTGGATGAGCAGTAGGAGTCATGGTCAAAAATCCAGGCCAGAGAGCATTTAAGAGGAATGGTCTATCAGAACAGATTTGTGTTCATCGGTTGTGGAGGTTAAGAACATAGTACCTTTGCCAAATTAATATTTTTTTCAGGTGTTTCCAGGCAAAAACTGAGAAAATACAGGTGGTGAAATAGCTATGAAGTAAGTAGAAAAATTATGATGGATAGAATGGTTGGATCAAAACCAAACAAATACCTTGGCCAGTTTCATTAGAGTATCATTAAAAAATTAGATGAGGGATTTAATATGTCTCACTGGTAATTTTCAAAGCGCACCAAACTTAGAGGTAGCATGGATAATTAGAAGTACATGTTTTATACACTTTTTTAAAGAAAGTTGCTCTGATCCCTAAACTCCTGAATCGGGGGAAGGAGTGCAGTGTGGTTTTGTGAAATGCAACTGTTGCCTGATTTTTAGTGGAATACTTAACTTCATCGCAAGAAGCATCAAATACAAGCAACACAAATTAAATTAAAGTGGATGAGATTGAATCACTGTCAGTTCTGGTTCTGTAACAATGTGCTGAAGGAACTTAGTGGGTCAAGCTCGATCTGTGGAGGTAAATGGACAGTCGCCGTTCAGATAAAGGTTCTTGACCCGAAACTGACTATCCATTTACCCCCAAAGATGCAGCTCATCCCACTGAGTTACTCCAGCAGATTGATCATTGCTCCAGATTCCAGCATCTGCAGTTTCCAGTGTCTCAATCTTGGTTTTATTTATTAAAGGTGGTTATTGAGTTATATTCTGAGCCAGAAGGTTGCATATTCAAGACACTCTCTAGGACTCAAGGATGCAAGTCTGGGTTGACACTCCAGTGTAGTATTGAGGCAGAGCTATATTGTTGAGTTATCGTTAATTGGATGGAATATTAAGTCAGAGCCCAACTGCTCTCTAAGGTGAGCATCCGTATGTTGTTTTAAAGATGAACAGGAATGATTGCCATGATATTCTGGCCAATATTCTTAAAACCAACATAACTACAACAGATTACCTGGTCATCATCACTTTGTGTTTGTTGAAGCTGCACAGATTGGTTGCAGCATTTCCTGCATTAAAACGTCAGCAGCACTCCAAAAGTAATTAATTGGCTTCACAATTAATGTCCTGGATCTGTGAAAGATGCAATAATAAAACAAGATTTTTTTGCTTTTGTATTCTGAAGCCTTAGTTAACACACATCCTGGTCAGAGAACCAGTTTTAAAAAGTTAATAACTGTAAAATTGAGACGTACATCAACCACAACTTTGTCCTTCATTCTCCATTGCCCATTGCTCTTGAACAATGTCTTACTGGGTTATTACCTTTTAGGCCAAATTTAACAGCCACGACCAAACATCACGGTTTAACACTGTGGACCCTGAGTCCATCCATCCCAATAGAGAAACAGAAACATAGCAAGCAAGAGGAACTCACTTCCTAGAGAGCCACGATGGGAATTCATAAGTGTAAAGGAGTATAGGAGAACGTGAAAAAAGGAGGTGAGGACGAGTTTTGGATTGTTCTAGCAAAGGGCTGGTAAAAAAAGACTTGGTTGTCTTCTGCTCTGTAATACCTGTAATATAGTCAGAAAATTAAGGGACTAACAGCTGGGAAAGTGCTATAACAATGCATTGAACTGGGCTGCTGTCTTGTAAAAAGAACGTAAACTTTGAAGCATTCAGACAATCTGAAGAAGGTTCTCGACCCCAAAACGTCACCCACTCCTTCCCGCCAGAGATGCTGCCTGTCCCACTGAGCTACCCCAGCTTTTTATGTCTAGCTACAGCATTTACCTACATTACTGCAGCAAAGACCTGTGCCACTACAGCTCTGAGTTGTTAGCTTTCACAATTGCACTATGTGTAATTTAGGGTGGGAACTATAAGGTGTAGCTGTTGCCATGATTCGCTAACGCAAACAGAGCTGAGGGATAGATCTATGAGCCTCTAGGTTGCAGAGAGGCTCAGTAATAATTTCTACAACTGGAACTTTGGCTTTCTTTTATTACCACCCCACCGTGAAAATCTGGACTTGCTTTTTTCCCTGTTTCTGAGATTGTGACGTGACTGCAACTTATCATCCACTCCTACGGAGATTAGGAGCAACATATTATTGAATGCATTATTGTGGAGCAGGGGGAGAAATGGCATACAATGGAACAATGTAGACTAGGACTACAGACCACATTTAAGGATGTTATGTCTGTAAGGCATTAACCCATTCCACACGGAACTTGCAGCTGGACAGGGAATATGAGGATCTAACTGAGAAGTGTACAAATTCCCTCAGCCCTGGAAATTTGTGCATACATGGAACTGTTGATGCTAGAATGTTAGGCAAAACACAAACATCTGGCGTAACTGAGCGGGTTTCGCAGAATCTGTGGAGGGAATGGATAAGCAACATTTCAGGTTGGAACCCTTCTTCAGACTTTGTACTTCACTGGATTGTGGGGTAGGGTGGATTTTTCACCTTTCGTATGAGATCCTGCATCCACAATCACCAGTCGGCACCTTCCCCCGTTGCTTCACTGTGATGAACTCCTATAATTAACCCCCTCAAATATGTGAAGATGATACATTCACACTTAAAAATTCGACCTTCTTGACTTCTTCAAGGAACATTATCAGGACAGCGGAGATTGAATAAGGAGCCCACTAAGCATGGCTTGAACTGTACAGAAAAATGCTTCACTGCTATTCAGGCCTCTGCAAAGATGGTGAATGCAAGGGCTGGTAGAGTCATTGGTCTCTCCGAGGCCAAGATCTCTACCACTGAGGTTCTCATTCCACTCAGTTGACTGCATTGGCAGGCCATGGGGTTTTGATGCCTGACATCAGACTCTTGAATTAAACCATTCTGAGCTCTGGTCATGGGAAGAGATTACCAGGCAGGCAAAGGGAAAGGATTTCCTCCAAGCTTTCTTGAAGAAATATAACAGCCCCACTGACTTCTCGGAATCTCTGGCCTATGACTGCTCAAAGTGGAGAAGGAACATTCAGCATGGTGTCAAGGCCTTCGAAACCATGTATCAGGAGTGCATAGAAACTATGCTTAGTCGGCAGAAGGGTTCTGAATTTATAATGAAAATGCTGCTTTGGGGAAGAGTTATGTGATCCATATATTTATGGAAATTAATGGCAAGTGCCTAAAGAATAACTGTCTATGGGGCATGCATGCCCTGATGATTTCAACACAGGAACTTGTTTATTCTTTGTGGCTTGACTCTCGCTTTGCAATAAGCCAAGGTAGTTAGGAATACCATAGCCAGGCACACTCAAAACCATTCACACAACAGAGCCTAAAGGGCCTGTCCCACCAGCATGCGACTCCATGCGGTGAGCGCGACCTAACGTGGTCGCTTGAGCCGTCCAGCCTCGCGGGGCCGGTCCCACTTCGATCGCCGTATGGAGTTGTGCGGAGCTGGTCCCGACATCGCGCGGGGCTCCGAAGAACTGACTGTGTTCAAAAATTCCGCGCGGCAACAGCCTGTCGGCCTGCAGCCACCTCGACGCATTACGCACCGCCTCGACATCGTGCCTCCGTGACCCTCTCTATATGTGCCTCCGTGACCCTCTCTGTGTGTGTCTCCGTGGCCCTCTCTCTGTGTGCCTCCGTGCCCCTCTGTGTGTGTCCCTCTCTGTCCTTGCGAACGTACCGCGGACTTCGCTCCAAATACGCGCCACGTCGCGCCACTCACCCGACCTCCGCGCGGCCCCCGCTGCCGGTTTGGTCGTGCTCGCCGCATGCAGGCGCATGCTGGTGGGACCGGCCCTGTACGGGGATCACCCGACCTCCGCGCGGCCCCCGCTTCCAGTTTGGTCGCGCTCACCGCATGGGGTCGCATGCAGGTGGGACAGGCCCTTAATGATTGGGATATGGAAGATGCCAGCAATTGTAACTGGAAAGTGGCAGAAAAGTTTGGCAACCAGAACTGTTGGTCTCTGGCTCCTTTGAGATATCTATGGAAAAGGTGGGTCACAGAGTACTACTTCTGCTTCTAGCCCACAGGGACTGCTAGGAAATCATCTAAAATCTTTTTTCTGCATCTGGGTTTCCATATTCTGAAGAAAATCACCTGACAACTATAACATTTTAATCAGGTTCTCGCATGCGCCACGGGAGCAGATTTCTGTACCTCTCCTTTCTAGAACGCTTGGTGGCTATGATATTTGCCACCGTAAAAAGGTGTTGGCTGCAAAAGCAACTGGTTGAGGTGACTTTCTTGCAGTTGACATTTAAAATCGCTGACCTTCTCCTGTCTAAAGTGAGGAATTAGCATAATTCCCTGTATTATGCAGTGAGAAAATAAGGTTTATGTTACTTTTGGCTCCCAGACCATCTTCAGACATTGAAATTGACACTTACTTTCAGTTTGCAAGCATATGGTAAAATAGTAGCAATGTGCGGTTTTGGGTCAGTAATTCAGAGATCAGGACTGGCACCCTGGTTCAGATTCCACCAGTTTGGGAGGAATAAAAAGCTGGTATGAGTAACAGTTATCATGTGGCTCTTAGCTTGTGGACATTTAACTGGTTCACTAACTTCCTTTTCAGAATGAAATCTGCTGATGTAGTCTGTAGATAACTCTGGATCTGCATATTTTAACTCTAAACTGACTTCCCCAAGTTAGATTAAAGAAGTACTATAAGAAGACCTGTTCACAGGTTTTGCAGGGGAAACAGGGATGGCTAATAAACATTGGTCTTTCTTTTATTCCAAGGGTAAATAAATAAAATGTATTGATGCATTTGTATCAGACGTGACTGCCCCAACAAGTAGTACATATCAGCTCAAATAAATTCAGGTAATGGGGGATTGGTGTGACTGTTGCAACTTTACGCTTTGAGATCACTTACTACTTGATCAAATTTTTAAAGCGGCATAGGGTTGTTTCCACGAGTTCTATATTTATCTAACACTAAAGCTTCATTGAGTGCACAAGGAGGTAAGATAGCATTGCAGTTATTTAACTGTAGGTTAATCCTACATTGGAAACATTTTCTTTAAATCTCATGACCTTGTAATCCAATGAATGAGGATAAATCCAATAAAGATTTTTTTTTTTTGTAATTTATTTTTAAACGATCATAGCAAGTCTGGATAAAACCCACCACCAGTTACACCTTCCAAACCCCACCTCTTGCCGCAAATTCCTTGTTCGCTTATTCTTTCCCACCTAATCCTCTCCCCAGACACTTTCCACTGCAACTGTATGAGGCGTAGCACCTATGCTTACACTTCCATCACCCGCCCTCACCTCTATCCAGGGACCTAAACAGCCCTTTAGGGTGAGACAGACGTTCGCCTGCACATCCTCAAAAACTGGCTATTGCATTTGGTGCGATCAACGTAGCCCCTTTACAAAGGGACCAACCACAGACTAGGCGACTGCTTTGCTGAGCAACTGTGACTATCTGGATCTTCTATTGCTTGCCATTTTGTCCTAATTGTTTCCGGTTGTAGGTAGCTTGCCGTAGCTTGCCGTCGACTAGGTGGTAGGTTGCTGTAGACATTGTCGTGGGGGGGGGGGATGTCCAGTCGCCAGTTTTTCAGCGACCTGCTACGACTATGACCGTCGCCGGCAGTCGCACCACAAAACGCCTATGTGGGACACGCCCATAAGGGTGTTTTTGCAAACCCATGGATTTGCAGTTATTCAACAGTTATTGCAGTCAGTCACCAATGAAAGCAATGCTCATGCTTATCTCAATGGTAAGTAAAGCAAACAGTATTTACTGCAGGATAGTGGCTACTTTGTTTTATATAAAACCCATTGGAGAAGTCACTTAGTGGATCAGAGATATGTAATTGTTGAATTGCTATGTCTGGTTGATATTGAATATATTAATTGAAAAAAATAGAAAATAAGTAGATTTTCCTTCTGCTGAATTGACTGTGTATGTATGCTTTGTAAGTAATTTATATATATATATATAATTTTGTCTTGATGTAAATAGTTAATTGGTCAAGTAATTTAATATATGTTGATGGATATTGTTGATATGGGTTTGTTCCATTTCTGAAGGGAAACCATGTAGCATAATGAGTGTATATTTCTTTAAAAACGATGTGTTTCAATATAATTGAATCACCCACTGCCATCAGTTCAATGTTGTTTGCCATCAACAAAGGATGTTTGGTTCGATGCTCTTTCCTTGTTAGTTGCCTTACTAAACATAAATGTAACCATGCTACAGTGACAGGATGAAGTGTGTTACACTCTGGAGGATGAGAAATACTGAAGTTGAAGAAGGGAGATTAATGATCGGGGCAGATGAAAGCAAAACCACCACTGATCGTGAGAAAACAACAAGGAGTGGTGTAAAGTACTTGCCGAGGCTTGTAGGGCTTCTGGCTCCAATCACTGCCAGGTTTTCAAGTCATTTTGGAAATTTGTGAAGGAGTGCAATTGCTAAATCGAACACCCAATTTCACAGCGTGATTCTGATCTACACCTATCGATTAAACTTATTTGTGACGGGATTGGCCTTGATAACTGCTGCTATAAAACAGCCCACACACATATGTGTAATGTATTGTGAAAAATGTCCCTCCTTTTAAAATCATTAACCCCGTCCCTTCCCACTTCCTCTTTCCTGACTATTCTGGAATGCACCATTGAAGCTATTGTACTTTGATAAGATTTCTCACTTTCCCATCTGTAAAATTGTTTTCTGATACACCTACCCTTGTTTATTCCACAGGCCTGTTCCAGGATCTCTATCTTCCCTACTCCATCTACAAAACAGACAAAGGCAGCCCATGCCAGGGTCGATGCCTGGCAACCTTCCCAATTCCACCATGCCCGGATCTTCTGCAGTACTGATGCCTGTAAGTATTTACGTTTATTCTGCTCTAAATATTATACTCTGATCCTCTTCTGATGTTTGACATTGTAACATGGCAAGCAACATATGGCATCACTTGCTCCCAAATGCAATGTTAACATTTCAACTTTTATGAAAGTTTTCTCATATTGGCCTATATAGTAGGGTGACCAAATGGGGTAACAATGTAGGCAAACCCGACTGTTGAGCATCAGTTCCATTGCCAAAGTCCCATGTTCATAGTGGGGTAAAGGAGAATCGGACAGTACCATTGTGTTTGAAAGGACAGTTCAGAAGCCTGACATCAGACTGGAAGAAGCTGCTCCTGTGAAGTAGTTGTACCGCCTACAGTTGCAGGTGTAAGTGAAAGGGAACAGGGATGTGTGGATGGGTAACGGTGAGTGAATTAGGAAGACATATAACCATAATGGTCCCTGCACAAAGCAGAAGGGAGCGGGAAGGGGAAGATGTGTTGGTCAGCTGGCAGTAGTGATGAAGTATAATGGAGTCTGTGCTTCAAACACTGACACATCAGGGATAGGAAAAAATTATCTGGACATTGCGTTCCTGAAGGCAGTCACACCTATTAGACTAAGTGCTTCCAATTTGGTCTGTGGTCAGAAGAAGGAACGTGTGACTGCAGTGAAGTAGGTAGGGGTATCCATGGAGCAGTGTTAGAGGAGCCTCTGCTCTTGGGCTTGGCTAGCATGTCTGAAAAGCTTGCTCCCTGTGCAGAAGAGTGCGAGGGCTGTAGGAAGGAAGAGCAGCCCTACCATGGGACTAGTTAGTGCCATGGATCATGTGGATGATGGATCAGGGGCCATTCAAGAAGAGACGCTAGTTAACAAGTCAGGGGAATAGACATGATTCTCTGTCATTGCCTGCCTGGTAACAAGGTTCGGGATATCTCGTTTGACCGGCAGATGAATTTGTAGTGGGCGGGGAAATATTTGATTGGTGTAGCGTAGGTAGAACATGGAGAGAGGTTCTGCTGAGGGAATTTTAGCAACTAGAGACTATATGAAAAAGCAGAACCACCAAGGTAATAATCTCTGGATTGCTACCTGAGCCACAAACAAATTGGTGTAGGGTGAGAAGATTAAAGAATTGGTGTGGGGGAATGGGTTTGAATTCGAGGGACATTGGCATCAGTATTGGGGAAGGAGTGAGTTGTTCTGATGGGACGGACGGCTGGGACCAGGGGCCTGGCGAGTACTTAGATGAGGAGAAGTTTCTTTAGTCAGAGAGTAGTGAATCTGTGGATTTCATTGCCACAGATGGCGGTGGAGGTATTTTAAAGTGGAGATTGAGAGCTTATTGATTAGCAAGGGTGTCAAAGGTTACAGGGAGAAGGCAGGAAAATGGGGTTGTGAGGGAAAGATATGTCTGGCATGATTGAATGGTGGAGTAGAATCGATGGGCCAAATGGCCTAATTCTGACCCCATGACAATGAATTTATAACAATGTGATTGGAAATGTATGAGCGTCTCAGTGTTTAGAGTTTAGAAATTCAGCTTTGAAGGCCCTTCGGCCCACTGAGTCCATGCCGACTATCGATCACGTTCATACTAGTTCTATGTTATCCCATTTTATCATCCACTCTCTAAACACTATC
Source organism: Okamejei kenojei (assembly GCA_035221665.1). NCBI lineage: Eukaryota > Metazoa > Chordata > Chondrichthyes > Rajiformes > Rajidae > Okamejei > Okamejei kenojei. Next base: position 60,664,238 of record CM069132.1, on the reverse strand, counting down.
CCTACATTTACAGTGGTCAATAACCTACAGAGAGAACATTCAAACACCACAGACAGAGTTTGGGGTCGGGATCAAACCTGGGTCTCTGGCATTGTGAGGCAGCAGCTCTGGGTGTACAAAATCATGAAAGGAATAGATCGGGTAGATGCACTGAGTCTCTTGCCCAGAGTAGGGGAATCGAGGATCAGAGGACATAGCTTCAAGGTGAAAGGGAAAACCTTTTCACACAAAGGGTGGTGGGTGTATGGAACAAGCTGCCAGAGGAGGTAGTTGAGGCTGGGACTATCCCATCGTTTAAGAAACAGTTTGAAAGGTACATGAAAAGGACAGGTTTGGAGGGATATGGACCAAGTGCAGGCAAGTGGGACGACTGTAGCTGGGATATTGTTGGCCAGTCTGGGCAAGTTGGGCCGATGGGCCTGTTTTCACACTGTATCACTCTATGACTTTGACTCTACCTGCTGTACCATAGTACCACCCCATAATAATTTTGGAATAGTGTGTTTTCAACTTAAGATGCTCTTGTTACATGACCATCTAAATCTGCAGAGGTGAAATGATGTCTGGCTATAAATATGTTTTTTCCCTGATGAAAGCAGTTACCTCAAAACTGATTTTGTGTAGCAATGTAGCTGGAGTGGGGATGTTGCTTGCAATTAGCTAATTGTGGAGATCGGGGTTTCCATTGGGGGTTACAGCATTGCTGGGATGGGAATGGTGAAAATTCTCCGACCCTGAACAGTCCCTTGACTAATCAGAAGGCGAAGGAGTCCTTTGGTGGTTAGAGTGGATGTAACCTCCTTCAGGGTCCTAATGGGATTGATAGTCAGTTGGGAGGGGAGATGAATAGTTAGAGGAGAGAATGTAATTTTCTTAGTGAAGTTGGTCTGCTTACTTACCCTGGGTTTAGTCATAGTCTTGTTGGACAAAGTAGTCTAATTTACTATTCAATCATCCATAAGGTGCTTTGCACAATCAGAAATGTGTATGTGATTAAAAAGAACCCAGAAACCTCTGTATCACATTTCACTCTATTTATGGTAAATGCTGTTTCAACTGTGCTCCACAATCTAAATTGTAGACCATGCTTTGAAGGGATTGTTGCAAAAACTCCCTGGGGCCCTTCGAGGCTTCCTGCTGTAACTTTGGCAAAACACTCGTGAAGCCCAAAATGGCTTCCAGCTTTGTACAGAAACCTAACCACAAAAAGTTGAAATGCAAATATAATATTTATCAAACAGAAAGTAAACACTCCACATCTTAGATATTATAAATAACAGCAGTGCTGGCCATGCATTAACAATTAATCAGCACCTGCAAAGAACAAATCATTCTGGACAATTAGCGATTGTTAGAAATTTTAAAATGCTCCCATGACTAGTGATTTAATAATTGAAATACTGAACCATTCCTTTTGCATTCTGCTTACCAAGTGACAAGACATTCTTCATTGAAGGAACTTCTGGAAATATTGATGTACCTCTGTGGGCATATTGTACAGCCAATGCAAAGTGGACTTTGGTTGTGGGCCTGCCACTGTCAATTTCAGAATATCCAATGCCACTACCGGACATTAAAGATGGTGGGTCGCGACTGTCTGCTGGGGAAAGGAGCAATGCTTAGAGCAGCCAACCTGTTCCAGGTCTGCTGTTATTTTGACAGCCAGACACGTGGCCATTGGTGGGGAGTTGGTTAGGATGCCAATGATCAGCTTAGTAACTTGGGTGGGACAATGCTTGCAATCGGGTAATTGGTTAAATTAGGTGAACATTCAACTAACAACCAAACATGATTGAAAAGTCATAATGTGTGGTGAACAAAATAATTATCGTTTACTCGTATTCTTTGTTTTAGAAAGTCCCATCCATTATCTATCTGTAGACACTAAATTATACAGCAGCTAACTATAAACATGATAATATGCAATTAAGGTATTATTTTCATAGATGTGTTTGTCTATCATTCAGGCCAAACTTAACATCTCCATTGTACCCATTCTAGGTGAGGCTCATCTCTCTGTAGTAGTGGGTGCTCTCTCAGAATCTCTCACAGATGATATTACTTGCTTTCAGGAACACTTCCACAAGTTATACATACAGGGCTAATTGTTGCAACCCCTGTTCTTTATTACTTTACAGGTACTCCTTAAACGGCAATATTATCCAAACTAATAATGAATGTAGACTCCTTTGCATTACTCTTTACTGAAAACAGGGAGCAAGAATAGAGCTACCAACAAAAAGTGCTTTATTGAACCCTCACCAAACTGCAGAGGCTCATAAAACAATGCAGCAAAAGTTATACTAAATATTGTATACTATTCCTATAGTTACGTTTACATTCATATAATTCAACACTGGATAATTTACTATCCTTCGGGTTGATAGAAGGAGCAACATTATTTCAGGCAGAATTTACAACATATTTAAATAAAAATAGAATGTTATCACACAAAAATATATACATATCTAAATGTTCAATATTTGCAGTTGGCTAGTGAGGTCCTGTGTTGGTGGCTCCAGTGTTAATTCTCTTTTTGACTGATTTGGAAGTTTCACTTCTGCTTACTGCAATTTTTTTGATCTTAGCGTCTTCCCCTTTCATGCTAAAGGATGTCTTCAGTGACAGAAATGTAGTCAGAGGCAACTATGACAGATAAGGACTTTACCAATTTCTTTGGCGCATGGTTCCTCTCCTCAAATGTGAATTCATTAGTTACTACCAATCTGTTAGAATGTGCCTCGCAAGGTATCTGTGCCTATTTTTGGCATTTGAATTTGATGCTTCATATCTCCCAACTCTTCTTTAAAGTTTACTATAATTGTCTTGTGAGCACCTTCACTTATCATTGAGAAGGTTACTGATTAGGTTCTGTAAACTTACACTAACCACTCATGTACAAGATTTATACATGCATTGATGTTTCAGAGCTCCTTTTGCAAACTGAGGAATCAGTGCATGAACAGCAATTGTGTGCATTAGCACACAGTGCATTAACAATTGTTGCTGTTAAATCCTTCATGCGGTAAAACTGATGTTTCAGTACTCTGGCATCACTGATAGCCAACTTTTCTTCAACAGAAATACTTCTACAATTTAATACCATCATAAACTCCCAGGAAATAGATTATTTGGCTGCTAAAGATCTTACAACTAATAAGGGACCAATAAGGCATGTTGTGGGTCAGATGTTGAGAACAATGCTTTTATGGAGTTTAGAGATGTGCTCCGAGGAATGATCAGGAATCAGCTATGGATTGTCCATTGAAATTAATGGGAAGAACAAGAGGGATGGAATGTACAAACTGTCCGTTTGCTATCACCTATAATGAGTTATCATCAAAATCTAATCTCCTATGAAGTGTTTGCAAGTCCAGAGGTCCCAGTTCAACTTCCTTGCTGAAATTGGTTGCCTGTTCTCAGCCAGAATTGGCAAAACAAGCACCGTAATTGATTTTATAGAAATCAAAAATATAGTCAGGCATCTTGAACTTGATCTCTATACTTTTACATGTGCATATTTAGGTTTTAGGTGAAGAAAACAGTTATGTTGCAAAAATGTTGTTGTCAAAGCTCACAGATGAATATTGTTATTTGGACTGAAACTAAACTCTCACGGAGTCAAGACGCAGATACTGAAATCTGGAGCAATAAACTGGAGGCAAACTGCTGGAGGAAATGACTGGATCAATCAGCAATGGAACTGATGCAGGTTTTTGGCCAGAAACGTTGACCATTGCTTTTCATCCATTGAAGCTGGTTGAACCAATGTGTTCCTCAGGCAGATTGTTTATTGTTCTAACAGAGAATCAAAGGATTAATGAAAAGTAGCAAACTACTAAAAAGATTTAGTATTTACAGAAAGCTTTACTTAAAATAGAGCTGTTAAAGTGTGCCACAAATAATACTTGCCTAAATCAGTTATTTCACTTTTGTCTCCACAAATCATTAACTAGACAATTAGGACCAGTAACCATATACCAGCCACCAGTACAGTGGTTCAGCGGGCGATAGGAATGGTGCACTTGGTCAGGTGAAATTCAACCTTCCACCTTCTTGACAGGACACCATATAGATAGCAATTTTTAGGGAGCTGCTAATCCTGTTTTTGGCAACCCAAAGTAATTTTCTGGTAAAATTGTAGAATGTAGGCAGCATTGGATTCCAGCTGCAAGCAACGTTGAATTATGAGTTTTACTTTGTATTGCCAGAAAGATGTGTATATTTATGCCAGCTAATATGTTTAGTGGAATAAATTTCAGAATTCTTAATTGTGCACAAATGTTAATTATTTCTGTTTGAAAGGCCCATTTGATTGGGTAGTAATTTTGTAATTACAAACAAGTTAAATCAATATTTAGTAAAAGTCAGTGGAACGTGAAGACAAAAACAGAGAAGTAGTGTACAAGTTCACTCAGCGGTTCCATTATTTACTGGACCAGAACAATACGTATGAACTACTGTTTTAAGTTTTAAGAAGAATGTTAATGAAGGAACCACTCCGTACTCTCCAAACTTGGTAAGGGCTGGGTTTTATTTTGAAATTGTTTAATCTTCGTACCCTAGTGAACCTGCAGATTATGCTGATATTGAGTCGACAGTAAAAAATATATAGTTTTCACATTGAAGGTGTTGACTAATATATTTGATTAGCATTTAGACTTTGTAATCAGTGCAGCAACCCCTTAATAAGCAACTCAGCAGTGACAACATGCATTTATGTTCCACCCTTGTAACATGGAAAACTACCCCAAGGTGATTCAGCGGCTGAATGAAGAAAATCTGGAAGCCAAATGAGAAAAAGAAATAGAAGAAACATGCTAAAACATTATGCGATTTAAGGAGGGAAGTTAAAATGGAAACGTTTAGGAAGGGAATTCTAACGTGGATGTGGAAATTGTGAGATTGCATTGGATGTACTAGAGCTTTGAAGAAAGTCACACAAAGCATGTAAAGTGAGAAAATATGAATGTACATTTTAAGTTTCAGGGACTGGGAAACCACTGTTCTTTAGCGAAGATTTGAACTCAATACCCTTCCCAATAAAGGCTAGTGTGCCAAATGCCTTATTTCACCACAATGTCCATCTGGCCTACCACTTTTATGGAAACATGCACCTGTACTCCGAGATCTCTCTGTCCTGCAACACTCTCCAGGGTTCTGCCATCTATGGTGTAAATCATGCCCTGGTTTGACATACCAAAGTACAACACCTCACGCTTTAGAAAGGAGATGAGGAGGAATTTCTGTAGTCAGAGGATGGTGAACCTGTGGAATTCATTGCCACAGATGGCTGTGGAGGCCAAATCGATGAAGATTGACAGATTCTTGATTAATAAGGGTGTCAGTGGTTATGGGGAGAAGGCAGGAGAATCGGGTGAGACGCAAAGATAGCTCCGCCATGATTGAATGGTGGAGCAGACTTGATGGGTCAAATGGCTTAATTCTGCCCCTATAACCTATGAACTTATGAACTTGCTAAAGTTCAATTCCACTTGCCAATCCTTGGTCTAACTTTCCAACAGTATACTATTACCACTAATTTTGGTATAATCTGCAACTTTACTACATGGCCATCCAAATCATTAATTTAAATAACAAGCAGCAGTGGACCTAGCAGTGAAACCTGTGGCACACCATTGGTCACAGGCTTCCAATCAGGCAAACAACCCTCAGTGCTTATCCTTGTGACCCCTTCCTCCAAGCCAGTTTTGAATCCAGTCAGCTAGCTCACCCTGGACTCCATGTGATCTAAATATCCTCAATCCTGCACCACATGGCCAACCAGGGTGGTAGTGAGTTAAAGCTTCACTGGCATCTATATGTCAAAGATAGAGATGACAGATTAACCGGGCAAATTAATAACTGCAGAAAATTATTGAGAGGACCAAAAACCTGGCATTTGGATAATGACACCCTCAATGGCCTAAATAGGCCCTTGCAATTTCCATAAGCAGGAGACGGATGCACCTCCTGGGAACCAACAGTAATAGAGGGAGACCAGACACCATTGTTCAGAGACAGTTTTTCCAGCGGCTTGATACTCTCCAGGGTATTGTGAGCCCAAAACATTGTGGCTGAGAACTAAGGTGACCAAATGAGCTTATTTGCACCTATGGTAGAAATCAGTACAGAATATTACATTTCTCCCTCAGGGATTCACTTGACTGCCGATGCATTCCTAAAAAGGAATTTCTACTGAATTCAATTTCCTTTTACGGTCGAATGAAAAGTTAACTCTGCGTGGTGTGTGGTTTTGCATTAAAAATAAATGTCACAGTTTCACTGTAGGTTTCATTCGCCCAAATACCATTGGCATTATTAACAAATAAGTGGATTTTGGGGGGGGGGGGGGGGGGGGGGGGTGGAATACTAGTGACCTTTTGACCGAAACACACAGATTTGCACCATGATGGAAATTGTGGGTCAAGAACTTTAATTTAATACTTCATGCCCTTGCACTTTTTCAAGTCTATTGAAAAACCACTGAACTGACTCGCATATATTAATTACTGTTGCAAATTGTTAGGTTTGTAAGTATTGCGGAATTAATCTATTCAATAAAGAATCAATTTTGGGTGAAATGTGCTGATAATGGTGGTCCAAAGTGGCTTTGGAACCACTGTCGGTCATTAATTTAATACTGTGATCTTTTGAACAGTGGTTTCCGACTCTGGTTAGCAAAATAAATTACTGACTTCTGCTGTTTCCCAGTATATGTGACAATAATAAATCGATATCAATGTGAGTTTTCACATAGTAACTATGTTACCTTTGCATACGTCTTAAGAGTATCAGTAAACCCTGCTCATTACAAGTAACAACCACAAATTTTGACAAATAATTAAAACCTGCCTTCCTCCTACCCCTTGTACCCACCCTCTCTCCAATAATAATATACTGCTATTTAACTGCTACCTCTCGAAGAGGAGGGGGAATGAAAGAAAGAATGAGTTCTCCAGGAATAGCAACAACAACCTGGTACTTTTGAATTACAATGTTGGCAACCCTAGATTAAACCAAACTACTATTCACCACACCCCTGCCACCAGCACCACCACCCACGACTGCTCTCTCTGATGTTTCTAATCAGCCCTTGTCATCACTACAGATTCCAAGTGTAGTGCTCTCTATCACCCGTAATTATCCTCTCTTAAACAATCCCCAACCTCTTCCTACTCCACCATGCTGATGCACCAAACGACTGACTTCCCCTCTTCTACACAATGACAGAACTGATGCAAGAAAGTCTTTTGCTTGCACTTTACCTGTTGAGCACAATTCCTTGAATGTTGTCCATGACAGAATTCGGCTGCCATGATCCTGAGACAAATTGAACTAGTTCCTGCAAAAAGGGCCACTTCAACAGGCCGATTGGGACAACTAAGGGCATGTCCCACTGCGAGGGACCTAATGTGCGAGTTTAGAAGAGTTTGCGCTGGTCTCAAACTCGCAGCATGGTCAACACGTGGTCCTAGGAGGTCTATGTGTCTCCTTCATGCTCGAAAGAATTTCCCGCATACTCGAGGCCTCAGTTTGGTCGAGGAGTATATTTTTAGCATGCTGAAAATTGTCCGCGAGTAAAAATTGGTCGGCATGGAAAAAATCTTTTTTTTTTTTTTACTCGTAGGTTTGGTCGAAATAGGTCGTAGTAGGTCAGCATGTTATTCGTATGTAATCGAAGGTAGCCGAAGGTAATCGAAGGTCGTCGAAAGGTAGTCGTAGATAGTGTTAGTATGGGGATGATCAGCCATGATCACATTGAATGGCGGTGCTGGCTCGAAGGGCCAAATGGCCTACTCCTGCACCTATTGTCTATTGTCTATTGTCATAGAAGGTATTCTACTTCGACGATGCAACAAGACCATGACACTTTTTTAAACTCTCCTAAACTCTTCTAAACTCGCAAATTAGGTCCCCGCAGTGGGACAAGCCCTATATACTCATGCTTTCAGCTATTTCCCCACACAAATGCGTAATCTGTAATACGTACATTTCAAAACATATTGTTTGACCTCATCGGTTACACTCATGCTAATGATGATCAATTGAAGAAAATTAATCAAATCTTGTGCAAATTAATATTTCAAATGGAAATATTTCCAACATTCTTTGATAGTGTTTGTTAAACTTAACAGTAATTGTGTGAATTTATAATGTTCAAAACTGCCCAAATCTGGTACATTAAAACTAAAATAATGCAATCTAATTCTAGGTTTGTCATCAATTAAATTTCACAAGTGTTTCCATTCTTCTGATAATTTCAAGAACTTGCACTCATTCTCAGAAAGTTTTGCTTTGACACATTGATTCACAGTCACAGTCAACTGTTTCCTTTACCAAACTGCTTCCTGCCTTAGTTTCAAGATGACAGAACAGAAATATGTTTTTATTCAAAACATATTATCAAGGCTTCTGAACTAGAAATTTGTTTTATTGTTTTTGGAAATTAATCTCCAACATATCAGTTTTGCTTAAAGGTTAGGGGAGAATGTATTTAGATAATTCTGCCCTCACTGCAGGCTAAATATTTCTGAGTTAAGTTTTCTTTCACCTCTGGACTCTGTTACGTCAGGTTTTTGTTTCATGCTTGTAACATTTGTAACATGCTGATTCAGAAATCATTCTTATACGAGAATATTGAGGCTCCTTAAAATGTTTTACATTTTAAAATAAATGTAAATGCATTTTAGTAATTTTACTTTTACACTTCAAATTATTTTTTGTGATTTTTTTTTTAACCCAATCCCTCCCTGAATACATTTTTAAATATTTTTTTTACTGTATGCTTCAGTTTTCCTTTTGTGATTTTTTCCAATCCCTCTGTAAATATAGTTCAGGTTCTAGTTCTCAGAATTGGCCCCTTGCCTGCAATGTGCAATCAAGCAAATAGGCCTGAGTGACGGGAGTGACATGTGTCCCAGATGGGACAATGAAATTCTTGCTTGCTGCAGCACAACAGAATATTCTAGGCATAAATACAGAACAGATCAGTGCGTCCATATACTATAGAATATATATATATATATATAAACATAAATAAACAGATAAAGTGCAATAGGCACTTCACTGGATGTTTTCAAGAGAGAGTTAGATTTAGCTCTTGGTGCTAACGGAATCAAGGGATATGGGGAGAAAGCAGGAACGGGGTACTGATTCTGGATGATCAGCCATGATCATATTGAATGGCGGTGCCGGCTCGAAGGGCCGAACGGCCTACTCCTGCACCTATTGTCTATGTTTCTATGTTTCTATGTAATAGGCTGTTATTGTTCAGAGTTTGTTTGAAGTTGTGTTTAATAGTCTGATGGCTGTGGGGAAGAAGTTGTTCCTGAACCTGGATGTTGCAGATTTCAGGCTCCAGTACCTTCTACCTGATGGAAGTGTAGTGATGAGTGTGTGGCAAGGATGGTGTGGGTCCTTGATGATGTTGGCAGCCTTTTTGAGACAGCGACTGCGATAGATCTGCTCGACTGTAGGGAGGTCAGAGCCGATGATGGACTAGGCAGTGTTTACAACTTTTTGCAGCCTTTTCTGCTCGTGGACGCTCAAGTTGCTAAACCAAGCCACGATGCAACTGGTCAGCATGCTCTCTACTGTGCACCTGTAGAAGTTCGAAAGAGTCCTCCTTGACATAGCGACTCTCCGTAATCTTCTCAGGAAGTAGAGGCGCTGATGTGCTTTCTTTATAATTGCATCAGTGTTCTGGGACCAGGAAAGATCTTTTGAAATAGGCACGCCCAGGAATTTGAAGTTCTTGACCTTTTCCACCATCGACCTGTTGATATAAATGGGACTGTGGGTCCCCATTCTACACCTTCCAAAGTCCACAATCAGTTCCTTGGTTTTGCTGGTGTTGAGAGCCAGGTTATTGTGCTGGCAATCGATCGATCTCTCTTCTATACTCTGACTCGTCCCCATCAGTGATATGTCCCACAACAGTGGTGTCGTCGGCGAACATGATGATGGAGTTCGCACTATGTCCGGCTACGCAGTCATGAGTATAGAGTGAGTACAGCAGAGGGCTGAGCACACCGCCGTGTGGTACTCCCGTGATGATTGTTATCGAGGATGACACATTTCCACCAATATGGACTGACTGTGGTCTGTGAATGAGGAAGTCGAGGATCCAATTGCAGAGGGATGCGCAGAGACCCAGTTCTGCGAGTTTGGTAACCAGCTTGGAGGGGATGATAGTATTAAATGCCGAGCTGTAATCAATGAATAACAGCCTGACATATGAGTTATTGTTGTCCAAGTGGTCCAGAGCGGAGTGGAGGGCCAGTGAGATCGCATCCACCGTTGATCTGATGTGGCGGTAAGCGAACTGCAGTGGGTCCAGGTTTTTGCCGAGGTAGGTGTTGATTTGTGCCATGATCAGCCTCTTAAAGCACTTCATCACCACAGATGTTAGTGCCACTGGTCGATAGTCATTGACGCACGTCACCTTGCACTTCTTGGGCACCGGTATTATTGATGCCCTCTTAAAGCAGGTTGGAACCTCAGACCTCAGAAATGAGAAGGTTCAACATTTCCGTAAAAAATCCAGTCAGTTGGTCCACAGAGGTTTTTAAAACACACCCGGGTATACCATCAGGTTCAAGCGCTTTCCGAGGGTTCACCCCTCTGAAAGATCTTCTGATGTCGGCCTCTGTGACTGTGACCGAATTACCATCACGGCGAATGGGGCTCGGGAAGGCACATCAGCGTTCTCCCTATCAAAGCGTGCGTAAAACGCATTGAGCTCGTCAGGGAGTGATGCTTCGCTGACAATTGAGCTGCCTCCTGATTTCGCCTTGCTGATTGCATTCAACCCCTGCCACAGTTGTCGAACATCCATCTCATCCTCCAGCTTGGAGCAGAATCCCTTTTGGCCATTTTAATGGCCTTACCAAGGTCGTATCTGGACTTCTTGTAGACCTCTGTATCTCCAGACCTCATTGCTCGGGATCTGGTCTTCAGAACAATGAGGATCTCATGGTTCATCCAAGGCTTCTGGTTATGTCCCTGTCCCACTTAGGAAACCTGAACGTAAAGCTCTGGGGACTTTGCGCCCCACCCAAGGTTTCCGTGCGGTTCCCGGAGGTTCCTGGAGGTTTTTGTCAGTCTCCCTAATGGTCGAAAGTGGTTTCTGCTTCTTCTAAGACCTCCCTGGTGGAATAAAACTGGGTGAAAAAAAGGTCTTACCTTCCATTACCTGCAACCTCCGGCAACCACCTTCAACTAGCTTCGCAACCGGCTTCGACTAAAAAATGACCCATTTTTAAAACGGCAACCTATTTTTAGTCACGGCCGGTTCTGAATTTTTAAAAATAATCGCCGGTACATAGAAGAAGCGGAAACCACGGAAACATTGGGTGGGGCGCAAATTCCACAGAGATTTCCATTCAGGGTTCCTAAGAGAGAAGGAGAGAGAAGGGGAGAGAGAAGGGGGCAGAAGGTGGTAAAATGGGGGAGAAGGGGAGAGAACGGGGGGGGGGGGGGGGAGTAGGAGTGGAGACAGTTTTAATAAGTTTAATAAAGTTAGCGGGCATTTTACCGTGCGGCGGATCTTCCCACTTAGGAAACCTGAACGAAAACCTCTGGAGACCTTACGCCCCACCCAAGGTTTCCATGAGGTTCCCGGAGGTTCCTGGAGGTTCCTGTCACTCTCCCTAATTGTGGAAAGTGGTTTCCGCGTATCGTGGCTTATGCTATGTTCCTGCAATTATTTTAAAAAAAAACAAAAAACGGCCGCAACTAAAAATAGGTTGCCGTTTTGTCGAAGCCAGTGGTGGGGTTGCATTTTTACTCACAGCCAGTTGAAGGACTTCACTGACCGGCCATTCTGATTGGCTCATTGGAGTTTTCAGCAAAGAAATCTTGTTTGGTTTTCAGGACCTAGAAGATCTGCCGGAAGGTAAAATGCCCACTAACTTTATTAAACTTCCTAAAACTGTCTCCACTCCTTCTCTCCCTTCTCTCTCCTCTTCTCTCCCCCCTTCTCTTTCCCCTTCTCCCTCCCTTCTCTCTCCCTTTCTCTGTCCTTCTCTCCTTCCCTCCCGCGCTCTCTAAAGGACTTACCGTGCTTTGTGGCAGCCGTTTACTTTCCTCTTTACACGCAGAAAACGCTCCTCCGCTGTCCCTGGCCCCCACTTTCGCGATGTGTTTGTGTGCGTGTGTGTGTGTGTGTGTGTTGTGTGCGTGTGTGCGCACGTGGTCGGCAGTTTGGTCAGTAGATGCAGCTCACGCTTCAGTTGAGGCTTTCCAGGCAATTGACCAGAACCTCTGGTGACTCATGGAGAGTGACCGGAACCCCCGGGAAGCTCTGGGAACCTCTCAGGAACCTCTGGGAACCTCACGGAAACCTTGGGTGGGGCACATGGTCTCCAGAGGTTTTCGTTCAGGTTTCCTAAGTGGAACAGGGGCTTAAGTGGGACAGGGGCATAAGGAAACACTCAGAAGGTTTTTGTTGGGATGCAGTCCTCCACACATTTTTTTAATGAGGTCTGTAGCGACTGTGGCACATTCATTCAGGTCCGTTGCCGAGTCCCTGAACATTGCCCAGTCTACAGACTCCAAACAGTCCTGGAGGTGTTCCTCAGCCCCCCCTCGACCAGCTCTGAACAGTTCTCACCTCAGGGGGTGCGCTCGTAAATTGCTGCCTGTAGGCAGGAAGAAGCAGCAATTGACGAGCGCAGTATGGTCGGTTTTCCCGAAGTGAGGGCGAGGGATAGAGCGATAGGTATCCTTGATGGTCGTATAGCAGTGGTCATTGAAACATGGAAACATAGAAATATAGAAAATAGCTGCAGGAGGAGGCAAATCAGCCCTTCGAGGCAGTGCAGCGTAGGTTCACAAGATTGATCCCTGGGATCGAAGGGCCAGGCTCGAAGGGCCGAATGGCCTACTCCTGTAGCTATTGTCTATTGTCTATTGCGAGTGCTGCTTTGCTACTATGCAGTCATCTGCCAGACATGCTGCTACCTCAAAAGATAGCGCCTGCCTGTGGCGACATTTTGCCAGCAGCTCAACGGAAGAGAATTATTTATACCTTCAACCAACTCACCTGGATAAGAAAAATGGCAGAAATCGGAGCCGTAACGAACAAGCTGCTGGTGCACTTGAAGGCACTAGCAATATCGCCATTTGGCCCTTCCAACCAGCACAGCCATTCATTGTGATCATGGCTGATCGTTCCCTATCAATAATCCGTGCCTGCCTTCTCCCCATATCCCTTGACTCCACTAGCCCCTAGAGCTCTATCTAACTCTCTCTTAATTCCATCCAGTGACTTGGCCTCCACTGCCCTCTGTGGCAGGGAATTCCATAAATTCACAACTCTCTGGGTGAAAACGTTTTTTCTCGCCTCAGTCTTAAATGACCTCCCCCTTATTCTAAGACTGTGGCCCCTGGTTCTGGACTCGCCCAACATTGGGAAATTTTTTCCTGCATCTAGCTTGTCCAGTCCTTTTATAATTTGATATGTTTCTATAAAATTACCCCCTCATCCTTCTAAACTCCAGTGAATACAAGCCTAGTCTTTTCAATCTTTCCTCATATGACAGTCCCGCCATCCCAGTGATCAATCTTGTGAACCTACGCTGCACTGCCTCAATCACAAGGATGTCCTTCCTCAAATTAGGAGACCAAAACTGTACACAATGGTCGACGGGTGTTTGGTCCTCTGGAGCTGCAGGAGACATGTTGGTGGAAGTTAGGTAGTGATTTCCTAAGGTTGGCTTTGTTGAAATCCCTGGCTATGGTGGTAAATGCCTCGGGGTAAGCTGTCTGGTGCATGTTGACCACGGCGTGCAGCTCCTCCAGTGCCAGACGGACGTCTGCCTGGGGAGGGACGTAGACCGCGGTCAGGATGATGAAGGTGAATTCCCTCGGTAGGTAGATGGGACGGCATTTCACAGCCAGGTGTGGAGAGCAGGAGTTGGACAGGACTGCCACGTCTGAGCACCACGCTGAGTTGACCATGAGGCAGACGCCCCCTCCTCTCCCTTTCCCAGATGCCTGCATACGGTCCATGCGGTAGATGGAGAACCCTTTAGGCTGGATTGCTGAGTCTGGGGAGCTGGGGGTGAGCCATGTCTCTGTGAAACAGAACACACAGCATTCCCTCAGCTCCCTTTGGTAAAGCAGCCCTGCCCTTAAGTCCTCCACTTTATTTTCAAGGGACTGTACGTTGGCCAGTAGGATGGTAGGGAGAGGGGGCCGAAGTCCCCTGCGCTTCAGTCTGACCCGAAGTCCTGCCCGCCGGCCACGTTTCCGGACACAATGGAGGCCTCCCCGTTGTTTCCATGTACTGTGTTTACTGTACCTGCTGTCTACTGTACCTGCGCTGCAGGGCATTCTAATTACATCACGTGCACCAGACGGCATGATGACGTGTAATTTGCGCGCGATGTTGTGCGTAACGATGCATCGACCTATTTTACATATGACGCGTAAATGAGGCCCAAATGGCGGCCAAGTGGGACAGGCCATTTAATAACCCCAGCATTGACTTCTCTAATTTCATGTAGTCCTCCCCTTCTCGGCTCTCCCTCAGCCCTCTAGCTCCACCTCTTCCTTTCTTCCTCCCGCCCCCCCTCACCATAACATCAGTCTGAAGAAGGGTTTCGACCCGAAATGTTGCCCATTTCCTTCGCTCCATGGATGCTGCCTCACCCGCTGAGTTTCTCCAGCATTTTTGTCTACCTTAATAATCTTATATGTTTCAATAAGATTCCCCTCTCATCCTTCTAAATTCCAGAGTATACAAGCCCAGTCGCTCCATTTTATCAACATATGACATCCCGGAAATTAACCTCGTGAACCTATGCTGCACTCCCTCAATAGCAAGAATGTCCTTCCTCAAATTTGGAGACCAAAACTGCACATAATGATCCAGGTGTGGCCATACTAGGGTCCTGTACAACTGCAGAAGGACCTCTTTGGTCCTATGCTCAACTCCTCTTGTTATGAAGCCCAACATGCCATTCGCTTTCTTCACTGCCTGCTGTATCAGCATGCTTACTTTTAGGGAATGTTTAACAAGGACCCACAGATCTCATTGTACTTCCCCATTTCCCAACTTGACACCATTCAGATAATAATCTGCCTTCCTGTTTTATCCACCAAAGTGGATAACCTCACATTTATCCACATTAAACTGCATCTGCCATGCATCTGCCCACTCACCCAACCTATCCAAGTCACCCTGCATCCTCATAGCATTCACCTCACAGTTCACACTGCCATCCAGCTTTGTGTCATCTGCAAATTTGCTAATGTTACTTTTAATCCCTTCATCCAAATCATTAATGTATATTGTAAATAGATGCGGTCCCAGCACCGAGCCTTGTGGTACCGCAAAGTGACTGCCTGCCATTCTGAAAGGGACCCTTTAATCCCTCCTCTTTGTTTCCTGTCTGCCAACCAATTTTCTATCCATGTCAGTACCCTACCCCCAGCACCATGTGCTATAATTTTGCCCTCCTATGTGGGACCTTATCAAATGTTATCAAACGCTTCCTGAAAGTTCGTACATTGGCTCACCCTTGTCCATTTTCCTAGTTACATCATCAACAAATTCCAGAAGATTAGTCAAGCATGATTTCTCCTTCATAAATCCATGCTGACTCGGACCGATCCTCCTACTGCTATCCAAATGTGCCGCTATTTCATCTTTTATGATTGTCTCCAGCATCTTCCCACCACCGCTGTCAGGCTAACTGGTCTATAATTCCCTGCTTTTTCTCTGCCACCCTTCTTAAAGAGTGGGATAACATTAGCTACCCTCCAATCCACAGGAACTGATCCTGAATCTATAGAACATTGGAAAATGATCACCAATGTGTCCACGATTTCTAGAGCCACTTCCTTAAGTACCTGAGATGCAAACCATCAGGCCCTGGGGATTTATCATCCTTCAGTCCCATCAGTCTACACAACACCATTTCCTGCCTATTGTGAATTTCCTTCAGTTCCTCCGTCACCTTAGATCACCTGGCCACTAGTACATCAGGGAGATTGTTTGTGTCTTCCAATAGTGAAGACAGATCCAAAGTACCTGTTCAACTCGTCTGCCATTTCCTTGTTCCCCATAATAAATTCACCTATTTCCGTCTTCAAGGGTCCAACTTTGGTCTTAACTATTTTTTTCCTCTTCACATACCTAAAGAAGCTTTTACTATCCTCCTTTATGTTCTGAGCTAGCTTACCTTCGTACCTCATCTTTTCTCCCCATATTGCCTTATTAGTTATCTTCTGTTGCTCTTTAAAAGTTTCTCAATACTCTGGCTTCCCCCTCATCTTTGCTATGTTATACTTCTCTTTTATTTTTATACTGTCCTTGACTTCACTTGTCAGCCACAGTCACCCATTACTCCCCTTGGAATCTTTCTTCCTCCTAGGAATGAACTGATCCTGCACCTTCTGTATTATTCCTAGAAATACCTGCCATTGTTGTTCCACTGTCATCCCTGCTAGGGTATCTTTCCAGTCAGCTTTGGCCAGCTCCTCCCTCATGGCTCCATAGTCCCCTGGTTGTTTAATTGTAATACTGACACTTCTGATTTACCCTTCTCCCTCTCAAATTGTAGATTAAAACATTAATCTCAGTCCACAGTCCCAAAAGCATGTTTCCATCCATCGCTCCAATATCATCACCAGGAATATAAAGCTTGTGGTTTTTGTCCAGACCTTAACAACATCAGTTAGCTTCCATTTCATATTTCTCTGCAGTTAGTACTTCTTTTAAGCTTCCAGCTTAAAGCAAGGCTGATGGTTGCTGCTCATCTTCTGCCTGTTTAGTTTGCTTCATTGATCAGTTCATCAGTTTGCTTTATTAATCGGTGAAGACGAAAGAGAGTGCAGATGCTGGAAATTATCTAGAACAAAAAACAAAATGCTGGAAAGGATCAGTGAATTACAGCATCTTAGGAGTCAAAAGGTAAAAATCCACATTTCAGAATGAGGCCCTGCAACAGAACTACGAAGGAATAGGGAAAGTTTCCAGTATAAAGCAGTGTGTAGGGCAGCAGGGTAGAGGTTGGCAGGTGATGCATGGGACCAAATGGGAGATGGAATGATGGGCAGAAGGAACCAAGAGGGGGAAGGATAATAGGTTGATGGAACCAGTGAAAAATCGTGATTTCAAAATAATTGGAATCAGAACAAAGCTGATATTATTCATTTATGATCCTTGCACCTCGATCTGAATTTTCAACGTTTAAGCCGGGAGCTTAAACGAAGTCCTAACTGCAGAGAAATATGAAATGGAAACTAACTGAAGCTATTTTGGTCTGGACAAAAACCACAAGCTTTATACTCCTGGAGATGATATTGGAGCAATGGATGGAAACACGGTGGTATAGTTGAACTGTTGTGAAAGATTCTGGCATATTGCTAGAACGTTTTGAGCAGTTTGATTTAATGGTATATAAAATGGTGCAATTCTCTTTTTGTAGCATTACAGATGACTAAGTAGTGACGAGGCAGAGTAAAATTTTCAGACAGGTTTAACGAGATGAGCAAGATTGACAAATTTATAATATTTTATATTTTGCCACATCTCTCCCCTCCTCCTCCTCCTTTCCTGAAAGCACTGACTGTTGCAGAGGCGCATGCCAGTTTGCTCTGGCACCCGGCCAACATGGCTGTAATTCATGTTTGAGTTTGACAGCGAGTGTCAAGCTATTCATCTAACAGACCACACCAATGAGTTTGATCTTGTTCCGATACAACATCTATACGTTCACGGATTAGTTCTCCTTGGAATGCGAAGCTTGACCAATTTTCCTTTCTATGCATGAGATGTTCAGACATATTAAACTGCACTCGCTCTCTCGCTCCCTAAGCCTGTAGTAGATAACTTAGGAGAGCAAAACAGTCATTCAACTTCAAAACAGTCCTATCTCTGTGGAATCTAACAATGTTGTGCAGTGAAGAGTTGAACTTTGTTGGTTAAAGCATGCTAAATGATTTGGAAAGAATGAAACTCATAAAATTAACATGTAATGAGATTTATTTTGTCATGATTGTTACTGAGTACATATAAGAAACAGACATAAAAGGAGAAGTAGTTCAATCAGTCCCTGTAGCTGTTCTGCTATTCATCAACTGTGGCTGATCTTCTCCGATGGTGGCATTTTCCAGCAGATCCCTTGATTCCCTTCATGTCCAGAAAATGTATCAATCTCTTTATATTTCTGAGTGAGAACAATAACTGACTTTACTCAGCTGTCCAGTGTGCCAAAGGAATTCTAAAGGTTTGCCCCCCTGTGCTCCCTGATCTTAGACACCTCAGGTGCAAGAATCCACTCTGTGCTTTTTGCAAATAAAATCGAAATATTCAACATGACATTTAAACTAATTGTTGATATTAGATGGCAAATAGGTACAGCTCATCATCAAAATGTGATTTTACTAATTTCAATTATTTTTTAATGTCTATTCTGCATGATCATTTTGCTAAATGTTTGCTAACATTGTTTTAAAAAAACGTTTTCCTTTTATTTTTCAAAGATGGACAGACAATTGTCCATGAGTTCTAATATCATGGGAATACCTGGACCTCCTCAAGTTCACCAAATGCACTCCGAGGCCAAAATGGTAAGAAACATCAAATTGCACCTATGTCAGTGTGAATGGGCATGTGGGTGGAATGATGGAGTGTTATCCAGAATTTATGTCAGCTACACAGTTTTATAGATAAATAATGTATAATTAATATATTATTTGTCATGCCATTTTTAAAACACAAAACCATAAAATGGTTTTAGCTAGCATCGATTGAATAATTTGTTTCCAGTCATCCCTTGGGTCCTGACTTTTCCTTTGAATGGTAAATAGGTTTTCTCTTGCAGTGTTATTGGGGATTGCTCTGTTTCCAAGAATGTTTTTTAAATGTCAGCTGTGTCCAAAATGAAAACTATTTTTATCGACGTGTTTGATATGATAAACACATAGTGCTGGAGTAACTCAGCTGGTCAGGCAGTCTGAAGAAACGTCCCGACCCGAAGCGTGACCCATTCTATTTCCCCAGATGCTGCCTGACCTACTCCAGCACTTTGCATCCTTCTGTGTAAACCAGCATCTGTAGTTCTTTGTTTATATGTTTGTTATGATTATTTACTATGTCCCATGATCATAATGGCTGGCATCTGAATTATTTGCTCATGAAATATGTTCATTGTATATTTTAGTTATTTAGTGATCTTTTGGGCTTTCACATCAATTACTTGGTTTTCCACATCTCCGTTTTGAATTTACAATTTACAAAACATCTATAACTACAAAACCAAAACTTGAGAATTGATTCTGGACTTGATGAAATGTAATTGGCTTAAAGCCAAAGCAATATTCCAAGTATAAATCTATTAATGTTGACACACATATTTGATAAATGTGTAGCACAAAAGAAAGTGAAGAATATCATTGTATAGAAATGTTATCTGGTTACAAAATATTGCCTGGCCAGACAAAAGTATTCAAATGTCTTTGTGCTTAACCTTGCAAATCCAATGCAGAGCATTCACTCACAGGGTGTTCTTAGACACATGAGGTGACTTTGTGTAATCAATATTAATTTCTAATCGTAGAAACAGTCTGGTGTCTGAAAATGGCGATACATTTATTTGAGAGACTGAGCCAATATTTGGTACTGCAGAGGTGGCATGTGTCTTTAATGATGTAAATCTTGATACACTGGGGAGGCAGAGACCAACCTATTCAAATGCAGGATCCCATTGCAATATTTTCAATTAATTTACTGACTGCCAGCTGTCCATTTCGAGAGGGGTGGCTAGGTGGGAAAGCTCATGGAAGAAGTTCAACACTGGGAAAATGTTGGTGATGGTGATCGGCAGAGATCAGGAGAAGGGTGTTGGAGGGGAGAGGGGAGGGAAGGGAGGAGGGGAGGGAGTAGAGGGACTGGCGTACAGTGGATCTGGGTGGACTGCAGGTCATGCCAGCAACCAGAATAAGTGAACCAGGGACGATCACATTACAGGGAGTGGGAGGAAGGGTTTGGCCAAGCATTATTTGGGATGGCGCAGGGACATGATCAGGATGTTGGTTTCACTGGCAAAGATCAATCGATCAAATACCTTCTGAACCACAAGGAATGATCCAATAATTATTTATCAGCTTGCTTTATCCAATCGTCTCTCTTGTTCTTGTGAAACTGCATACAGTTTTTACTATAAGATCATAGGAATGGTGAAGAGATGGAGTCCATTTGTCCCTTCTTATCTGCTCTAAAAATTGTTGAGTTCATGGCTGATCTTCTGCCTCAGCCCCGTTTTTCTCCAGCTTTCCCATGTCCCTTGATTTCCCTGGCATCGAGTAATCTATCAACTTTTGTTTAAACAACTCAGTGACTGAGTTTCCACAGCATTCCAGCGTAGGATATTCCAAAGATTCAGCATTGTCTGTATAAAGACATTACTCATTTCTTCAAATTTCTAATTTCTTTGATTTTTTTAAACAGACATTTCTCATTTCTTCAAATTTCAAATTTCTTTGTATTTTATTTTGATATATTCTATCTTTTCTTTCCTTATCAAATTCTTCTTTCCTAAAATGTTCCCATTCCTGAAGCCAGCTGCTGTTTCTGGCAACTTTACAAGCCTCTTCTTTTGATTTATTCTTTTGATTCCCACTTTTCCTGTTGCATTTTTGTGCCTTTTAAGATTTTTTTCTCCAAATACTTCCACATGGATTGAGGGAACCTTGTATAAATATGATGATGATTTATCATGGTCGTACTGTGAAAATGATGAGGTGTGTACAACAGAAATAGATTAAAGGCAGCTCAGTGGCGCAGCTGGTGGAGCTGGGTTTGATCCTGACCTTGGGTGCTCTGTGTGTGGAGTTTGCACAAACTCCCTGTGATTGCGTGGGTTTCCTTTGGGTGCGTCAGTTTCCTCCCAAAAGACGTACAGGTTTGCAGCCTAATTGGCCTCTGAATTTGACTTGAACATGCACAGTTTGGATGTGAAAATGGAATAACACAGAACTTATACGAATAGATGATCAATGGGGTATGCTGCAGGTCCTGTTTCCATGTAGTTTCTCTAAAAAAAATTATTCTTTTAAACTTGTAACAAATCTCATATTCAGGGTTTTCAAATGCAGTAGGTTGTGGGAGCCTATGTACATAAACTGCACAGATTCCTTTTGAATATCCTGGAATTGAATATCCTTGAATTGACAGGCAATCATCGTGCAGGGCGCACACGCAATCACGGTGCAGGGCGCACACGCAATCACGGTGCAGGGCACACACGCATTCACGGTGCAGGGCGCACACGCAATCACGGTGCAGGGCACACACGCATTCACGGTGCAGGGCGCACACGCAATCACGGTGCCAGGCGCACACGCAATCACGGTGCCAGGCACACACGCATTCACGGTGCATCATGGTGCCAGGCGCACACGCAATCACGGTGCCAGGCACACACGCATCACGGTGCAGGGCGCACACGCAATCACGGTGCAGGGCGCACACGCAATCACGGTGCAGGGCGCACTGCGGTCAGTGCCGGGAGCACATGGGCCCACGGTGCAGGGAGCACACACGGTCACAGTACAAAGAGCACACACGGTCAGGGTGCTGGGCGCACATGGGGCCACGGTGCAGGGCACACGAATGGCAGGGAGCACACGGGGTCTCGGTGCTGGGCGCACACACGGTCACGGTACAAAGAGCACATGCAATCATGGTGTGTGCACATGTGGCCACGGTGCTGGGCGCACACGCGGTCACGGTGCAGGGAGCACACGCGATCCCGGTGCAGGGAGCCCTGACAAGGTTTGCAGTGCAGATACCCAAATGCCATTATTTGTCCATTGACGAACTTAAAATTTGCAAGGTTTTCCTTGCTCCTTACTTAAATCTCTCCATGACTCGTCTCCAATCTTTCCACAAGTTTTCAATGTTACCTCTCCCTACCAAAGAGAAACAAGCATGTTAAATTCTCTGGCTCTGTCACCACAAATCTCTACAGCTTCTGGTTTCTCTCATTGAAAAACTGTTCACCCTATGCTCTGCATATTTGATAAGACTGTGACCGTTGTTTCAGGAGTAAATAAATGTTTTTTCTCAATTTATTAGGTGAGTAACATGTTGCACTGAAAGCTGTTAACAAGCTACCTTTCTCATCTTCTGCCAAAAGTCCTGTGGAGTCTTGGAAATCCACTTGAAGATGGCAGTGATCCAGTTGAAGTGAATCCTGATGATTCCAGTGCAATCTGAAGTGGAAATAGTGTTGCTCAGATAGCCCCAATGAAGTGTGAGAGGGCCTCATTAAAGGGCTTGTCCCACTGCGGCGACCTAATTGGCGAGTTTAGAAGAGTTTGCCCTCGACTCATGCTCGCAGCATGGTCAACACGAGGTCCGAGGAGGTCTTTGTAACTCTCCTTCATGCTCGAGAGTAGTCCCCGCGTACTCGAGGCCTCAGCTGGGTCGTGGCGTTTTTGCAACATGCTGAAAAATGCCCATGAGTAAAAAAAGGTCACCATGGAAAAAATCTATATTTTTTTACTCGTAGGTTTAGTCGAGGTAGGTCGTAGTCGGTCGTAATGCTGTCGTAGGTAATCGAAGGTAGTCGAAGGTAAAGCTCGTTGAGAAAAAAAAGATAAGTAAACCGACCGGTAATGTTACATGCCCGCTAAACTTTAGTCAAAGTTGTCTGGCTTCTTAAAAGTGTATCCGCTCCTTCTCCCTCCCTTCTCCCCCCCTTCTTCCCCCCTTCTTCCCCCCCCCCCCCTCCTCCCCTCCTTCTCTCTCTCCCCCCCTTCCCCCTCTATGCATTCTCTAAAGGACTTACCATAACTGTGCCAGCCGTCTTTTATCTTCCTGTTCATCATGGGTGTAAATTTCAGACAGCGCTCCCCCGCTTTCCCTGGTCCCCGCCTTTACGATGTGTGTGGGTGTGTGTGTGTGTGTGTGTGTGCGCGCGCAGACGGTCGATCCAGCGCACGGTGTCATCGTTGACGGTCAATCCAGCTTGAGGTTTTTCAGGTGAGTGCCCTCCAGCTTGAAGGTTGAAGACAGTCACTGATAAGTCGCGTTAGTGGGACAGGCCCTTAACACCAGTGTTCTTCTGCCTTAGTTCAGTCAAGGTATTATCTGGGACTGGACGCTGGCATATTGATAGGTTGAAGTAATCCAAGTAAGAAGAAATTCAGCCCTGGTCAATAATGCTAAACCTATTACACACTAGCATTACTACATTTTGCTCTGCCTTAAGTGAATGCTGCAGGAAGACTAAAATGCAACTCCAGCGGAGATAATTGATGAATTTTGTTTTGAACTTAGCCACAGTATTTGCTGGTCGAAACATTTCAGCTTCATTTGCACTGATTTTCCAATCAGAGCTAATTAAAATTGCAGCGAATGAATAAACATTAGTGCATGGATGTTACATATCTCAGATGTTGGTTGAAGCAGTCAGCACAGCTTGATATCATAGACTGGCATGTTGTATCGGAAATACATACGTAGATAAAACAGGAATAAGTTAGGCAGCATCTATGGAGAGCTAATTTTTCAAATCGGCAATCTTCCATTAAAGGTCACCAACAATAATTCACCTCTGTTTCTCTCTCCACAGTGGCTGCTTAACCTGCAGTGCATTTTAGGATTGTTTTTTTTTTCCAGATTTTTAGCTGTGTATCTGAGGTGTTTCAGATTAGTTTATTGTCACCTGTACCGAGGTACAGTGAAAAGCTTTTGTTGCGTGCTAACCAGCTGTGTAGCTGAGAATATAAAATATACACCATTGTTTTTGAAGGAATCTCCCCGGCATTTACTTTGGATTTAAGCAAACCTGTGTAGAATTCTAGCAGGTCACATGACATAAAGCTAACCAAGGGAGGAAAAGATTATTTTTAAAAGTCAAGAGTATTTTATTGTCTTATGTCCCAGATGGAACAATGAAATTCTTACTTGCTGCAGCACAACATAATATGTAATCATAATAAATAATATGATAAACAAGAGAGAGAGAGAGAGAGAGAGAGAGAGAGAGAGAGAGAGAGAGAGAGAGAGAGAGAGAGAGAGAGAGAGAGAATATATAAATATAATAGTGAAGATCGTAAAGGTTTCACATTGAATAGTTGCTTTTGGATGTCTTACTGTCCCATGATGCATTTTATAGTGTGCAGAATGTAAATAATATTGTCCAAAAGTGTGGACAGAACATATAATTGACCTTATTTTTATTGAGTATGGAGGAGGAGAATTCCTATGTTAAGCTCTAAGCTGATTAACTGAGTACCTCCTCCTCCTGAGAACAGACCCCTGGCACTGGCGCATCCCTCCCTCACCCATCCCCTTACCCCATCATGGAGAGACTAAAGGCCAGTGGCTGCCTGCCAGAGGATGCTCATGTACCAATCTACAAGACAAACCCTTGAAACGGATCGTGCATCTTTCTACATCCACCAGAAGACCAATAGTAATTATGAGCAATTTTGGGCATCATATCTGAGGAATTATGTGCTGGCACTGCAGAGGGCCCAGAGGAGGTTTACAAGAATGATCCCAGGCATGAGTAGATTAACTTATGATGAGCCTATGTCGGTACTGGGTCTGTACTCGCAGAATAGTGAAAGGCTTGGATAGAGTGGACACTGAGAGGATGTTTTCACTAGTGGGAGAGTCTGGAACTAGAGGTGATGCCTCAGAATTATAGGAAGTTCTTTTAGGAAGGAGATGAGGAGAAATGTCTTTAGTTTAAGGGTGGTGAATTTGTGGAATTCTTTGCAGCAGAAGGCTGTGGAGGCCAAGTCAGTGGATATTTTTAAGGCATAGATAGATAGTTTCTTGATTAGTACAGGTGTCAGAGGTTATGGGGAGAAGGCACATATACACATACCCACACATGTGCGCGCACGCGCACACACACACACACACACACACACACACACACACACACACACACACACACACACACACACACACACACACACACACACACACACACACACACACACACACACACACACACACACACACACACACAATTTGTCCAAAGTACTATGGCCCTGATTGGCTTCCTTCTTCCATCCTTTTCTGATTTTCTGACGTTGATGAGCACAGAGCCCTGTAGCCTATATATATAAAAAATAAATTCAAATGTAGAAACTTTCTTTACATAAATTACAAACAAAAAAATGGAAGCAACCATTGGAAGTGATTCGTACGTAATTTCCGCAGCTTCTGGAATTCACTTCCATGGCTATGATGATGCTATGTGACCCAAATCAAATTAGGTAATTAATATTTATTCTGCGACCTCTCAACTCCAAGACATATTGCACCAGATTCTATTTCAATAAACTACTCTGGCTTAGAATGCACTCCTAGATTTCATCTCCCCCCCCCCCCCCCCCCCCCCCCCCCCCCCCCCCCCCCCCCCCCTCTCCCCCCCACCCCCCCCCCCCCCCCCCCCCCCCCCCCCCCCACCCCCCCCCCCCACAAAAAAAAGTAATAAGTTGCTCACACAATCGTGATAGCACTGCCTGAAATGCCCTTATTGTTTTACCTTTGCGACCTTACTCCAATGATTTGTTTATCACTTTGAAATCCCTGTAAATGGGCAGCTGCTCATTGATTTTTGCAGGGCCTCTGACAGATGTTCTCAATCAGCCAAAGCCATATCAAATAGTGAGAAGCGGCTGATGTGGCTTTGTTGTGGCATGAAACGTAGTCATTTCCTGGCTGCAGATTTGATTTGTTCCATAACAAAACTGTTTGATCCATGGCTGTGTAAAGTGGCTACGTGCAGATGAGTCAAATTATACAGATCACAAAGCACTGGTCAACCTGGTTGTCTTGTTCTTGCTGTTCATAACCTGGGCTCCCAGCTGGCATCCTCTGCTCTACACATTCTCACTGCCCTTCATTAAAAAGCACATCAAAGTAAAATTCACTTGTTAGTGCACTGTGTCTTAATGCTCAGCAACTGATGACAGAGCATTTTGTTCTAATCATGCTGATGCAAACTAAATTTATGCGAGCTACAATGAATTTTGGAGGCAGAATACAAAACACCAATGATACTACAAAGGTTTGCGAACAAATTAATAACTTGGAGTCTGTTTTCTCCAGGCACCCTTCATTACCAAATCCCTGTCTGCAATCAATTATACATTTTAAGGGAGATAATTTTTTTCAGCATCTGTGTGTACAAAACTAGTTGGATTTCAGCAGCATACATTCATTCATGCAGCCAAACTAATTTAATCTACCTGTGGGAATGCATTCTACAAACATTTGGAATTTCCTGTCGAAGGAAGCACATAGCTAACTAGCTGCATTATTTGCCTGCAAAGTTCAGTGTGTTAACTGGTGAGTTGAAATGCAAATGTTGGTGGATTTGTCTAGCTTCATGCAGATTTTGAGGCCCTTAGAGTTGCCCTCGGCGAAACAGAGAACCCATTATTTTCACGTCTTTGCGAATGCTGGCCAAATGGGATGCCTCTGCTCCTACAGGATGAATTGACCTCCTTCACCAGGGAATCACATTCTGGGATTCATGGCTTAGAGGGAGAGTGACTGAGTATGCATGTTTCTGTATACATGTCCATGTATATGTGAGTATTAGGGACATTAAATCTGTTCAGTACAAACTAGCCACCCCTTGCGATATTGTTCATGAGGCTTCCCTGGAAGAAGGATCAGTAAAGAAAAAATAAGTTTTGTCCTGAGGGAGGGATATCAATTGATTTGTACTTTGCTACAAGAGGAACACATGGGTATTTACATTATGCGAGTTCTGCAAGTGATCTGTGTTCAGTAAGCCTCATTGATATCAATTGCGTTGAGATAATTGTAGTTTTGCTGGAGATGGGAAAGATAGAGGAACGTAGGAACATGAAAAGTTGCTTCGAGCCTATTCTACCATTCAGTCAAGATCTCAGGTGGTTTGTGGCAAACTCTGTATACTCGTGTTTTTCTCATAGCCATTAAACATCTGTCATGCTTAGATTTAGAATTAAGCATTTACCTTTTACCAATTGTCATTTGTCTGAGGATCTTTCTATAATATAAAGAACCATACATTTCTTCACTAGATCTGCCTCATTACACTATCCTGTTATGCCACTTCTAACTTCATTGCAAAAACAACCACTGATCAAGGTTTTGCTGATTCTTTGTCACAGGTATTGAGACACCTGGTCCCACTACTTCCCGTCATCTTTTTGTTCAAGTTACACCTCCACTAAGATGACCCCATTATCCAGGTCTCTGTGTCCTTTTTATCCTACATTTCCTTATCCTTTTTTAAGCTGATCCTCACTCTGAAATGCATCTCACACTTGCTTGACTCCATTCTCACTGTTGAATACCTCCTTCCATTTTACCTGGCCCCATTTTACCTGGCCTGTTGCTTCCTTTCCCACAGGTGTACTACTGCTCTTTTTAAAAGTCACCTTCATGACTTTGCCCTATTGTGGATGTGCTAAAAGGATTCTGCACCTTCTTTCCCACAGTCCCATACCTGAATTATTTGATCAGGTTTCCACTTCTGCAAGGTACGAACCTCTCTGACTGTGGCCATAGGGCACTTCCATACCATCATTGAGCCCCTGATGCCTTTTTGCACAATGGATGAACTGCCCCCCCCACCCTCCCTCCACTCCTCCATTCACTGCCTCTGATTAATTTTGCTTGATTCCACTTTTACCCACCTGACCGCATCCAAAACCAGAGAGTTTGTGGTCCTAGTTTATTTATCTCCATTGGGAATGCCAGCAGTAAGATTTATTTTTGACCCTCCTGGTCCCCATTGGGATATTGCCCTTACCAGGAACATTTGTTGACTTCGGGTCAATTTCCATATTTATGCAGATCTAGATACATCCAAAGAAAGACAAAGTGCTTAAGTAACTCAGCGAGTCAGGCAGCATCTCTGGAGAACATGGATAGGTTCTGATACAAGATATCACCAAACTATATTCTCCAGAGACGCTGCCTGACCCACTGAGTTACTCCAACCCTTCTGTGTCTTTTTTTGTGAACCAGCATTTGCAGGTCCTTGTTTCTACAAGGTACATCCACACGTGGATCTGTAAATTACCCAAGCGAATTCACATAAGAAAGTATCAGAGTGATACTTGCAACACGCAAGTAACATACATGGATATGAAGAAAGACAATTGCATTGACTGCTTGCTGCAGATCCTTTCAAGATTACATCTGCATATCTCTCCAAATCATTTATTATTCATTTTTAGTGAATGCAGACATTTTCAAGCAGGCTAGGGGTAACTTGTTGGCTATTTACTATACAGTAGATGCTAGGGCCTCAGCTATTTACAGTTTGTGTTGGAGGCTTAAAGGGCCTGTCCCACTAAGGCGACTTTTTAGGCGAGTGCAGGAGACTTTGCGCTCACCTCATTATCTTTAACCTTCCGGTTCATCACGGTGTGTGTCTGTATCACCTTGACTTTGCATCGCGTGAATTTCAGACAGCACTCCCCCGCTTTCCCTGGCCCCGCCTTTGCTGCGTGCGTGCGTGCGCGTGTGTGTGTGTTCCACTGTGACGGTCGCCGTTCCTGTCCGCAGTTTTTCAGGCGAGTGCCTCGAGCTTGAAGGTCGCAGGCAGACCGCTGAAAAGTCACCTGTGGGACAGGCCCTTTAGTGATGCCATTGTGTGGAGTGCAAGCAAGGCTGTTAACAATAGTAAAAGAAAAACAGGAAAGCAAGTTATGAGAAGGATAGAAGAGTCTGCAAAAAGTGAGGAAAAAGATGGTGGATGGAGTATGTGTAGGACGTAGGCACGGATATCGCTATCAAAACATGGGAACACAATTTCTTGGCGGACGCGCATGCGCACATACGAGGCTTCGGCCGTGGGCCCTGTGGACGGTAACATCGGGAGCTGACCTGGTTGGTGACGGACTCTGAACTCCAGCAACAGCAGCTTCGTCCGCCCCGAATCGTGGGGCTTGAATCGGCCCGTTCGCAGGGCCTTTCATCG
This sequence comes from Okamejei kenojei, assembly GCA_035221665.1. Taxonomy (NCBI): domain Eukaryota; kingdom Metazoa; phylum Chordata; class Chondrichthyes; order Rajiformes; family Rajidae; genus Okamejei; species Okamejei kenojei. Next base: position 60,635,268 of record CM069132.1, on the reverse strand, counting down.
GCAGGCTGGGGCTTCAACATCGGGAGCCTCGATCGCCTCAATGCAGCAGTTTGATTTTAAGCTGCGCCAGGTGCTGAAGGGCCCGCGAACGGGCCGATTCAGCCCTTAGAAAGAGTCTGATGAAGTCGGGATTACAAAACATGGGGGGGATTGTCCCCCACGTCTCAAAGCAAGGGGGGGACATGTGTGCCCCCCCCCCCAGGATTTCCGCCCATGGTAGGACTGCAGATACTGGTTTACACTGAAGATAGACACAAAATACTGGAGTAACTCAGCAGATCTGGCAGCATCTCTGGAGAAAATGGGTGACATTTTGGGTCGAGACTTCTTCAGACTGAGAGTTAGGGGAGGGAGTCTAGAGAAATAGAAGGGCAAGAATGGAAAATGACAGATCAAAGCAGATGATGATAAGGAAATTTGTAGAATGGTTCACAGTTAGCTGAGGGGAAGATGACAACACAACATGCAATCAGTAATATTTAATTAGGTGGATGGAAGAACCAGTCAGAGAACTAGGACGGGAGAGGGACAGAGTGAGAGCGAAAGCAAGGGTTACTTGAAGTTAGAGAATTCAATATTCATACCGCTGGGTTGTAAGCTGCCCAAACAAAATATGAGGTGCTGTTTCTCCAATTTGCTTTGGGCCTCAAGGAGGAGGAGACCCAGGACAGAATGGTCAGCATGAGACTGGGAGGGGGAGTTAAAGTGTTTAGCAACCAGGAGATAACGTAGGCTTAGGCGGACTGTGTGGAGGTGTTTCAGTGAAGCGGTCAGACTGAGTATACTGGGTGGAATGTGAAGCGGTAGAGGAATAGCAAAGAACATGAAGAAAGGCTGGATAGACTCGGCTTGTACTCGCTAGAATTTAGAGGATTGAGGGGGGATCTTATAGAAACATACAAAATTCTTAAGGGGTTGGACAGGCTAGATGCAGGAAGATTGTTCCCGATGATGGGAAAGTCCAGAACAAGGGGTCACAGTTTAAGGATGAGGTGGAAATCTTTTAGGACCGAGATGAGAAAAACATTTTTCACACAGAGAGTGGTGAATCTGTGGAATTCTCTGCCACAGAAGGTAGTTGAGGACAGTTCATTGGCTATATTTAAGAGGGAGTTAGATGTGGCCCTTGTGGCTAAAGGGATCAGGGGGTATGGAGAGAAGGCAGGTACAGGATACTGAGTTGGATGGTCAGCCATGATCATATTGAATGGCGGTGCAGGCTCGAAGGGCCGAATGGCCTACTTCTGCACCTATTTTCTATGTTTCTACGTAATAATATGACTTAATTAGTCTAAGGCTATAGATTTCTAAAATATTTTGGTTGTCTGTACATTTAACACAGTTACAGCAAGTAATTAGGAGGATAAATGGTGTTGGTCTTCACTGCAAGGAGTATGAAGAGAAGAGAAAGGATGTTTTGCGCATTGTGTTGGTAGCACCAAAGTTGAATGCCATCTTATATAAAGTGGGATAAATTTGTTTTAGTTGTGGTGCTACAAAGGTTCACTTGATTATCCACTGAGATGAAGGGATTGCCAATAAACAAAGATTGGGCAGAATGGGTATATAATCTCTAAACTTTAGAAGAATGTGTGGTGATCTGATTAACATGCAATATTTTGAGGGACTTGACAAGAATGATTATGCAAGGATATTTCAACTAGGAATCTAAACCCAAGAGAGACAGAGCAGAGGCTCTTAACATTCAGGTGACGAAGAATTTCATGTCTCAATGATTCTTTGGAATTCTCTTTGCCAAAGCACCAAATTGATAATTCTATTTCACCTTAAGATAAGTATTTGGATTACAGACAAATCAGAGGATAGGGGGAATCGGACAAGTAAGTGGTGATAAAGCCAAAGATTAGATCATTAAAAATCATGATGGGTTGGCTGGCCTATTTCTGTTCCTGATTTTTGTATTTATATGTTGCAAAAAGCAGTTCTATCTCATTCGTTCTTCATAATTTGTGACTTATCTGCAATCTCTAGTCTTGGTCAAATCGCAGTTTCCTCTATTTCAACAATGGCATGGTGAGGAATAGTTATCTTTGAAAACTGCTATAAATTCCAGAACCTTCCAGTGATTCTGCGTTACTTTCGTACCGTCCCTGGGTGAACTGATTAATCGGAAACATTTAGGACTCAAATTTACTCCAGCAACAAGATGTGTTCTTCAATCTCCAGAGCACTGTCTATTCCTGGCTCTTATCAGAATGTCCGTGAACAGCTGGACTGCTTTTGTTTTAACTAAAGTTTCTGAAGTTAGTTAAGATTATCCATGATGCCTGTCTTTCTGAGATTCTGAAATTGAGATCATGATCACTGAACATTAAGTTTTGTTGTCAACATGACTCAGCCTCATAACATGCTGCAACTTTGTTCATTGAGTTATGAGCTTAGCTGTTTCAGTTTCATGTTGTCCAATTGGGCAGTTCTGTAATGAATGTATGAAATGGAATGAACTACGCAATATCTTCTTCTAATCACTTGTACTCCCGGTGCCAAAATGAGTACGGATCTGGAGATGATTTTTCAAAAATTCACTAAATGTTTTTGTCACCAAAATAATTGTGTCAGATCATGAGGAGATTTGATAGATAGTTCTTACAAAGAATATGTTGAATATCACAACTCCCCCTTTGTATGTAAAATATATTTTTATGGCTTATGAATATCAGTGACGTACATTGAAGGTATCAGCATTATCATATTTGCATTAAGAGTGATCACATTTCAATCATTGCGCTATAAATCTATAAAGATTTTAATGATTAGATTCTGGTTTTGTTTCCAATTTTATGAAGTCAATTGATCAGTTCTGGCCCCACATCTTGAATATTTTAGGCAAAAATAACTGTGCTCTGCGTAACATTATACCTACTCATTTATGCTGATTCAGTAAACGTGAATGTTTATTGCAGTCCCACAACTCATAATACTAATGAGAAGGTATTGGGTTTCATGAAAGTTTACATTCACAACAAATGCCCATCGTTCTACATTGACTACTGCTCCACCAGAATAGTGTGTATAGACTTATTTTAATGAAATATCAATATGTATTATGTGTTTTGACGTATTATATGTTTTGACGAATGTAAAAATCAGTCTTTTCCTTGGCATCTCAGCATGTAAGGGAAAGAAAGACATGATGTTTTTACAGTTATATTTCCTAAATCCTTTAGCTTGGGGTAGATTTTAGGCAAAGATTTTAATATTATTGACTGCTCTTGTGTCAAAGGAAATAAAGATCAGCACATGTACTTTATAGACTGTGAAAACGATAACTGCTTTTAGGATTCATTGCCTTCTGTGCCCCCAACCCTATCATACTGTTTATTACCATGGAAACGGACTGATCATGCCACAATATTTTTTGAACTTTTACCACTTGAACCTGAGCCAGAAAGTAAAATTGAGCCAGATTGAGCAATATTCCACGGTTATATTTTTCCAAAAATGTACAATGGTTAGTTACATTTTAATCTGAACATTTGTCTCTTTCCTGTGTTTCATTCAGACAATTAGATCATTCATTTTCTATAGTAATGCTAATATGAGATTTACTAGACTGATCCAAACTTAATATGCATCCTTCATGAAACATCCAGCATAATTAACATGCAATGCTTAGGATATATTAACAAAGTGGCGTTCCTTTTTGTATTTTAGATGTTTAAATCCAGAATAAGAAAGTTTTAGGTGCTCTGTCAATCTGCCTGAGAAACTGCCTTGTATTTTAAATTTCTCCATTAGTTTAAAACTGGGCCAGTAATAAAGTTGGTGATATCTGGGAACAAAAGAGCATTGTTTGTTCGCGCACACCAGCACACACCAGCAGAAGGAGCAAATGGATGACCTTTATGTTAACAATCTTAAAAACAATAAGACTGCCCCCAATTGCATCTTCATGGCATCCACATGGAAGGGCATTTCACTTTCACGCTACCACTAAATGCCCCATTTGTGCACCCCAATTTTCAATACCATGATCTTCACCTTCATATTGGGTTTTTTAAAATTAGTTTTCCATCAATTGCCTTGCGGTGGTATTTGAAGACAATTTTTTGTACTGATTTTCTATGAACACATTAATAATATTGTTCCAGCCATTAAATTGGTAGCAGGATTGGACTTAAGCCATGCTGCTACCAAGTCAATTAATTTTGGGAATACATGTCTAAACTTGGGGCATGTACTCAAAGGGCATTTTCAGAAATAGTTAATCTATTACTGTGGAGCTCATGTTTGAGGCAGAAGCTATTTGAGAACGGTAACTGGCACATCTTCCAAACAATCTTCGACCTATTTTAGAATCAAGATTGAGGGCGATCGTAGACAATCCTCAATCCTGCCCTTAAGGAAAACAACCCAGAATAGGTCAAATCCAATCTCAGTTTACTTTCGATCAAATCATTTGTTCTAAAGATATTTGAAGTGAATAGATTTTAGATTTACTTTTTCTCCCCATGGAGAAAGTTGACAAAAACAGCATTTATTTTGTAAGTACTTGAGTGTACAATAGTTTCTCAAATGCCAATTATAAATTGCACTGTGATGCAGTCTATTTGTTTATTTCAAAGAGAAACATTGTCATTTTCATATTTTATTGATCGATATGCACGAGCAGTGTATTTCTAAAAAAAATTACGACACACTTTTTATTGAACACTATTTTCTATCGACACAACTGAGAATAAAGAAATGTATGAGCTAATTGAAGAGTAAACATTTACAAGGATAACCACCAATTCATTGAATTAATTACTATATGGAGTGTTTTTGGCCCCCAATGGAGCTTTCATTAAAGAAAATAGAATCAGTGACAACCAGATCACATCATGTAATTTGACATGATCAATGGCTTGTGCAACATAAATGAATCATGTGGAGCAAATACCGTAGCATTTTGTACCACAGTAACCTGTATGGACAAAATTGTTTTGTTACTACCATATGCCTTTGACTCAAACCAGATGTTTGTGTTTCCAGTGACCTTTCCAGCTATGGTTGCTATTGAAAACATTGATTCAGTTGAGATGAATGTTTGGTCTTCTGAGAACAAACCTAAAAAGCACATGATCTTATTTTAAAATGATGTACTTATCATTCATTGAGAGCTTCAATGTTTCAACAACTTGTGATTGATAATGATGAAATATGTAGGTGACATTTGATTTTTTTTTTAAATATGAGCTAAGTAGTTTAAACAGACTTTAAAAAATATTTAGGGAGAATGTCTAAGGAAAAAAAAACAAAATAAAGAAGTTCCAAGTCTAATTAGAGGAGCCCTTTGCGGCCATTGGTTCTGCCCAAACATTTCATTCTTATTTGATAGTTATTACTCATTTGGGTCAATGTTATTATTACAATATGAAACCCCGGCACATACAGCCAGCTTTTTGAGTGCAACAAGGCTTCCTATATGCCTCAATGTTACAGATGAGAAGTTAAACTGATGCCTCATCTCGCCTCAAGGGAGCATGTTGTGACACCATTTCAGGCGAGGATTAACACAGTTATTCCCCACTGTGTTACCATGTCACCACTACATGAATACTCATTTGAAAATTCTGACATAGGGCAGTGGGTCAGCACAGAATGTCCTGCAGGCACTGCAGGGAAAGGACTCTATGGACCCTGGTGGCGTGGTTCCCTGAGCAGACTGCCCAGCTTGTCTGGCAAAATGCTCATCGCCAGAACTCACCAACAAGCACCAAGACCTGGCTTGGCTGGCGGTGAGGGAGCCCTCCCAGTCAGATCCTTCCTGCACCGTCGGAACCTCACTGCCAGCGCACGCTGCCCTCGGGACGGCTGCTATGGCGAGGAGACGGTTGCCCACCTCTTCACAGAGTGTGGGTTTGCTAAAAGAGTCTGGAGAAAAATGCAAAGGGTCCCTGGTACGCTTTATCCCGAACAGCTCTGTCACAGAGGACTCTGTGATTTACGGACTGTTCCCAGGGACACATTCAGAGACTGACATCGAGTGCTGCTGGAGGGTCATCAACTCGGTAAAAGACGCCCTTTGGTCTGCCCGAGCATTGTTCACCACCCAGCAGAGCGAGATGTCCGTCAGGGAATGTTGCCGACTGGCCCGCTGCAGACTGCAGGAGTACGTGCTGAGGGACGCACTGAAGCTCGGTGCAGCCAACGCCAAGGCTCGGTGGAGGAGGGCCACAGTCTAAGGCCCTTCCGCTGCTGGACATGGGGGGTACAGTATTGTGGAGACTCCCCTCAATATAAGGGAAGGTATCCCACGCCATTGTGGCATGAGTGGGGGACTGATTTGTGGAAACTTGGGAAAAAGAAAATGTCTAAACTGTATTGATCTATTGTACAGCCTCCGAAAATGTCGGATGGATTTTCCGCAAGGTTAATGTATTGTATATATTTATCATTCGAATAAAGTATATTTTGAAATTTAAAAAAAAAAAAAAAAAAAAAAATTTGAAAATTCTGACATAGTCCAAGGGGTTTGTTTATATTCATGTATGGATGATATACCTGGACAGCATGCAAAACAAAAGTCTTCACTGCATCTCACAGGACAATAATAGACCAATTTTCATTTTCACTCATTTTCACACCACAAACAGCTTACAATGGCTTGTTCCCTTTATCACCGATACTTTTTTGCATATCTTTCACTCATTGTTCCTTATCTCTCCACATCACCGTCTATATCTCTCGTTTCCCTGATCCCTGACCAGTCTGAAGAAGGGTCTCGACCCGAAACGTCGCCTATCTCCTTCGCTCCTTAGATGCTGCTGCACCCGCTGAGTTTCTCCAGCTTTTTGTGTACCCTCGATTCTCCAGCATCTGCAGTTCCTTCTTTAAAAAAAAAAAAATCATAGTTTAGCTTAGTTGAGTTTAGTTTATTCTTGTCACATGTACCGAGATACAGTGAAAAGCTTTTGTTTGCGTGCTATCCAGTCAAAGAAAAGACTATATTAACGCAATCAAGCTGTCTACAGTGTACAATTAAATGATAATGGGTACAACAAAGGGTGCAAGATAAAGTCCCATTAAAGAGAGTTCAAATGTCTCCAATGAAACATAGAAACATAGAAATTAGGTGCAGGAGTAGGCCATTCAGCCCTTCGAGCCTGCACCGCCATTCAATATGATCATGGCTGATCATCCAACTCAGTATCCCGTACCTGCCTTCTCTCCATACCCTCTGATCCCCTTAGCCACAAGGGCCACATCCAACTCACTCTTAAATATAGCCAATGAACTGGCCTCAACTACCCTCTGTGGCAGAGAGTTCCAGAGACTCACCACTCTCTGTGTGAAAAAAAAGTATTTCTCATCTCGGTCTTAAAGGATTTCCCCCTTATCCTTAAGCTGTGACCCCTTGTCCTGGACTTCCCAACATCGGGAACAATCTTCCTGCATCTAGCCTGTCCAACCCCTTAAGAATTTTGTAAGTTTCTATAAGATCCCCTCTCAATCTCCTAAATTCCAGAGAGTATAAACCGAGTCTATCCAGTCTTTCTTTATAAGACAGTCCTGACATCCCAGGAATCAGTCTGGTGACCTTCTCTGCACTCCCTCTATGGCAATAATGTCCTTCCTCAGATTTGGAGACCAAAACTGTACGCAATACTCCAGGTGTGGTCTCACCAAGACCCTGTACAACTGAAGTAGAACCTCCCTGCTCCTGTACTCAAATCCTTTTGCTATGAAAGCTAACATACCATTCGCAATGAGGTAGATGGGAGGTCAGGACTGCACTCCAGTTGATGAGGGGACCATTTAGTTGCCTGATAACCGCTGTGAAGCAACTATCCCTGAATGTGGAGGTATGCATATTCAAACATCTGTGAACCATTTGATGGGCCACCAAAGTACAAATGTATCAAGTACAAATGTATCCTAACCAAACACTAATCGCATTTTTTATTTTACCCACATTCCCATTGACTCTCCCTGGATCCTAGCACTTACCTTTATAAGGAACAATTTTCAATGGCCAATTTAACTATCAATCTGGAAATGTGGCAGAATATGCAAACTCTACACAGACAGCACCCAGGTTCAGGACTAAACCTATGTGCTGGAGTTGTGTGGCAGCAGCTTGTGCCATTGTGCCTTTTCACTATTTTGAGATCCTGTTAATAAAATAATAAAACACTCATCTGATTGTGCATCTTTGAAAGCAGCAAGTACTCTCCATTTGTGTGAATATGAAGGGACCAAAATGGTAGTTTCCATCCCAGGGATACATCATTTGCTTTTCAAACGGAACATAGGAACTTCATTACAAGACTGCAACAGTTCAAGAAGACTCACCATAATCTCTCCATGAAAATGTAGGGATGAGCATTTATCGCAGACCATGCCTGAATCGTAGCATTCCATGACTGAATTTAAACCAATCTCTGGGAATGTTTTGCTTTTGAATCCAACTTCTTTTTGAATCTGCTGCCCAACATTCATCCAGCCATCACACACAAGATCACTATAACACCCTGTATTAAAAAAATATTCCTCATATCACCTCTGTTTAAGAAAGAACTGCAGATGCTGGAAAAATCGAAGGTAGACAAAAATGCTGGAGAAACTCAGCGGGTGAAGCAGCATCTATGGAGTGAAGGACTAGGCAACATTTTGGGTCCTGAAACGTCGCCTATTCCTTCACTCCATAGATGCTGCCTCATCCGCTGACTTTCTCCAGCATTTTTGTCTACCCTCATATCACCTCTTGTTCTTTTGGCTGTGCCTTAAAACTGAATTTTCAAAATACCAAAGGGATATAAATTTGGAAGAAAGAATACAATGTGGGGAAATGTGAGGTTATCAACTTTGATAGGAAGAACAGTAAGCAGAATACTTTTCAAATGATTGGGAACAATGGAAGGCTATTATACAGAGATATCTGGATGTCCTCATAGATGAGATACACAAAATTAGCATTTGAGTGCACCAAGCGATGAGAAAGGTAAATGGAATATTAGTCTTTATTGCAAAGACCAGAGAGTTCAAGTAGGGATGCCTTGGAATAGCTGCAGAGGGTGTTGATAAGTGTACTGGGTGTTGATGAAGTACTGTGAGTGGTTTTGGCAAAGAGAAAAAATATATTGGATGTACTCCGCACATCAACCAGCATCTGTGGAGGGAGAAAATTAATTAATATTTTAGTCTGCTTAATGCCTTTTCATCTACTCTGCATTTTATGCTCATTTTAAAAATGATATACTTGTTCTTTAAAGAGGTTTCACAAGGTTGATTCCTGGAATGAAAGGGTTGTATTAATAGGATAAACTGAGCAGATTGGGTCGATACATGTTGGAAAAAATGGGAATTGTGTGAGATTCTGAGGGGGCTTGAAAGGGTAGGTCATAAAGGGTAGGCTTGAAAGGGTAGGTACTAAAACAATGTTTCTCATTTCACTATCTCGATACACGTGACAATAATAAGCCAAACGTGCAGATAGATATTAATGATTATGATATAGTTGGGATCACGGAGACATGGCTCCAGGGTGACGTAGGCTGGGAGCTGAACATCCAGGGATATTCAATATTCAGGAGGGATAGAGAGAAAGGAAAAAGGCGGTGGGGTAGCGTTGCTGGTTAGAGAGGAGATTAACGCAATGGAAAGGAAGGACATTAGCTTGGAGGATGTGGAATCGGTATGGGTAGAGCTACAAAACACTAAGGGGCAGAAAACGCTGGTGGGTGTTGTGTACAGGCCACCTAACAGTAGCAGAGAAGTTGGGGATGGTATTCAAACAGGAAATTAGAAATGCGTGCGACAAAGGCAAAAACAGTTATAATGGGTGACTTCAATCTACATATAGATTGGGTTAATCAAATTGGCAGGGGTGCTGAGGAAGAGGATTTTTTGGAATGTATGCGGGATAGTTATCTAAATCAACATGTAGAGGAACCAACGAGAGAGCAGGCTATTTTAGACTGGGTTTTGAGTAATGAGGAAGGGGTAATTAGCCGTCTTGTTGTACGTGCCCCCTTGGGCAAGAGTGACCATAATATGGTTGAGTTCTTCATTAGGATGGAGAATGACATTGTTAATTCAGAAACAATGGTTCTGAACTTAAAGAAAGGTAACTTTGAGGGTATGAGACGTGAATTGGCCAAGATTGACTGGCAATTAATTCTAAAAGGGTTGACGGTGGATATACAATGGAAGACATTTAAAGACTGCATGGATGAACTACAAAAATTGTTCATCCCAGTTTGGCAAAAGAATAAATCGGGGAAGGTAGTGCATCCGTGGATACCAAGGGAAATCAGGGATAGTATCAAAGCAAAGGATGATGCGTACAAAGTAGCCAGAAAAAGCAGCATACCAGAGGACTGGGAGAAATTCAGAGACCAGCAGAGGAGGACAAAGGGCTTAATTAGGAAAGGAAAAATAGATTATGAAAGAAAACTGGCAGGGAACATAAAAACTGACTGCAAAAGTTTTTATAGATATGTGAAGAGAAAGAGGTTAGTTAAAACAAATGTAGGTCCCTTGCAGTCAGAAACAGGTGAGTTGATCATGGGGAACAAGGATATGGCGGACCAATTGAATAACTACTTTGGTTCCGTCTTCACTAAGGAAGACATAAATAATCTGCCTGAATTAGCAGGGGACTGTGGGTCAAAGGAGGAATTGAGTGAAATCCAGGTCAGTCGGGAAGTGGTGTTGGGTAAATTGAATAGATTAAAGGCCGATAAATCCCCAGGGCCAGATAGGCTGCATCCCAGAGTACTTAAGGAAGTAGCTCAGGAAATAGTGGATGCATTAGTGATAATCTTTCAAAACTCTTTAGATTCTGGAGTAGTTCCTGAGGATTGGCGGGTAGCAAATGTAACCCCTCTTTTTAAGAAGGGAGGGAGAGAGAAAACGGGGAATTACAGACCAGTTAGTCTAACATCGGTAGTGGGGAAACTGCTAGAGTCAGTTATTAAAGATGGGATAGCAGCACATTTGGAAAGTGGTGAAATCATTGGACAAAGTCAGCATGGATTTACAAAAGGTAAATCATGTCTGACGAATCTTGTGGAATTTTTCGAGGATGTAACTAGTAGCGTGGATAAGGGAGAACCAGTGGATGTGGTATATCTGGACTTCCAGAAGGCTTTCGACAAGGTCCCACATAAGAGATTAGTATACAAACTTAAAGCATACGGTATTAGGGGTTCAGTATTGATGTGGATAGAGAACTGGCTGGCAAACAGGAAGCAAAGAGTAGGAGTAAACGGGTCCTTTTCACAATGGCAGGCAGTAACTAGTGGGGTACCGCAGGGCTCAGTGCTGGGACCCCAGCTATTTACAATATATATTAATGATCTGGATGAGGGAATTGAAGGCAATATCTCCAAGTTTGCGGATGACACTAAGCTGGGGGGCAGTGTTCGCTGTGAGGAGGATGCTAGGAGACTGCAAGGTGACTTGGATAGGCTGGGTGAGTGGGCAAATGTTTGGCAGATGCAGTATAATGTGGATAAATGTGAGGTTATCCACTTTGGTGGCAAAAACAGGAAAGCAGACTATTATTTAAATGGTGGCCGATTAGGAAAAGGGGAGATGCAGCGAGACCTGGGTGTCATGGTACACCAGTCATTGAAAGTAGGCATGCAGGTGCAGCAGGCAGTGAAAAAAGCGAATGGTATGTTAGCTTTCATAGCAAAAGGATTTGAGTACAGGAGCAGGGAGGTTCTACTTCAGTTGTACAGGGTCTTGGTGAGACCACACCTGGAGTATTGCGTACAGTTTTGGTCTCCAAATCTGAGGAAGGACATTATTGCCATAGAGGGAGTGCAGAGAAGGTTCACCAGACTGATTCCTGGGATGTCAGGACTGTCTTATAAAGAAAGACTGGATAGACTCGGTTTATACTCTCTGGAATTTAGGAGATTAAGAGGGGATCTTATAGAAACTTACAAAATTCTTAAGGGGTTGGACAGGCTAGATGCAGGAAGATTGTTCCCGATGTTGGGGAAGTCCAGGACAAGGGGTCACAGCTTAAGGATAAGGGGGAAATCCTTTAAGACCGAGATGAGAAAGACTTTTTTCACACAGAGAGTGGTGAGTCTCTGGAACTCTCTGCCACAGAGGGTAGTTGAGGCCAGTTCATTGGCTATATTTAAGAGTGAGTTGGATGTGACCCTTGTGGCTAAGGGGATCAGAGGGTATGGAGAGAAGGCAGGTACGGGATACTGAGTTGGATGATCAGCCATGATCATATTGAATGGCGGTGCAGGCTCGAAGGGCTGAATGGCCTACTCCTGCACCTAATTTCTATGTTTCTATGTTAAGCCAAACAAACACTTTTTCTCACAGAGAGTTGTGAGTCTGGAAATCTCTGCCTCAGTGGGCGGTGGAGGCCGGTTCTCTGGATACTTTCAAGAGAGAGCTAGATAGGGCTCTTAAAGATAGCGGAGTCAGGGGAAGAAGCAGGAATGGGGTACTAATTGGGGGACAATCAGCCATGATCATATTGAACGGCAGTGCTGGCTCGAAGGGCCGAACGGCCTACTCCTGCACCTATTGTCTATTGTCTATTGTCAATACAATTAACACCAAATGTGAATGGCCCACTTCTGTTCCTGCTGCTTATGAAATTTTACAAGAACTGCCCTAGCTTGTGCAATCCCTCCACATAAGATCAGTCTCGCTCTCCGGTAACCCTGATATCCATCCAAAAGTATGGCACTCACAGTAATACTAAATATTTCAAACACGGCCAAATTGAGGTCTATAAATGTTCAGCATTACTTCCTTGCTTTTTATAATTATGTCTCTATTACTGAAGCCAATAACTTCCTCTCACCTTGTCCTCTCACCTTCAAAGATTTGTGATCTTTATGTTTCTGTGACATTACCATTTAATTTATGGGCACTTATTCTCCTGACATTATATATCACTTCACACTTCTGTGCAACATATTTTACATGTCATGTATCATTACCTGAAAATTGTTTCTGTACTTTCTATAGTTTCATTACATTTTTAAAGTTTTATATTGTTTGTAAATGTAGAAATATTTTAACCTGAAATTTCCAGGCAATTTATCTGATATCTAAGCTGTAATCTTAACAGCAATTGATGGGAACACCATTTTAATTTCCAGTCTGATGAACAAGTATTTACCATTCTGCTTTGCTTTCTGCCCTCAACCGTTTTTTAAATCCACATTGCTGCTACCATCTATTACTATGGCTTTAATTAAATTAAGTCTGTCAAACACTTTTCAAAGGTCCATGCATCCAACATTAGCTGCACCACCAACTCTACTGCCTTTAAATTGTCAGATTAATCAGTGATCATTTTCCGTTAACAAATGTGTGATGACTCTCATTTACTCTCATTTACTTGCTTATAATTTTACAGGAATTCAATTTGTTCCAGATTATCATCTCTAAAAGTCCTTATCATAACATTACGCTGACTATTTTTAATTGTGATAGTTGTCCCTTTACCCAAAGTGTAATATTTGCAATTCTCCAATTCCGTGACCCTCGCTTCTGATCTAAGAAGGATTTTCTCCAGAACCTCTGCCTTTTCCTTTGCACTTCACTCAGTAACCTAGGAAGCATTAATTATGAACTGTATGACTTCACTAATTTCAAGTCAAGTTTATTGTCATATGCACAAGTACAGTGAGGTACAAGTACTATGAAAATCTTGCTAGCAGCAGCATCGCAAGCACATAACCTCAGACAACCCATGAAAATATAACATTATTGAAGACTGTGGAAAATAATTAGTCTGGGCAAAATTGGACAACAAGTTCATGGTAGTAGAAGAGATAGTCCAAGATGTCTGTTGTTAAGCTAGGATTGGGGTTAGATGAATTGGTTCAAGAACCTGATGTTTTAGGAAATTTGATGTTCCTGAACCTAATGGTGTGTGATTTCAGGTTTTTGTCCTTCCGGCTCAATGGTAGCAGAAGGAAGAGGCCCAGATGGTGGGCATCCTTGATGATAGATGCCACCTTCTTGAGTTGGTGACGGCTGTGCCTCTGATGACTAGGCTGAGTTCACTACTTCCTGCATTCCTGTGCATTGGAATTGCCATGATACAATTAGTCAGGATACTTACGATTATGCATCTGTAGAAGTTTGGTGACATTAATTTTGTTAAATTTCAGAGAAAGTAGGGGCAGTGCCTTGTCTACTTACTGATTACATCAATGTGCTGAGCTCACAGCTGGGCATCTTAGACGTTAATGCCTAGGGTTTTGAAGTTGCTGACTCTCTTCACCTTCAACCCACAATGAAAACTGGTTGTGATGTCCTGACTTTACCATTTTGATATCAACGGAATAGATCCTTGGGTTTTTTTCGGAATTGTGTGCCTTTTAAGTATTATCTCTATGTTTATATCATGTAATGAAGGCAGTCGAAAAATACTCTATACCTCATCGATGTGCAATATTTCTGCAAGCACTCTTGACCCTTGTATGTTTCTAAAAGTAATTAGTATATCTTTTTATATTAGCTCATTCTTATATTTATTTATAATTATCTTTTTGCATTCTTTTCCATCCATCCCTTTATTTCCCCTCTATACTTTCTTTGTTCATCTCAATTCTCCCTTGCATTTAGAATCCTCAATTTGTCTTTCTTTATTTTTTCACTTTAATCATGGTATATCTTGTACTCCAAGGAGCCATTGTTGTGGAAGCCCTTTCTTTCCCCAGTGACTTTTATTTATGCCTCAATCAGAATCTCCAGAAGAGCTTCTCTAGTCAATTACCACAAGACTATTTGTAGAATTTAGCTGTATATACATTTACTTTTATGTTTCCTGCTTCATGGAAGTGACAGTACTTCAAAATAATTCTTAGCTGCAAAAAACTATGAGATATCGTTTGGTTGAGAAGAACATTTCACTTTTTGCGCAAGCTTCCAAAGTTTGGAACTATATTGTTATAAATGTTACTTAATACCTTGTAATCTCGAATAATTTTGAATACTGCTTGCTATACATTTTGCTCCTTGTCATCTGACTACTTGTCTAATCTTAATCATGATCAGAGTCCAAGTAAAGAGCAAGAGCTGGTCTGTGAACTTTAAGCCTCCAGCATGTAGCAGAAAATCTGCCAGCTTTTGGGACGTCTCACATTCACTGATTTAAAATTGTGCCTCTCCCTGGTGCCATGTGGCAGCTTCCCAAGGAAAAGTATTGACTTTGGGGTCACTGTTCTCTCCGCTTATTGCTGCAGAGATGTTCGTAAATCATGACAATTTAGTGTCGCAGCTTTGCACCTTAGGTCTGGTTCCAGCAGCTGATCAGCCAGTACCAATGAGTTCAATGAATTAATGCTAGAAGATTTTGAGGATATCCTATTAATAGCATAGATCATTATGATAATTCTTTCCTTGAATCAAAGCTGTCCATTTTCAAGACCCATCCGTCTTGTGACTTTGGCTGACATTTCAATGCAATACTGCACAATTTCTGGTCTCATTCTAAGTTTGAGTTATCGAGTCATAGAATGATACAGTGTGGAAACAGGCCCTTCGTCCCAATTTGCCCACACCGGTCCATATCCCTCCAAACCTGTCCTATCCATCCCTTTATCATCGACACTTTTTTGCATATCTTTCATTCATTGTTCTTTATCTCTCCACATCACCGTCTATATCTCTCGTTTCCCTGATCCCTGACCAGTCTGAAGAAGGGTCTCGACCCGAAACGTCACCTATCTCCTTCGCTCCTTAGATGCTGCTGCACCCGCTGAGTTTCTCCAGCCTTTTGTGTACCCTCGATTCTCCAGCATCTGCAGTTCCTTCTTTAACACTATCCATGTACTTGTTTGCTTCTTAAACATTGGGATAGTCCCAGCCTCAACTACATCCTCTGGCAGCTTGTTCCATCCACCCACCATCCTTTGTGTGAAAAGGTTACCCATCAGATTCCTATTAAATCTTTTCCCCTTCACCTTAAAGCTATGCTTTCTGGTCCTCGATTCACCCACTCTGGGCAATCTACCCGATCTATTTCTCATGATTTTATACATTTGTATAAGATCACCTCGCATTCTCCTGCACTCCAAGGAATAGAGACCCAGCCTACTCAACCTCTCCCTATAGCTCACACCCTCTAGTCCTGGCAACATCCTCGTAAATCTTCTCAGTACCCTTTCCAGCTTGAGTTGTTAAACCAAGTTGAGTTGTTAAATCAATCTTGGGTTATTAAACCAACTGGCCAGTCAGTGCAGTGCCATGCAAGAACAGATTGATTTTGTGATGTCTTGACCACCACAAATATTGTGTAGGAAAGAACTGCAGATGCTGGTTTAAATCGAAAGTAGACACAAAATGCTGGAATAATTCAGCATGACAGGCAGCATCTTTGGAGAGAAGGAATGGGTGACGTTTCGGGTCAAGACCCTTCTTCAGACAGATCAGTCTGAAGAAGGATCATGACCCGAGACATCACCCATTCCTTCTCTCCAGAGATGCTGCCTGTCCCGCTGAGTTACTCCAGCATTTTGTGTCTAACAATTGTACAACTAAACTATATTACTGTTGATAGATGCTGCTTGATCCACTGAGTTACTCCAGCACTATCTTCAGTATTAAACACCACCTGCAGTACCTTCCTATACATTAATGCTGGCGCAGGAATATTGCTGTACTAACTCATATTATTTATTAACATAATTGTGACGGCACATCTTGATAATTCTTTGAGCAGGAAGTATTTCTGAGTCAGGGTAAAATGTTATAAAATGCATGTTCAAAAATTATTTCACTATTTTGTATAGTTGATTAACTAAAATTGTTTGCAATCTATTTAAGATTTGGGGCAAAGTAACAAACTTGATTAAGCTAGTTGATCCGGATCTCTGTTGGCACCATATCAGTGTGTCGTTGTCTGACGACAGGCAGTTGGTTCAAATTTCAAACGATGTAAACAATGGAGATGGTGCTGTTTGCAGTATCTGAATCACTGATGTTATCTGGGTAATGTGATGATGTGCAGTTGTTTTGGTCTGTAACAACTGTCTCGCACTGATACTGAACCTTTACCTATTTATAAAAATGCTCAATTTAATCTTTTATCTTCCGTGACATCATTTAATTTAATTTCATCCCCTTGAAATCTTTGTGACTGGACAAGGTGAAATCTGCAGGGGAAAACTGATAACTCATTCGCTATCTTAACTCAATAGTTCTTGTTTTCTATCGTGAATTAAGGCCTAACTTGTTTGAACTAAGTTTTCATTTGTAAAAATTAATCTGGCAGAGAGCGATATGGTTTTGGACAATATGAATCAACTAGTCGTGTTACATTTTTCCATGAACAATGGCAACATGTTAGCAATATACTTTACACAAAATTCCTGGGCTTTTTTGTTCTGTGTATGAGGCTTTGTCGCAAGTCTCTGCATATGTTATTGCATCTGGTGACAATGTAAAGTTAAAGCAACATCCCACCTTTACCTTTTCACATGGAAAATAGACACAAAATGCTGGAGAAACTCAGCGGGACAGACAATATCGCTGGAGAGAAAGAATGGGTGGCGTCTCGACCCGAAAAAAGCATCTGCAGTTCCTTCCTACACATTTTTCATATGGCTGGTTTGGACCAACAAATAGACTGGAATTTGCTGATTGGGGCCTGCTACTCACATTCACTGTTCAATGTGATAGAACAATAATCTTGTCCACGTCTAGAAAGATATTTTGCAGGCAGAGATCTCCTGGACAGACCAGCTAAACTCCTAGTATCATGTATAGCATTACTGGATAATTAAGGTGTCAGAAATGCTAAAAAAAGAGCATATGAAAAAGATAAAAGGAATAAATAAAACATTAATTAAAACACTACAGAAAATACAAACAATTAAACAATTAACAACTTATCTAGTTTTTCCCACAGTGGAAATGTCAAAGGCTGGAAGGCATAGCTTTACAATGAGAGGGGGAATGTTTAAAAGAGACGTGTGGGCAAGCTATTTTTTTACGCAGAGAGTGGTAGGTGCCTGGAATGCGTTGCCAAGGGTGGCAGATAGATGGTGACATTTAAAATGCATTTAAATAGGCACATGGATGTGCAGAGAATGGAGAGATATGGCAGAGAAGATCAGTTTAACATGTCATCATGTCCGGCACAGATATTGAGGGCCAAAGGGTGTGTTACTTTGCTACACTGTTTCATGCTCTATTTTTAATCTTCCACACAAGTATAAAATATTTCCATTGAAATGAATAAATCTGTGATTTCTGTGGTAAGTTTGACAGTGTGCACAGATGCTGCCCCACCCACTCAACTTGCTGAGTTCTTCCAGAAGATTCAACCATCTGCTGTTGCTTGTATCTCCACACCTTAGGAAGCTTGCAAAGGGCCTTTGGGAGGCAGAGGAGAGTTATCAGGATGGTTCCAGGTTTGAGAGATCATAATTAAAAGCTTAGGATGGAGAAGCTGACCTTGTTCTCTCTAGAGGTTGAAGGGCAATTTGATTGAGGTGTACAACATTATGACAGATTTAGATTAGTAGACAAAGAAAGTCTGTTGTCATCGAGCTGCTGATGCAAAGACTAGAGGTCACAAATTTCAGGTGATGCATGAATGCCAAAAGAAACATTTGAAGAAAAAAACATTACAGGGTAGAAGAAAGAGCCAGGAATTGATTGATTGGTCGACACAAAATGCTGGAGTAACTCAGCAGGTCAGGCAGCATCTCTGGGTGACGTTTTGGGTCGAGACCCTTCTTCAGACGTCACCATTCCTTCTCTCCAGAGATGCTGCTGTCCCGCTGAGTTACTCCAGCATTTTGTGTCTATCTTTGATTTAAACCAACATCTGCAGTTCTTTCCTGCACTACAGATTGATTGGGTTGTTCTACGGAGACATGACATGGCCAAATGACTTGCCAAATGGCCTTCTCTTGTGCCACAATATCTCTACAGCTCTATGACCTGCAACTAAAATGCAGATTGAAATAACTTGTATTGTATCTTTCACCTCAGGAACTTAAAACAATGTTTAATAAAAGCATTAACCATAGAAAACCATTGCATGGTAAAGTAAGCACCAAGTACTGATTGCTGAATTAATCTGCTTTTCATCGTGTTGGCTAAGAGAATAATTTTGGCTATGAGAGCCATCAGGAGAAGTACAAGCTTACTTAATTCAGTAGGGCCGTTGGATTTTGAGCATCTACCAGAATAACAAAAATAGTACATCTGACACAAGAGAATGCACGCCTAAAGTCACTGACTCAAATACAAAAAACGTCAATACCATTATAGATTGTGTGTGTTCATTCTTGAATGGGACTTGTGTATACTACGTCTGAAGTAAAAACCATCAACTAAATTAACGCAACATGTTTTGTCCAGGAAACTCGTCATCCTTTTTCCTCTGACCCCTTCCAGTAAAATGTTGACCTTTCAGTTTCCCTGCTTTGCTCCATCAGCTGATATTGTAAATTATTTCCTCTTGTTTGTTACTGTAACTGTCTCAATTGGATATTCTGTCCTTAACACCTCTGTTAAAACATAGCCTGTAACTCTGTATAAAAACAGTGACAGATTTCACATATACATTGATGACACCGGTTATCACCTCCACCACTCATAAACCGAACACCCTGCCTCTGAATTCGCAGATTGCTCGACTGGTATCCAGAACCAGATGAGCAAAATATCTTACAATTAAAGAAAAGGCGATGGCTTTCGTCTTCTCAATGATTTCCTTCAAGTATTGGGAAAACCAAATAGAGTATCTTTCATAAGCTCTCTTAATAAACACCTACCGTAATCATTTTTTAATCTCAGTCTTGTATATGACCCTGAGCTACATTTCAGGCATTCAACCATCACCAAATGTTATATATTTTTGTTGTTGTAATATCACCTGATGTAACCACTGGCTTCGCCGCCCTCTGCTTAAACATTTATCTTAACCTGACTGACTATTCCAACAAACTCCTGATTGGCCGCTCACATTCAGTGATCCATATGCTTCAGGCTCTAAAAGTCCTGCTGTCCATGTCCTCACTCCTACTATCTTGTTCACCACTATGCTGATTGACTCAGTTTCCTATTAAGCAACATCTCGGATTGAATACTCTCATTCTTGTTTTCATATCCTTGTACATCCTCACCTACCTTAGTCTCTACATGTTATCCAATGTGCTGAGATAGCTTTATTCATCTAGTTCTGGTAAATTATCCACTTGGCCATTTTCATATTTTGCCTCAACAAATTGGAGAGGTCCTCCATAAATATTAACATTTCTATATTTTTCTACCTACATACCACTTACAATTTATAGTGTAGTTTTTTTACAAAGCCTATTGGAATCTGTTATAATATTCTTGCCATTGAGGGAGTGCAGCGTAGGTTTACATGGTTAAATCCCCAGGATGGCGGGACTGTCATATGCTGAGAGAATGGAGCGGCTGGGCTTGTATAATCTGGAATTTAGAAGGATGAGAGGGGATCTTATTGAAACATATAAGATTATTAAGGGTTTTTTAGACGCGCTAGAGGCAAGAAACATGTTCCCGATGTTGGGGGAATCCAGAACCAGGGGCCACAGTTTAAGAATAAGAGGTAAGCCATTTAGAATGGAGACGAGGAAACACTATTTCTCACAGAGAATTGTGAGTCTGTGGAATTCTCTGCCTCAGAGGGTGGTGGAGGCCGGTTCTCTGGACACTTTCAAGAGAGAGCTAGATAGGGCTCTTAAAGATAGAGGAGTCAGGGGATATGGGGAGAAGGCAGGAACGGGGTACTGATTGGGGATGATCAGCCATGATCACTTTAAATGGTTCGAAAAACCGAATGGCCTATTCCTGCACTTATTGTCTAATATTTCGGTATATGGCCCAATATCCAGCTTTGACTGATACTGCTACCCTGAGATATAATGAGATGATTTGCTTCATCAAAGGTGTCACAAAAGTTGCTGTTCATACTTTTAAGTTTCAAATCAAGCGAAGCATGCAGCTTGAATGAAACTGACTTTTTCTGTGTTCTTCAAAACAACCTCAGTCTGGTTTGGGAGTTTGCTTTGATGGTCTAGATAAACCACAAAACAGCAACAGTTACACAGCACTCAGAACAAACATAACGTCAGCAGAAATGCATTGAACTGAATCCAACTCTATCTGCCCACTCCAACCCATTGTTCACACCTGCCCACATTTACCTGATGTGGAAGGTTGATTGGAGTGATTGTACACACCTGGTTCTTCATCCATCAATGTATAATGAGGCTTTAGTGGGAATTCCTCCTCGGGAGTGCAGTCCTGGCCTCCCACTAGCCAGAGAATACCAAGACAGCCTGTGATGGGCTGAAGGTTTCCAGAACACTGGTTTCCCCACCAGAGCAGATAGAGCCCTTGACCAGATCTTCTTTATTTGTTGGCATATTTTCTACAGTTGCCACCTTACAGCGCCAGAGACTGGGCTTCGATCCTCACACAAAAACATACATAAATTATGCATAAAATATACCTATATTCTGCAAGGCATTGAAAAGAAAAAAACTGCAAAAGAATAAGACATTAGGGCAAAAATACATACTTAGAAAACAAGACCATGGTGGTGCTGGAGGTGGTCCACAGTGTTCCATTGCTTAAGGTGGGATTAGAGTTGTGTGGTTTGGTTCAAGAACTGGATAGCTGTTGGAAAGTGGCTGTTCCTGAACCTGACAATTTGGCTGACTTCAAGCTTCTGTACCTCTTACCCAAAGTTAACAGCTATCTTGATGATAGTTGCCATCTTCTTGAGTCAGCGTCTTGCATAGATGATTTTGTTGTGGAGCTTCAAGGCCCGCATTTAAATGTTTAAGTCTTTAAGTGGTCAAGGAAAGAGCGTTCAGGTCGCGGCCCTGTTTTCACCAATCTTTCCACCACCACGCACAAGAAGCGCAAGACAGACACCACGTATGCAGATGCCGAGAAGTGTGTTCAGCTGTGGCTGAACAACTTCTAAACTTGTGTGTAGACTCGATAAGAAGAAGAAGTGGTGAAAACACACGTGAAGTCTGGTACAGTAACACTCCAATAATCCGCCCGTTGATTATTCTGAAACCCAATGGTTTGGCATCTTGCTCACGAGTTGCTTGATCTTTAATATAACAGGTTTCCAGTTCTCACACTGCCTTTCACATACTGTGTGGTCCAGTTCCCACACACCCTCTAACGCATCAAGATCCAGGTTCTGTGGAGTGCTCTTATAAAATCACCTGTTCCTATTTACCATGATCCCGTGAAATTTATCAGGGCTTTGTTCCTCCACGTTCCAGTAAATTCCTTCATATTTACTGGAAAATGTTATTTTATAGTGGAACTTCCTCTTTAAAAAAACAAAATACAAAAAATGGTGTATTAAAAGGAATAACTCAATAATTCTGAAAATTCTGAAATTCAGGTTGTAGCAATTGGCCACTCAAAATTGCCATGGTGATTAGGGAGTAGATGTGAACCTGGGATAACAGTATGCTCCCATTAGTTATGCTCTTTCTGAACTTCTGATTGTCTTCCTTGAACCCTGATTTTTATAAATATTTGTTTATTGACAAGTTCACTCCACTTGTAATCTACTGTTTGCTGTTGCTTTAATAACCTTGACTAAGTTGACTGGTGATTACACGAATTTATAGTAATTTGGAGTAATGGTATATATTTGACAAGTTCCAACAAGCAAACGTGAGAGGTCAAAGTTTGAGATCATATTCAATGAGATAAAGTTTGACTATCGAGATAGGCCATGTGCTCTGCACAATGTGCTGGAAAATGTTTTATATTCATTGGATTTTCTTTCAATAAAGCATTGTGAAAAAATACTGGATAATGAAGGTCAGCCATCAATAGCAAACCCTTTTCTGTTTATCTTTGGACATTGAAAACATATTTTTCAAAATGTAAGTTTAGACTTTATAGTAGGGCACTTGGAGTAGGACTTGAAATACTAGAAGGTTCAGTAAAACATACCGGTTGATTCACGGCCTGTTATAGACAAACAGCCTTTTATTTTTCTTAGACCTGGGCATCACCAATGCGGAATATTGAAATTAGTTTAAGGCAATAGTCTAAATTGCCCTATTTCATGTAACTACATTTTAGCCACTGACCTTTCAAATTTCAACCCAAGGTGTAATAATGTTATCTGTGTACTACTGTTAGATCTAATGACAGGTAATTGATTACTCGAGCCCGGAGGGAACATCAGCTGTGGTAACAGCTCTCCTTGACGGTACACAGCTAAATTGTTCATGAGGTAGTTAGGACTTCGGTGCATATTTAATGATTCATTGTAATAAAATCTAATGTTAGCGCGTTGCTGTCCGGATAGCACTGTGGCAAAGATTAGTTGCAGAGAGCACTAGATTGTTACACCCAAAAAATTTAAAGAAATTTAATTCATAATAAAAAGCCTGCAAAATAATGGAGAATGAAACATTTGATTCGTGCTTCATAAACACTGTTATTGCCAATTATTTGGGCACACAGAAGGGGAGGAACTGCTTATTGTCAGTGGATTAGGATGATTTCACCTCAGGGAGCCTGGTTTGAGGGCAGCCCACGCACATACAAGATGAGTTCATGAGTCTTGATCCAACTTCCAGTGGACATCAATGCACAGAAATGTATCAGTCGTGATTATGAAGGATCCTTAAAAGAACCCCTGTTGCCTTGACGTTCATGAATATCAACACATGGTTTAAAATTCCTGTAATCCCTGGCTGTATCACCACATCCATGGTTAATGAGGAAAGGACTTGGCATTTAAGCAGTCCCCTTTAGAATATTTCAAAGTGCCTTGAAGCTCACAAACAACTTATGTGGTCATTGTTTTAATGTTGCAAATTGCAGTAGCTAATTTACACCAGACAAAATAAGTGTTCAGATTATGTATCTATGATGTTGGTAGGAGGGGAAATATTGTCCAGGCCACACGGCAAATCCCCTTGCACTAACGAAAGGAAGATGGCAGAAATATTAAATCATTATTTTGTTTCTATATTTATCACGGAGATAAAACAAATGGTCATGAGAATGAATGAAAAGTTGATTCACGAGATGAGTACATTTAGTGTAGTTTAGTTTAGAGATACAGCGTGGAAACAGGCCCTTTGGCCCACCGGGTCCCGCGCCGACCAGCGATCCCTGCACATTAACACTATCCTACACCCACTAGGGACAATTTGTTTTTACATTTACCAAGCCAATTAACCTACAAACCTGTACGTCTTTAGAATGTGGGAGGAAACCAAAGATCTTGGAGAAAACTCACGCAGGTCATGGGGAGAACGTACAAACTCCATACAGACATAATCGGGATTGAACCGGGGTCTCCGGCGCTGCATTCGCTGTACGGCGAATGCACGCTGCGCCACCGTGATTGCCCTATGGAAAATAATGGGAAAAAAGGAGGTAATTTAAATAAACTAATCAAACACAGAGGATAAATTCTTCTTGAGGTATTGAATCCATACATTTTATTAGAATGAAGGGAAGAAACAACAGAAGCATTACTTCACAAATTTGATCATCTATTATAAAAAGTTGCAGTACGAAAGAATTGGCCAAACTATATTTGAGAATATATCCAGAGAACTATGAGCCGGTCAGTTTAACATCCGAAATAGGAAAAATTACTAAATGAGTGAATAGAGGAAGACTGAGAAATTTAGTTTAGTTTAGCTTACTAAATGTTGCTACTTACTTACTAAATGAAAAGTATAATAATGATTAGTCATCATGGTTTTCAAATTGGAAGGTCTTACTCAGCTAGTCTTATTTAGTGGATGTAACAGATTAAAAAGCGGTAATGTAATTAATGTAAACAAAGTAGATTTCCAAATGTTCCTGCAAAATAGACTAACAAACATAATAGAATATAGAGACTGGGCCAAGTAACAGAGTGAAATGCTGGCAGTGTTCAGGACAGAAAGTGGAGAAAGGGAGTAAAGAGTCCCTTTAGCAATGGAAGAAGGTGGGAAATAGAAGGAAGACGCTGGTTTATACTGAAGATGCTGGTTTACACTGACGATAGACACAAAATGCTGGAGTAACTCAGCGGGACAGGCAGCAACTCTGGATAGAAAGAATGGGTGACATTTCGGGTTGAGACCCTTCTTCTCACAGATCAGAGCAGGGGCTAGAGTTCTTCAGAATTTACATTAATGATTTAGACATTGAAATTAAAAACAACATTTCTAAGATTGCTGATGATACCATATTGAGAGCAATAGTCCACTGAGTAGATTGCCAATAAATTAAAGTAGGACTAATAAATTTGTAGAATGAATAATGGTTGGTAAATTAGCACAGATAATGGGGTGGTAGGACAGCACCCATATTACTTGGAGTGTGCGTATCTAAGTTAGGTGGAGGAACAAAGGAAGTCCAGATGTACCAATAACTGAAAATTGCTTTGTAGATTAGTTGGTTTTACTTCTGGAAGGATACAGTTGTAAATTATGCTAAACCTGTGAAAACATAGAACTTACTACCACTGATGGTGATTGTAATGACCAGTATGAATACATTTAAAGGGATCTTGAGCAAAGATGTGGGGGAGAAGCTTTAAGTTCAGTATAAATACCAGAAGGCATGGGTTGCCCTGTATATGCTATGAATTCTTAAGTAAATAGAATGTGTTATATATATCAAATAGGTGGGTGGTCAATTTAATCTTTCATCTGAGAGATGACAACTCTAAAATATCAGAGGTTCAAATTTCTCCTAGAGAGCTTGAAACAGGACCTTCTGACCTAGAGTTGGGATTGCTAGAATACATATAGTCATATTAAAATCCACTTGCTGTATCTCTGTATAGCTACATAATTATTAATATTATTTCTTTTTGAATTTCCTACCCAATTATAAACTGCATTTGAATGATGTGTTATCAACAAATATCTTTGCATTTTACACACAGTAATTTAACCTAAACCCTAAATGATTACTAACTGTATCATTCAGTTGGAGCACCAACTCTGTTGCTGGGCTCCCATGCATATATCAGATCTATGCCCAAAGGCATCTTGGAGGATACAATGGTATCACGTCACATATGATACGTTTTCATATCCCTTACACTTAGTTAATTTACAAATACCTGACCAGTGACTGGCATCGGCAGACCTTAATTATAAAGGATACACAGCTACTTAAATGGTAGTAATCCGACCCAACCCATTGCTATGAACTACAATGCATGGATCCTCCTATCATTGATTCTTGATAAAATGTCTTACACCAGCCTTCCTTGTTAGCTCAGGCACCCTACCCCACAGAATATTCACACATTTTCATCAACTTTTTTTTAAAACTATCCATAATACACTACCAGAAGAAAATCTCAGGCAAGATCGCCCCAGAACATCATTTAGTAGTTTTTACATTTTTTTTAGTATTTTCCATTAAATTCCAAGTTTCTTTATGTTATCAGGGTCTCCATTCACCTTATCAACTTTGTGGGTTTTTGCACACCATGCTGACTTGGAAACATATTTGTATTCATTCACTGCCATTGAGTCCAGGGTTGGAACAACACTGAGGAAGTACCCTCAACGACAGGGCAACAGCAATCCAAGAAATTGGATGTTTAAAAAATTGGATTAATGTTAGATTAGTCTAAAATGGATGGTTGATGTTTGGTGCTGCGTTGATGGGCCAAAGGGCCTGTTTCCATGTTGTATATATTCTCTGACGAATGACGCCCCATTAAGGTAGCATCAACTATCCATTTTTACTAATCCAACACAAATCCCATTTTTTATATTTCCCCACATGTTCTTTGTTTCCCCCCCCCCAGAGTCTACCACTCGCCAACACACTGGAAGTCATTAGGAGTAGTAAATTGAACTACCAACACACATGTCCTTAGAATGTGAGAGGAAAATGAAGCATCTGGAAAAAATCCCCGAGTTCACAAGGAGGACATGCAAACTCACACACATAGCATCCAAAATTTAAGGCTGCTGGTAACTTCGTGAACACTTTTCCAAGAACAGCTAGGTAAAAGCAGTAATTGCTGCCTTTACATTCTATAAATAAATAAATATCTCACAGCTTGCCACTAGCATCCTTTGAAGTGTCAGTCAAACTATGTGAAAAGAAAAAAAATGTATCTACTCACACAACAACATCCATCATTTGCACACTTCTTTTGGGAATACTACTTGGGAACACACCATACATTGTTATCTTTAGGATAACACTGCTGCTTCTTACATGTTCTCTGAATGCTTATTATCTTCAGCACTTTCGCATGATGGACCTTTAGTAAATGGTCCTATAATTTATGTGTATTGGCTTTATTTCTATTGTATATTGCATATTACCGTTACTTTTTGGGTACTGCCCCAGTGTTTGTAAAACTCTATTAAAAATTTCAGCCAAAGCATCACTCATTTTCTTTTTTAAATTTCTTGAGAGTCATGGGACGTGTCTTATCTCTTCCAGATATCAGCTATAAACATATCAAGCTTCAGTCGTACATTTTATGACATTAGCTGCATCTATCAATTAGATATCCGTCTTCTATTCACTCTTTTGTTTCAATATTCATCAGGCATGATCTGGACTGGTTTATTCTTAATACACCACCTTATAAGGTTTATTATGTTGAAGTATGCTTTTGAAAAATATTTTTCAATCAATGTAATGCAATAGCTTTTACTTCCTGAGCAAATGATGATGGTGTGTTACATGGAAGATTTTCATATTTTCCAATTTCTTATATAATAACTAGTGTTTTTATTAATCATCAGAGTGAAAACACTGAAGTCGTTTTGTTTTTTTTATTATAGTACAAAATGGATATTTGAAATTTGCAATGTGGTTTTCCACATAATGTATCAATTTTTACTCGTGCATAACTAAAATTTGAAATATTTCCAAATGTATACATAAAGGTTCATACCAATAGAATTAGAATAAATATTACATATAATCCTACCAAAACTAACATTTTGTTCCAACTTTTAGATCTTTAAATACTTCCTGCATCCTTGTTTGGGTAAGACTTTAAATATTATGTTATATAAAATTTGAACAAGGCCTTAAGTGTACAGAAACTTGTACATACCACAACACATTTTTTTTGCAACTGTACTTAGAATGCAGTTTATTTTATTTTATTTTTTTTAAATCAGAATGGTAGCACTTGCTCATTAATCTGGCAAAAAATGAAGCTTTTGTAAGCAAGTTTTTCCACAACATCTGTCTGAAAAGAAGCATTGTCAGAGGGTGAGGTCACTGGAGAAGGAAGGTGAGGTAACTGCACACAGCTGAATCTACAGTGTGCAGGCTGGGACTTATTAGTACAACTAACTAGTGTTTCTTTAACGGTGCAAGACAGTCTCAAAACTGACACCTACTGAAAATGTTATTCAGGTAGTATGGCCTCAACATTAAACTGTGTATTAACATTGCAGAACTAACACAAATGATGTAGATTTAATGCTTTTTAAAATAAAATCGTATCTGAGTACAGCAATTGGGTTATTTAATTAAAGCTGTAATGAAAGCATAATCACATGATCGAAATTGAAATCTATTATATTTCATTGACTGATGAATATTTCTATTTCTCTTTACAAGGTTTAACAGACCCTCGCCTGAACTGGCTGGAGCATAAGATTTTACAGTGCCCATAATATTTCCGTAAAACTACAAACATTGACAGCAACTATATTAACAATTTCAATATTTTGTCAATTTAAAATCGCAAGCTAGAAACTGGATGAGTTCAGCTTTTGAAGTAATTGTTACTGATTATACTGAATTTGTATTTTATTTGTACAGTTTGATCCCTGTGCATGTTTCTGTTATAGTCTGTGTCTTAAACAGTCTTTCGTTTGTAAGTTCTGTATAATTGCAAAACTGGTTGACTTCTTAAAATATCAATAAGACAGCACTGCCTTTCACAGTACAAATTGTTACATTGTAAAGTCTTATGAAAGAGATTATTTGGAAATCCCAAAACATGTTAATGTTATCTACTCTCAGACTGAAGAGTTTCATTGTATTTGTTAAGTCCTTGCTTAAACATTCACAGGTATAATGGTCTTCTGCAGGATATGCAGAAGATGTTGTCCATAGTCCTTGGAGCAGTGTTTAACAGGAATGTTCTGTACAGCATTAGCAATCATTTAATTGGTTAGTAATTTTAATGTACCCAACAGTCATCTTATTCTCAGTTTAGCAACATCAACCATCAACATTTAAGATACCCTTAACTAAAACATAAATGGTACAGTAGTCAAGAGTGCACATTCAATAGCATAGGCATTTTGTACAAGTTTCACATTATTTCAAGTAATCTTCTAAGTATGACATTTAATGCTGATTGAAAAACAGAGCTAACTGGTAAGATTTTATTTTCATGTTTTGGCATGCAGCTTTCAATATAATTAACTCAAAGATCAGTAGGTTAATTTGGGCCACTTATCCTTTATGGTTTAAAATTACGTTGAAAATGATCCTTTTGGACTTAAAATGACCTTATACAAAATTTTCCTCACAGCATCTACACGTGGTTTCCATGCCCCATCTTTTGTGCTTTTCTTATTTAAAAGAAGGAAAAAATACAGTGAAAAAGAATTAGATTGCTGTTTGAATACCACTCCAATATTTAGGCATTTTGCGTTTTCTTTAAGTGAAACACGCCTGGTGTTTTCATTTGCTAATTAAAGTTGGCAGTGAGGCTGAGCTTAGATGAGCTCACTGTATATTCTTGGAACCAGATAGGCTGCACTGGAAAAAAAATCAATAGGGTAGAGAGGGTTAATAAATTACAGGTACGACTAGACCACAGACTTTCCAGTTCATTTGGCTTTGATTTGAGAATGCAGTTTTCTAACATTGACCGTGATACGCATGAGAGGTTTTGGTATAGTGGGACGATTGATAAAAGGGTGAAATAATTCTTATCTTTATGCACAATAATTGCAAATATGCACATTAGTTACATTGATGATTCTATTGAAGCAATTACATTTCTGTTTTGCAATGTTGTTCATTGAACAATACAGTAAGAAATTATTTTAAATTTTATAAATTTTACATCGGGTATGGGCAATCTTATAATTTATTTGTTAGTAGTGGATTGGTTGCTAGGCCGATTTGCTACAAATCAACCTTGCTGGTTTGGTACTGGACTCATAAAGGAGAGGAACCAATTATTATTACTAAAATCTTGGAATTCAGAATCAGAAGAATCGCAGAACCGCACTTTATTCGCCAAAGTATGTTTTGCAACATACAAGGAATTTCATTTGCCAAGTCAGTCATACAATTAAAAGCAACAGATCACTCAAAAACACATTTTAACATGAACATCCAGCACAGTGACTCCCGCACATTCCTCACTGTGATGGAAGGCGAAATAAAGTTCAAGTCTCTTCCCTTAGTTCTTCCTCGGTCGGGGGCCTTGAGCCCTCCGTTGACGGGACGATCTTGACTCCTGTAGCTGGTGGCGCTTGGACACTCCGTGTTGAGGCGATCAGTTCCTGCATCAGGGGGATGTCAGCTCCCCCGCGCTGGACGATCGAACCTCGCGTCGGGGCTGGTCGAACCTTCCGCGATGTTGGAGTTTCCCGCCTCGGCCTCTCCCGAGACTGCGAGCTCTTGTTAAAGTCCCCGGTGGGTGCGATTTAGTTTTACTGATAATAACTTTTAGTTTAAGTTGAATTTGAAATTTTAGATTGCTTTGAAGAATCTGGACACAATCATATGGATTAGCAATGGTCGTCTCAAGATTATGCTAAATAATTGCATTACTGTGCCTGGGATTGTAGAACCGACAAAAGTTAAAAAAGAATTAGTAAAGAGTGAAAATAGGTACAGTGGCTATTACATTGGAGTCTAATCTGCTGGGAAATGCATGCCAAAACACTGGCATCTTTCAGTGTAAGTACCATCGACTTTGTGAT
Organism: Okamejei kenojei; assembly: GCA_035221665.1. Classification (NCBI taxonomy): domain Eukaryota; kingdom Metazoa; phylum Chordata; class Chondrichthyes; order Rajiformes; family Rajidae; genus Okamejei; species Okamejei kenojei. Next base: position 60,604,390 of record CM069132.1, on the reverse strand, counting down.
TCCCCTGCAAACATGCAAATCCCAAACTTGTTTAATGCACTTTGTCGCGCTTCACTATTGGAACATAGGAGCATAGTGAACTTGTTGTAACTCCCCAGCAGTTATGCGGACGAACTGCCCACAGAGCTGACGCTAGGTTACACTTCGCCTAAATAACATGAATCCATTAATTGAATGGAGAGGAAAGACTGGTGTGGCTTAGGTGTAAAGTGCCTTTACCATGGTTTTTTGAAAGGACATTTTTGAAAGGACATTTTGAAAGGATATTTCTCAATTAGTCTGATGGATTCAATGTGCTTGACAAGTTTGACAGTTGTCTAAGCCTGGGCTGTGACTTTGCAAGCTGTCAAAGATTTTAGTGGTTTTGTGGACAAGCTTGCTCTGGCCTGTCCATGTACAGCATGAAGTTGTGCAAGGCGTACGAACAGCAGTCGACGCCAGTGAATCTTAGTGCAGACTTGCCATGTTCATCGGTGGATTGTCTCTAGAAGCAGGTTCTGGCCGATGAGAAATGCCTGATGTGGGCATGACCATAAAATAACAAGTGTCATAGCTTATTGTTACAGATTAGATGAATGCCTTGGCTGTTTGCTGCTTGGTGAATGGCAGGTGTGCAAGTGGTTATCTTCTACTGTAAAGTGCCGATTTGTCTCAGTTTTCATGCACAGAGGTGAAGAAGTAAGTGACATGAGCTCAAACTCCATCAAGGCATCTGGATTATTTTAAGGCAAATAACTCATTATGTGGAATAAAAGTATTACTGACCACAGAACCATTAGACTATTTTATAAACTCATCCAGTTCACCAAAGTAGGTTGGAAAACCTGCTGGTTTAGTCTTGTTGACTTTTAACTGTACCCTATCTGAAATAACTAGGAAATCATTTAGTTCAAGGGCAATTTGAGATGGACAAGGTTGGACTAACCTGGAATAATCAGAACATGTGAACTAATAAAAAATAACCAAAGCTTTAAGAACATAGAACACTTCAGAACAAGAAACAGGCCTTTGGCCCATGACGCCTGTATCGAACATGATGCCATATTAAACAAATCCCTTCTGTCTGCATATTATCCATATCTCTCCAATGCTTGCATATCCATCTGCCTAACTAAAAGCCTCTTAAACACTACCATTGTATCTGCTTTCACCACCACCCCTGGCAGAGCACTTCAAGCACCTATCACACTGTGTAAAAATAAAACTTATCCTGCTCATCTCCGTGAAATTTTCCACTCTCACCCTAAAGCTGTGCCCTCTAGCATTGAGATTTTCACCCAAGGGATACAGTTATGAGCGAGACTCCCTATGCCTCTCATAAGTTTATAAACTCCTATCAAGCCTCCCCTCAGTCTTATACTCCAGAAAAAAACAATCCACGTTTGTTTAACCTTTCCTTACGACTAATATCCTCTAATCTGTTCAACGTCCTGGTGATGTACGGAACTGCAGATGCTAGAATCATGAGGATAAAACAAAGTGCTGGAGGAACTCAGCGAGTCAGGCAGCATTTGTGGAGGGAATGGAGAGATGATATTTCAGTTTGGAACCCTTCATTAGACTGATTGGATTAGGGGGGGGGGAAGTTGGAAAAGAGAGGTGTGGGCAGGACGAAGCTTGGCAAGTGATAGATGAATACAGGTAATGGGGGGTTGGTTTGAGTGGTAAATTGATGGAGCAGATAAAAAAAGGCTGGAAGTGGAAAGAAGACAAATTTTCAAAGTCTACAGAGCCATTTGGAAGTTGGCTGAAAGATGGCAGATGGAGTTTAAGCTGATAAGTGTGAAGTGCTAGGCAGGACAAAAAAATAGGACGTACATGGTAAATGGTAGGGAATGGGGATCTAGAGAGGAAGGTGGATATGTGGTGGTGGGATTAAAATTGGAAAATAGGGTACTCGCCTAGGGGTGGGAGATGTGTGCATGAAGGAGAAGAAAGGAACAGGGTGACTGGGGGCTGGGAAATTGTGTCAGAAAAGGGTGAGAATAAAGTGGAGAGGAGACATTGGAAAGAGGGAAGAGGGAGGGGGGTATTACTTGCAAGTGACAAGTTTATAACATTGGGTTGTGAGCTACCCTGGCGGAATACGAGGTGCTGTTCCTTCAGTTTGCATTCCACTCAAAGACAACCGAGATATCCTCCTTCCTCAGTAAAAATAGTTTGCCCCTTGCAGTTGCCGATGAGGCCTTCATTTGTGTCTCTTCTTTATCATATAGTTCTGCTCTCACACCCTCTCCCCAGAGACAGAACAAGAAAAGAGTTAACCTAGTCCTTGCCGTGCACCCCATCAGCATCAGCGCCCAATACCCCATTCTCTGACATTTCTGCCACCTTAAATGTGATCCCACCACAGGTCATATCTTTCTCATCTCCAAGTCTTTGGAATGTGGGAGGAAACCGGAGCACCTGAAAAAAACCCACGCGGTTACAGGGAGAATGTACAAACTCTGTACAGACAGCACATGTAGTCAGGTTTGAACCTGGTTTTCTGGTGCTGTAATGCAGCAACTTTGCCACTGTGCCACCCCAATGAAACACCTGTCCCTACACCACCCTTCTTACTTTCATCCAGGGATCCCATCAGTCTTTCCGTGTGGGACAAAGGTCAACGTGAGGTATTAATTAATATATTTTCCTATTTAACAATTCATTGTCATATTTATCTACATTCATACATATAGCAGCCGAAGGTACATTGATTAGTTTTAAATGTTCAGTAATTTGGGGATAGGAAATCATTTTCGGGTTTCAGAGAATCGTCAGATGTTGGTTCTTCATCAAAGCTGAACAACAGACAAAGCGAATGAGAAACAGTTGATAAGAGAAAGGCCTGTCATTTACCGTGGATATGAATTCTGGTTAAATATCCACATATTCTTTTGGTTTTAAAAAACGGATAGTTGATCTTCCAATTGTTTTTTCAATGGCAACATCTAGTGGTGATGTGTGTTACCACAGTCTCTTTGTAGGTGGCTGGTTAAAACACAGAAATCAGCATTGTGTTACACCAAGACAATCAAAATAATTGACACGTCCATGATATTGTGTAAAGTAGAATGGAAAAAGTTATCCTTTTGAGAACTAGCAAGAATTCTATCTTGGAATTTGTGGCCAATCTGTAAAGCCTATTCACTTTCTTAAAAATACGGTGATGCTGAAACAATGTTGAGTACAGGAACTAATTGCAAAGGATTTTAACGTTTAAAGTTGTACAAAAAATATTCATCTTCTATTTGCTGTTAAGACAGAAATAAATGTAAAACAGAATAAAACCACAAAAAATTGAATGAAGATCAATACCTAATTTGTTTGAGAAAAATAGATGACTTCTTAACTCTACTTTTAAACGAATTCTAACAATTCAATTAACTTTGTTTTCCGAATTCAAATGGTGTATTGAATGGTGTAGTGATCTCCACGCCTTTCTTGGTACTTTCACTTAAATCTGCGAATGCATAGGCCTTAAGGGTCTGTCCCACTTGGGCGACATTTGGGCGACATTTAGGCGACAGCCTAAAAAGATGATGTCGCGTTGTGGTCGGGTCGTGACACGGGCGTGATGCATGGTGAGGCATGGTGACACATGCAATGACACGTGATAACACGCGGTGCTTCCCAGTCGTCCCAGGATTTTGGAATGTTGGAATTTTGGCCTACTTCTACCGCGGGCGCGGCGGGCACTTACCACCCTTAGCGGGGTCCATCGCCGGGGATCCCTGGAGGCGAGCTCCGACCGCCGGCCCTGCAGTCTGTGGTGCTCCTGGCTGCAGTGCAGCAGGGACTTTAGATCTTCGACCGCCGGCCTGCGGCCTACACCATCTTAAAGCCGCGGTCTCCGGTGGGGAAGCACTGATTCAGGACTTACGTGGACTTACCTTGTCTGAACATCTGGACGCCCACAGTGGCGACTGCGGAGGGTTGAGGTCCCGACCACGGGGGGAAATGGAGGAGGACTGGCCAAATTTTGTGCCTTCCACCACAGTGATGAACGCTGTGGTGGATGTTTGTGTTACATTTTTATTGTGTATTGTGTGTTTGTTTTTATTGTACCGCTGCTGGCAAATTAATTTCACTTGCACTTTATGTGCGAAAAATAAAACTTGACTTGACTTCTCCTCTCTCCTCTCCACCCTTCTTCCCTTGCCCCTTTTCCTCCCTAATAGATCCCACTAATAGTACTGCACAAAGGCCACATCATCTGTTTTAGTAACATTGACTATGGGATAAATGCAGACTTTGGGAACAACATTCTCTCAGCATATGACAGTCCCGCCATCCTGGCAATTAACCTTGTAAACCTACACTGCACTCCCTCAATAGCAAGAATGTCCTTCCTCAAATTAGGGGACCAAAACTGCACACAATACTCCAGGTGTGGTCTCATTAGGGCACTGAACAACTGCAGAAGGACCTCTTTGCTCCTATATTCGATTCCTCTTGTTATAAAGGCCAACATACCATTCGCTTTCTTCACTGCCTGTTGTACCTGCATGTTTACTTTCATAGACTGATGTACAAGGACCCCCAGATCCCGTTGTACTTCCCCTTTTCCCAACTTGACGCCATTTAGATAGTAATCTGCCTTCCTGTTTTGCTACCAAAGTGGATAACCTCACATTTATCCGCATTAAATTTAATCTGCCATGCATCCGCCCACTCCCCCAACCTGTCATTCTCATAGCATCCTCCTCACAGTTCACACTGGCGCCCAGCTTTGTGTCATTTGCAGATTTGCTAATGTTACTTTGAATCCCAATCATTGATGTACAGTGGCTTGCAAAAGTATTCATACCCCTTGAACTTTTCCACATTTTGTCACGTTACAATCACAAACGTAAATGTATTTTATTGGGATTTTATGTGATAGACCAACACAAAGTGGCGCATAATTGTGAAGTGGAAGGAAAATGATACATGGTTTTCAATTTTTTTTACAAATAAAAAACTGAAAAGTGTGGCGTGCAAAAGTATTCAGCCCCCTTTACTCTGATACCCCTAAATAAAATCCAGTACAACCAATTTCCTTCAGAAGTCACCTAATTAGTAAATAGAGTCCACTTGTGTGTAATCTAATCTCAGTATAAATACAGCTGTTCTGTGAAGGCCTCAGAGGTTTGTTAGAGAACATTAGTAAACAAACAGCATCATGAAGCACAAGGAACACACCAGACAGGTCAGGGATAAAGTTGTGGAGAAGTTTAAAGCAGGGTTAGGTTAAAAAAATTATCCCAAGCTTTGAACATCTCACGGAGCACTGTTCAATCCATCATCCGAAAATGGAAAGAGTATGGCACAACTGCAAACCTACCAGGACATGGCCGTCCACATAAAACTGACAGGCCGGGCAAGGAGAGCATTGATCAGAGAAGAAGCCAAGAGGCCCATGGTAACTCTGGAGGAGCTGCAGAGATCCACAGCTCAGGTGGGAGATTCTCTCCACAATTCTGGCCTTTATGGAAGAGTGGCAAGAAGAAAGCCATTGTTGAAACAAAGTCATAAGAAGTCCCGTTTGCAGTTTGCCACAAGCCACGTGGGGGACACAGCAAACATGTGGAGGAAGGTGCTCTGGTGTGATGAGACCAAAATTGAAGTTTATGGCCTAAATGCAAAACGCTATGTGTGGCGGAAAACTAACACTGCACATCACCCTGAACACACCATCCCCACTGTGAAACATGGTGGTGGCAGCATCATGCTGTGGGGATGCTTTTCTTCAGCAGGGACAGGGAAGATGGTCAGAGTTGATGGGAAGATGGATGGAGCCAAATACAGGGGAATCTTGGAAGAAAACCTGTTAGAGTCTGCAAAAGACTTGAGACTGGGGCGGAGGTTCACCTTCCAGCAGGACAACGACCCTAAACATACAGCCAGTGATACAATGGAATGGTTTATATCAAAGCATATTCATGTGTTAGAATGGCCCAGTCAAAGTCCAGACCTAAATCCAATTGAGAATCTCTGGCAAGACTTGAAAATTGCTGTTCACAGACGCTCTCCTTCCAATCTGACCGAGCTTGAGCTATTTTGCAAAGAAAAATGGGCAAAAATTTCAATCTCTAGATGTGCAAAGCTGGTAGAGACATACCCCCAAAAGACTTGCAGCTGTAATTGCAGCGAAAGGTGGTTCTACAAAGTATTGACTCGGGGGGGTTGAATACTTTTGCACGCCACACTTTTCAGTTTTTTTATTTGTAATAAAATTTGGAAGTCCAACATTCAACTCCTAGATTAGACATTTTATTCCAACATGTCATGGGTGGAGATCAGCAGGCCAACCGAGGAAATGCCTCAAGGATGTGATCAAAGTACTCATGAAGTAATCTCTGGCAAATGACTGCTCTAAGTGGTCAAGGAACATTGAGGAATGTTAGGAGAACCTTGAGACACTGCACCAGGAACATAGATAAGGACTCTTTGAATGGTGGAAACATTCAAAGTGGAAACATGGTGGAAACAGTAGTCTCAAACTACCCACCCATCCACTCTGTCAGCCACCCCCTGCCCCATCTGGGGAAGAGTATGGTATTTTAATATTAGCATAATTTACCCACCACAGAACCCACAAAACCAAACTTGGGGCTAAGTTATCTTTGAAGCTTAGAATCTTTGAATGGCATCGTTGAAATAATTAGGAAATATCAAACGTACATTTAGTATTGCAATTACTTGGTGCATGTTATATCAGGCCTTTTAGCATTAAGGATCACAACCTTCATGTAAACTTCAGGCCAATGGCTAAAATTGACGTTGGTACCTTTGGTATGTTAATGAAAAAACGCAGTTTCTTCGAATACCTCTTGGAAATGAAATTGCTGCATTCAAACCTTCAGGAATTTGTGAGTAACAACAGGCAACTGCCAACGAACATCAAACAAGTCCAAAATTCAGTCGTGGTGGAGATTCCCTTGTGGTCAGACATTGTTTCCATGTTTTCTCTCAACGTAGATGGAGGCTATTCACCTGACCAAATCTGTGCTAGCACAAGAGCAATCCCATCCACCCACGATTCACGCCAGACATGCCAGCTTTTCTCTCTCACGTGCCCATCAACTACCACCCAGTTACAATTTCAGTAATTTACAGCAGCCAATTAACCGCAACGATCATTCCTTCTTCTCCCTGCTCCTGTGGACCAGAAGACACAGATGCTTGAAAGTACGCACCATCAGGCTCAGGAACGTCTGCTTCCCCTTTGTTATCATGTTTCTAAACGGTCCTTCCATAAGCTAGGGTACTGTCCTATTCACCTTACTCCATTTTGGGGTTTTTTCTAGAACTAGTGCTGTTCCATACTAATAACTATATTCAACATTGTATCTTGCTCTTTGCTCTACCTATTTTATTGGAGTTTGACTTGACTGTTATTATGTATAGTATTTTCTGATTTGATGGGATAGCATGCAAAACAAAAATTTTCACTGTACCTCAATACACATCATAGATTTATACCGCAAGGATACATACCCTTCAGCCCTACTTGCCCATACCGACTAAAATGCCCATATACATTTGTCCCAACTGCTCGTGTTTTGCCCGTATCCCTCTAAACTTTTCCTATCCATGTATTGGTCTAAATGTCTTTTAAATGTTGTTATAGTACCTGCCTCACCTACCTCCTCTGACAGCTTGAGCCATACCTCACAACCCACTGTGTGAAAAAGTTATCCCTCTGGTTCCTATTAAATCCTTCCCCTTTCACCCTAAAACTCTGCCCTCTGGTTCTCGATTCCCCGATCTTGGGTATGTAGGGGAACAAGCACTCTCCAGATGAATGATCCTGCCTTTCCCCTCATGATTTTATACACCTCTATAAGATCACCTCTCAGCCTCTTGTGCTCCAGGGAATAAAGTCCTGGCAATATCCTCATAGATTCTCTCTGCACTCTTTTTAGCTTAATGACATCCTTCCTTTAGCAGCGTGACCAAAACACAGTACTCCAAATGTGGCCGCTCCAACATCTTGTACAACTGTAACATAACATCCCAACTTCTATACTCAGTACCCTGACTGATGAAGGCGAATGTACCAAAAGCCTTTTGACCATCCTAAAATTCCTATACTCTTAGATCCTTCTGGTTTACGAACACTCCCCAGGGCCAAATCATTCACCAAGGAGAAACCCATAGGGTCATTGACAGAATGTGCAAACTCCTCTAAGATAGCATGGGCGGTTCGGATCAAACCTGGGTCGATGAAGCAGTGAAGTAGAAAGTCTGTGTCCTGCTTCCCTTTCCATGACAAGCACTGGGCTGGGCTCAATATCAGGGCCCCCAGTCATTTCCTCCTCACTGTTTCCTTTTAAAGTGTTGTATTTTTGTGACCGGAGCTTCTTCTTGTGAATGAAAGATAAACTAAAGGAATAGTTAGATCTAAAGCTGAGTGTTGAGCAGCCAGGTTGTTGTCTCTGCATCAATGTCTGCCAGGCCATGAGCGCCATTTGGTGGGTGGTAGAGCGGGCACCCAGAGATGACATGGTTGGCTGCTCTGCATTCACAGGCTGGGCTCTGGCGGAGTCCCCATCTCCACATGCTGGCATTGAAACGTCCGACATTCACAAAGATATCAATGACATATTTTGAGACAATATACACATTTCCTCTGTGTATTTGCAAAGATTTGATGTACATTCTGGAATCCTAAATATCTGATCTAATATAAATAATGACTGGCAGTGAGAAAAGACATAATGATCTGCTGGTTAGGGACGAAGTTGTTAAATATAACCCCTCGGTAGCTTTACCATTGTAATCATTTTTAAATTGTTGTTGCTCTGTCAGAGTAATATTCTAGTGTGGTAAAGTTGATAAACAACAACAAAAATCAGCATGTATTATTTAACTAGTTTCTGTGATGTATGCCCTGTGTAATTGTAGATTATAGTAGGTGGATGCCATCTGCCTGTGAAAATAATTTCAAGGCTGAGATGCATAAAAATATCACATTATGCCTAAATTGAATTCTGTACAGTAGTACGTAACTGAAATCCTTTCCAAAAGGAAAAGTTATCAATCATTTCCACAGAAGAGAGCCATATACATAATGTCAGGGTAGTACAGAGATTTGATTAGGAATCCCTTTGTTCAAGAGGACGTATGCTTTCTCAATAAAGAGTCAGTCCAAGGATGATGCATCACAAATACAATGTACGGATGCCGCAACACATAGTGTGGTGTGTGAAGTTGTATCCATGATTCTCCTTTCTCAGAGAGAGAAATCAAGGAAGAGGGAGAAAATTAGAGTGGTAATTCTGGGATCCTGGGTGCTTCCACTGACTTAAAAACACAATTGAATGATGTGGGTTCAGACAAATAACAGAAGGTCTTCATTAATTGCACCAAGATGATAGGAGAACTTTTATGTGAAGTAGGCATGTTTTCTAATTCACTGATTATCATTGAAATGACAGATGGATTTTCAGGACGGAGTAATTGTATTAATATTGAGTCGTTTATCTTGACACAAGCTTTCAAAATGCATACATAGAGAAAAAGATAAAGAGTACACAACATAAAGGGTGAATATCCTAAACTAGATTTAAAGTAGGTGGAAGTGCAAAACCTCCCCTTGGTGGTCAGACTTGGAATACATTACAAGATTATTATGTTTGATTAATTGCATTTTAAATATTCTTCTTCACTCCCTATTGGGTTTGGTGCTTTGAACAGTAAACATTTACAATGAATACTTTCAAATGATTTCATAAAAAACTTCCCCCTTCATTTCAACCATTGTTTTTCACTCCTTTCCTGTAGGCAGGTCCTCCACTCTGAGTTTAGTTTCATGAGTTACTCCACTGTATTACCCTATCCAAGTGACCAGCCTTTGTGTATGAGCTTGGTGAACACACGGATTATTTAGTTGTAAAGTTCATCACAGCTGAGGTTGTTTCCTGTAAACAAGAGTCACTGTAAATAATTAGGAGAGGAAACTAGTGCTGACTGGGCCATTGAAGAGCTGGTAAATTCATTTTTGATTGGTGACTTCTCTCACTGGGAAGTAGAGAGAAGGAAGGATCCAACTGAGAAATGGTCAGGTTGTTTGCATATTGAAAACTTAAAGGAATTATTTTGGAAGTCTCCAGTTCTAAATCAAAAAGATATCCATATTCTGTGATTAAAAATAATATTAAAAAAATTGTTGAATGCCCCTGATACAGTAAAACAAAGCAAAAGAGAGATGTTGTCCCTAGAAAAATGCAGGCACTGGTAATTGAAAGAAAGTAGAATCATTGTGACAAATTTTAAAGTGTAAACAATATTCATTTATTTAAAAGTTGAAATTCCTCCTATTTGATGCTAACATCTGCATCATGAATCAAAAATAGAAATGGTTCTTCAAGCTTCTTACATTTAGAGCTTTAGCAGTCTGAGAAATGAATGCACATGGAGAGTATGCCAAGGTTGACATTATTTGTCCGATGTAACGGAATGGGCTTAGTGGTCAGTCAGTATAGATGTTCTTTCGGCTTTTAGCTATCCATAATGGATGGGTGTTTTCATAAAGCAAATATAGACACAAGGTGCAGGAGTAACTCAGCGGGATTGTCAGAAACTCTGGAGAGAAGGAATCGGTGATGTTTTGGGTTGAGACTCTTCTTCATACCGCATCTATATTTACTAATTGGTTATAGTTATTAAAAAAATGTAACGATGATAAAGGAAACAGGCCATAGTTAGCTATTTGTTTGCATATCTTTCATTCATTTGTTCTATATATCTCTCTACATTGTCTATGTCTCTTGTTTCCCTTCCTCCTGACTAGCCTGAAGAAGGATCTCGACCCAAAATGTCACCCATTCCTTCTCTCCAGAGATGCTGCTTGTCCCGCTGAATTATTCCAGCATTTTGTGTCTATCTCCCTTCCATTGACTCCATTTACACTTCAAGCTGCCTCGACAAGGCCACCAGCATAATCAAGGATGAGTCACTCCCTCTTCTCCCCTCTCCATTCAGGCAAGAGGTTGAGAAGTTGAAAAATGCACACCAACAGGTTCAGGGACAGTTTCTTCCCAGCTGTTATCAGGCAACTGAACCATCCTTTCAACAGTTATAGAGCAGTCCTGTTATTAACTACATCAAAGGACTATCTTTAATTGTACTTTACTGGATTTTACCCTGCACAAAACATTATTCCCTTCATCATATATCTGTAAACTGGGGATGGCTCGAATGCAATCATGTATAGTCTTTCCACTGACTAGTTAGCATGCAACAAAAGATTTTCACTGTACCTCTGTACAAATGACAATAAACTTACTTAAACTAAATGTAAAACAATGAGAAGCGATCGATCACATTGAAAAGTGAGCATTTGGTGGAGCGTTTTGGGGGAGGAAAATATCCTCATGATTCCTGTGAAAATATCCTCATGCTCACACAAATAACTGTTTTATTGAAAAATAGAAACATAGAAAAATAAGTGCAGGAGTAGGCCATTCGGCCCTTCGAGCCAGCACTGCCATTCAATATGATAATGGCTGATGATCTAAAATCAGTACACCGTTCCTACTTTTTCCCCATATCCCTTGATTCCCTTAGCCCTAAGAGCTAAATCTATCTCTAAATGTTCACTGAAATTATGTTGAAGGTTTTTATTTCCAAAATGGTAATAAATGGAGTGGAAAGATTTCTGTTCTTTCATTTTTAAACAAGTCTCATTATTCTACTAGGTTTCTGTTGGGTTGGATGTAAAATTCCATGTAACAAAGTGGTGGATTGGAGATAAGTATTTTCAGATGCAGGGTCTGTCAATATTCACGTTCTGAAAGTTAATGCAGCATTTGGGGAAGCTTATAATAAAAATAAGCAATGTTTTTCTGTCAGGCTTTAATGGATAAAAAATTCCCTCAATCAGGGAAATAATTTAAAATAAATGAGCAAATGCATTAATTTTGTGATTGAATTAATCTGTTGGGGTTTCTATTAATAAAGTCAATATCTCTTTCTGTCACTATCTTTTGAAAATTATAGTTAACAACTTTTTCTCCTCATATATAGCACTGTATTTGTAAGATAACTGCAATTAATCTTCAGTTCATTGAGATTAAGTGGCCTTCCTGGTGTCATCTCTTTGATACAATAGAACAGTGAGTGATTCTTGACAATGGAGACAGTTGCATTATAGATAGCTTTCTAGTTTCATGTGTATTGATTGTTTAGGTTGCAATCTTAATGTCAAGACTGCCATTGGGTTAACTATGAGGAAGTTATCTCATTTTTAATCCAGACCAGAAAAAAATGGTGCTATTGTTGTCTCTGCTGAGATGCCATTTGGGTGATTTATTGAAGATTTGTATTTATATTTCCATTTGTCTGTGTATACTGGTTTAGTGATTTGGAGACCAGGCCTTTCTAGTATAATTAGCTTAGCATTAGAGAAAGGCCCATGATTGTACCAATAATGTTCTAACAGGCCTCACAGTGGTTTGGCTTTAGTCCATGTTATTCATTTTGCAACCCTGAGCCAAAACATGGGAATTTTAAGAAGTCCCTTGTTCTTGAAACTTATTAACTATTTCTTGATGCAAAGTTATTTGGCTTCACAACAAGTAATGTCAGTGACCAAGCTGGATCATGATTAAGGGTTGTAGTGTGAATGCTTTAAACTTTGAGAAGATTGATTTTTTTAAACTGCGCAGTTAATTATTTGAAAGGTGCCTCTAGTGGGAGTTATTCTGCAGTAAGCAACTATGAGTTAAAAAAAAAACTAAAGGGAAAAATATGTCGGAGATGCAATAAACTGCTTCCCATCAATATCATAGCCTGTCCATGAAGCTGAGTGTCAAAACTCAGTTGTTCATCCACGAGGAAGCCCCAAGCAGAGTTTCCTCATGGGAAGCAACAAATACCCAATGGGAGTTATCACCCTCTACCTTTTGAGCCTTCTGTGAACATTCAAACACCATATTTCACACAGAGGGTGGTGGGTATATGGAATGAGTTGTCAGAGGAGGTAGTTGAGGCAGGTATAATAACAACTTTTAAAAGACATTTGGATAGGTTTATGGATAGGAAAGGTTTGGATGGATATGGGCCAAATATGGGCAGGTGGATCTAGTATAGATGGGGCATCTTGGTCCGCTTGGGCAAGTTGGGCTGAAGGACCTGTTTCTGTGCTATATGACTCTACGACTGAAGTCCTGCACACTCACTCTCCTGTCTAGCATTGGCACATGACTCATGCAGACCTGAAAAGCAAAGGCCTGCAATGTATAAAGCTTCTTTTGTTGTATTAAATATGTTTGACTGCCCAGAAAAAAAATCATCATGCAACAGCTTATTCAGCCAGTGTTCGTTTTTTTCCTACCATCAGAAATGTTTGGTAAATAAGGTACCCTTTCCCCCTTTGGCTGGGGGATAGATGCCAATATACATTTGTTTTTTTTTTTAATTGACTGCAGTGTCCTTATAATTTACTTTGCATTTATGGATATTTGAATAATGGAAAGGGTATAAAAGATGAGAGTAGATGATAGAATTAAAAGTAAGAGTGGAAGTTGCATTCCTGTAAATAGAACAGTTATTGAGCAGTTTGAAGGTCAAATGCTTCCAGTATGAATATTTACAGACCTCTTTCTTAGTGTGCTAAAGGTACTTCTTCCCATTAATCCTATCGAGGAGCTGCCGCAAACGCATGTCAATGATCTGCCTGATAGAGTAAAAATTAATAACGTTTACAATCTCTAGTAAACCAAATTATAGCCCGGGGGAGTTGCATATCACCTCCCCAAAGAAGGAAAGGAGCAGCGGATCTGATAAGAGTAATTAATGCATTGAATTTGAAAGTTAATGGTTATAATTAGCCTCAAGGCGGAGAGCAGTAGATCCATGGCAGATGGCATGTCCACACTCAGGAGATTGTTTCAGTGAAAGCCTCGTCCGGGGAAAGAAACTGTACTGATTTATTGTGGTAATTTTAGGGCGAGTTGCATAACCCTGTTTAATATGTATACTTTGTTGTGGAACAAGGTAACTGGAAAAAGATTTTTCTCAACAAATCCTGCATTTACCTGGGTAGAAATCTACTACAGAACCTTTGCAATTAATACTTTTTATTCATTTGAATCGTTTGTGATTTCAGAATATTATTATTTTAGATGATAAGACAGTGTTCTCAAAGAAATAATTAAAATTAAAATAACAATTAAAGTTCTTGTTCACTTCAATGAGAAAGTTAATAATCTACTATTTTCACTGTAATTTTAGAGCGCCATATTTTTATGTCCAGTTCAGTTTAGTTTATTGTCATGTGTACCGAGGTACAGCAAAAAGCTTTTGTTGTGTGCTAACCAGTCAGCAGAAAGACAGAAACATGATTCCAGTCGGTCCATTTACAGTGTATACATACATGGTGATGGAATACCGTTTAGTGCAAGGTAAAGCCAGCAAAATCTGCTCAAGGATTGTCTGAGGGTCACCAAAGAGGTTTGGGACAAAGACCCGTAATTTATTTATTTGCCTCTCTACTCCACAATTTGACATTTGTAATAGAAAGAAAACCATATGTGGTTAAAGTGCACATGGTCAGATTTTAATAGAGGCCATTTTTATACATTTTGGTTTCACCATGCAGACATTACAGCTGTGTTTATACATAGTCCCCCCCATTTCAGGGCACCATAATGTTTTGAACACAGCAATGTCATGTAAATGAAAGTAGTCATGTTTAGTATTTTGTTGCATATCCTTTGCATGCAATGACTGCTTGAGGTCTGTGATTCATGGACATCACCAGTTGCTGGGTGTCTTCTCTGGTGATGCTCTGCCAGGCCTGTATTGCAGCCATCTATAGCTTATGCTTTTTTGAGGGCAATTCCCCCTTCAGTTTTCTCTTCAGCATATTAAAGGCATGCTCAATTGGGTTCAGATCGGGTGATTGACTTGGCCACTCAAGGATTGACCATTTTTTAGCTTTGAAAAACTCCTTTGTTGCTTCAGCAGTATGTTTGGGATCATTGTCTTGCTGTAGAATGAACCGCCGGTCAATCAGTTTTGAGGCATTTGTTTGAACTTGAGCAGATAGGATGTGTCTATACACTTAAGAATTCATTATGCTCCTACCTTCAGCGGTTGTATCATTAATGAAGATAAGTGAGCCAGTACCTTCAGCAGCCATACATGCCCAGGCCATAACACCCCCACCACCGTGTTTCACAGATGAGGTGGTGTGCTTTGGATCTTGGGTTGTTCCTTCTCTCCTCCATACTTTGCTCTTGCCACCACTCTGATAAGTTAATCTTTGTCACATCTGTCCACAAGACCCTTTTCCAGAACTGTGATTGCTCATTTAAGTACTTCTTGGCAAACTGTAACCTGGCCATCCTAATTTTGCAGCTAACCAGTGGTTTGCATGTTGCAGTGTAGCCTCTGTATTTCTGTTCATGAAGTCTTCTGCGGACAGTGGTCATTGACAAATCCACACCTGACTCCTGAAGAGTGTTTCTGATCTGTCAGACAGGTGTTTGGGGATTTTTCTTTATTATCGAGAGAATTCTTCTGTCATCAGCTGTGGCGGTCTTCCTTCGCCGGCCTGCCCCTTTGCAATTAGTAAGCTAACCAGTGTTCTCTTTCTTCTTAATGATGTTCCAAACAGTTGATTTTGGTAAGCCTAAGGTTTGGCTGATGTCTCTTAACAGTTTTATTGTTGTTTCTCACACTAATATAGGTTTATTTGACTTTCATTGGCACAACTTTGGTCCTCATGTTGATAAACAACAATAAAAGTTCCCAAAGGCGATGGAAAGACTGGATGATAGACCAGGTGCTGAGAGCTCTCTTATACCTGCATTAAGGGGGCATTTAAACACACCTGAGCAATAATAAATACCTGTGAAGCCATGTGTTATGGTGCCATGAAATGGGGGGGACTATGTATAAACACAGTTGTAATTTCTGCATGGTGAAACCAAAATGTATAAAAATACCCTTTAATAAAATATGTCAATGTGCACTTTAACCACATGTGATTTTTTTAAATTACAAATCTCAAATTGTGGAGTATAGCGACAAATAAAAAAATAATAGGTATTTGTCCCAAACATTATGGAGGGCACTGTAGACAGTATTTCAGCACTGCTCTCTGATTGTGGTAGGATGATTCATTATCCAAGTATATACCCAAGTGCTCAGTGTGGAACCTCCAATCCAAATGTTGTATTTTCAGACAATGCATCATTTTAGTTGGTCCTAAGCAGTTAATAATCTGGTACCCTTCAATTATCTGTGTTTATTGCTTTTACGGGCTTGTTAAGCTGCTGTAAGTAAAGGTTTTCGGCACATATGACAATTAAACATTCTTGACTTTTAAATATAAGCTGCTTGAGAAAGAGGCTATCAAAAAAAAATAATGATGAGGCTTCAAAGGAGCTTAAATGGGAGCAAATCTTTCAGAACTATTCAATGGTATATGACTGAAACTGGCTGATTTTTTTTTTGAAACTTCATATTTGAATGCTTTTATGTGAAAATTCACATTATTTCCATCAAACAGCTACAAATCTGCAACTCAGCATGAGAACATGAGTTCAGCTGCAGACTACATAAATTGAAACATCATATAAGTGATTTTACAGAAAGAAATGCAAATTGGGAAGTAGCAACATGTATACTCTGAACTCTGACCTACAGGGCTGTGGATGAAGAGTTTGAGGTTGGATTACTGGGCACAACGAGTGGTGGAAGCAGAAAACTATCTCCTACAGTTATAGATGCGTAGAAGTATGCATAATATGTGTTTAAAATGATCCTCCAAAAGCAGTCAAAATCAAATTCCAGTGCATGTCCTTGTAGCTTGATGGTAGTGAAGATAGAAGGCACAACCAGTTGACGGAGTTTCTACGAAGTGAAATGGAGACAATTCACCCTGTCCCTCAGAGTCACAATGGCTGACTTCAAAATTACTGATTTGTTTATTAATCATGGTACGAAAGTTTACATGCTTTGAGATTTGATGCATATCATTTTTTTATGTGATGAAATTGTACATAATGCAAAGTAATATTCTGTCCTCCTAGGCATATGTTGAAAATCTCAGTCATACAATTGTGTTGGATTCAGTTCATTATGGTAATTAATACTTTTTTCTATGACACGGAAATTAACAAATAGTCTGTTTCTGTGCTGTAGGGTGTTATTAAATTATAACAAATATGGATTTTTTTAGTCAACAACATACTCGTAAAGGCAATCATCAGCCCAATAAAACACCTTAAAAACAATTTGTTGCAAGCAATAGATAACAATTCCCTTTCAAGTCTCTTCACAAGTATCACATCTCCTACTCCTTCACTTGTCCCCACATCTCTGACAACACCATTCCCATGAGGATTGGCACTCTATAACCTTAATCATTGCATTTCCTTAACTTGACTCAATCTCTCCATTTTCTTATATTCATTTACTAATTGCCAAAATTAGAAATGTGTAATCCCGCAGAAGGGAGGCAGGAATCTGCTTTCCTCCGCTGTCAGACACAAAGACTGGGATTTAGCTCAGCAATGTTGGTGAAACTGCCAGTATTATCCGTCATTGCCTTGTAAATCTGGCAGTAACTTTGAGTTTTCCATACTTGCAAATGCAAACATGGAAATCCAGAAGATGCCATCAGCAAATTCTGCCCTGAGTCCTAGGGCTCCTGTTGGATGTAAAGGAATCTTTAAACTATAGGAGGCATTGTTAAAGGTTAAGTGATAGATGAACAGCAGTTTTTGCAAGTGTAGTCTCAGATGAACTCACGTTTGTAGGGTTTACAAACTGGGAGGCCAGGCAGAAGAATGCAGAAATAACCTAGTCTCGAAGGAATAAAAGCAAGAACAAGAATTTAAGTTGTGGATAATGAGTCTTGATACAAAATTGGCAATGAGAGTTGTCAATGAATGGATGTGCAGTTAAAAGCTTATCTCAGAGTAAATATAACATAAAGATTGTGAGACAAAAATGCTGGAGAAACTCAGCGGGTGAGACAGCATCTATGCAGCGAAGGAAATAAGCGACATTTTGGGTTGAGTCCCTTCTTCAGTCTCAACCCGAAATGTCGCCTATTTCCTTTGCTCCATAGATGCTGCCTCACCCGCTGAGTGTCTCCAGCATTTTTGTCTACCTTCCATTTTCCCGCATCTGCAGTTCCTTCTTAAATATTGTGAGAGTTCGGATTTAAAGATATGGACAAGAAATGGGAATCTTGAAGAAAGTTATTGGCCAACCATAATATCTTCAATACTTCAATATTTTTTCAGGCAATTTCTGCTCATCCAGAATGGATGTTGGAAAAAAAGTGTGGTCTTTGCCTCTTTTGTGGCGATCTGTTACTGTGGAAATGCTCATCATTTGTGGCCATTGTTTTCAATCCCTAACACAAATTCCATCCCTGATCTCAAAACCCAACCCTAATTTTCCATTTTCCAAGGTTAAACTAGATTTTCCACAATCTTGGCATAACGTTCTACTTTGGGATGAGCTTTTGACCATATACCTGCTCCATCACCGATAACACATCATGTCTCTCAGCTACAGAATAATTGTTGCCTTCATAGAGTGCTGCCCAAGATAAACCAGAGACTATGCCACAATACATTACTTGTAATACAGATGTCAAGGCTAAAATTCGAAGGATGCAAGTTTAAAAGTAACTTGAATTGCATTGAGTTAAACAATTCTGGAAATTTACAAAAATTGTTTTATATCATAATCAGTTCTGTCATGTATCCTGGGGATTAAAATCATGACTAGGCTCAATGTGGTTTCTGTCAGACACCACTTTAGTTGTCTGTTGATGGATTCTAGTCTATAAGAAAGTTCTGTGAGACACATGTCACTCCAAAGAAGCCCATGCACATCATGGCCTGTTCAACGACAGCACTTCTTTGCCATGCCCAGAAATATGTGCATCAGCCATCTATGACTCTTGTAGCTAGTAGGAAAAGCTTGCATTAGCCAACTCAATTTGGATCTGGTGAAGTGTGACTATATTGAAAATGTAAACTCAGTTTCTCTGTCCACAAATATTGCCTGATCTACAAAATACTTCAAGCATTTTTGTGTTTTATTTTTGGATTTCTAGCATCTGGTATTTTGTTTTTGCATTGCTTCATGTTGCCATTTTTAACTTTGTTTAAAAGTTTTCTTTCCGACTTGACTTAACTTTGAATCATGGCCTGCATATCTCCTGTTGAACTCAAATACATTCTGAATTGTTGAAGGTGAGGTTCCTCAGTCAATTTGCAGTAATTTTGTCATATATGCGGTGGAGAACCCAATGACCCACGATAAGATTCCTGTTAAACCTTTGCAGAAGTGACAGGATGTATAGGAAGACTTGAAGAAAAACATCCTCCCGCACAGCTCAAGCTTTCACCTTTGAAAAGCTAAAGCCATGGAGAAAACATAGAATCTATGACAGACGTTATTTTAATGTAATCAGATATGCACCTGAAAGTCAAAGATTAGCTTTGGGTATCTGTCCTTATTCACCACAGTGTGTGCCTGCTATATTAATAACTAGCTATGGCAATGTTTTCTGTTGGCACCTGTTGAGGTGATAAATGAATGCAGCTTTCCTTTTGCCAGCCTGAAAGCCATTTTGGTGTTTGCAGTTTTCATATAAGTCATCAAAGCACAGCAGCAGACTGACTGGAACTATCAGGGCCTGGCCTGTGACTGGAGAACGTGGCCTCTGCTGATAAACAAGTTGTATGATTCAATTAATAAACAGCTCTGTCTAGAGCCAGCTGGCACACTACCAGATTGTGCAATAAATTATCACCCACTGCTGCAACCTTGTTACTGGAAAAAATTCAGTGTCTACTCTTTTATTTGGAGAGGTTCCAACCAACCAGCCATGAGACAGTCTTATTTGCCAGTTCGATAATATATTATTACATTTTGAGACTGCAGTGATCATGCAGTTGCCTGACACTGAAGGGGGAAATCTGCTTGACTGCTGAAGCATGCAGTATCCTGAGTGTGTCAGTAAATTGCCTGTTGAGGAATTTATTACAGCCTGACCAGATAACATGAGGGCTGTAGTTATTGCTTAGTATTATCATGCTGGCTTGTGTCGTGGGGACTGTTGTTGGAATGAATGTGTATTCCCTGAATGGTTGGTTATCATTTTTCCTGACATTATTATGGATGCTAAACATCTATGTTCAGATATCGCGAATGAAAGTTTAACTAGTTGTGTGCTTAGCTAACAAAAAAAAAACATTTAAACAGTGTTATTAACATAAAACAAGTCTCAAGAGAACAAAATGGAAATAGGCTTTGAGCCAATGTTAGAATGGATAACTAAAAGCTTGGTCAATGTGAAGGATTTTAAGCGAAGCCTTACAGGAGGTGGCAACATTGGGTTTTTATGGAGGGTGTTTGAGTGTGCAGTTGAGATACCAGGAGATTGTGGGGATGGAAAAGGTTAGAGTTTAGAAGGATGAGGGGGGATCTTATAGAAACATACAAAATTATAAAAGGACTGGACAAATGAGATGCAGGGGAAATGTTCCCAATGTTGGGTGAGTCCAGAACCAGGGGCCACAGTCTTAGACTAAAGGGGAGGTCATTTAAGACCGAGGTGAGAAAAAACTTTTTCACCCAGAGAGTTGTGAATTTATGGAATTCCCTGCCACAGAGGGCAGTGGAGGCCAAGTCACTGGATGGATTTAAGAGAGAGTTAGATAGAGCTCTAGGGGCTAGTGGAGTCAAGGGGTATGGGGAGAAGGCAGGCACAGGTAATTGATAGGGGGCGATCAGCCATGATCACAATGAATGGCGGTGCTGGCTCGAAGGGCCGAATAACCATATAACCATATAACAATTACAGCACGGAAACAGGCCCTCTCGGCCCTTCCAGTCCGTGCCGACCATTTGTTTTCCCCTAGTCCCATCTACCTGCACTCAGACCATACCCCTCCATTCCCTTCACGTCCATATACCTATCCACTTTACTCTTAAATGTTAAAATCGATCCTGCCTCCACCACTTCTGCTGGAAGCTGATTCCACACAGCCACCACCCTCTGAGTAAAGATGTTCCCCCTCACGTTACCCCAAAACCTCATGTCATGCCCTCTTGTTTGAATCTTCCCTACCCTCAATGGGAAAAACGTATCCACGTCAACTCTGTCTATCCCTTTCATCATTTTAAAGACCTCAATCAAGTCCCCCCTTAACCTCGGATTGGCCTCCTCCTGCACCTGTTTTCTATTTTTCTAAGGAATGAAGGGATCTGACCATTTAGATAATTGAAGACAAGGGTTTGATGTAGGTCAGTGATAATAGGATTGATATGTGATCAGTTCCAGTCTAATGGAATCAAAATAGATTCAATGTCCTCAGAGGTCCCAGCTTGCATTTGAGGAGATAGCAACACATACAGACAGAAGCTATTAGTGCTTCAATCCGAGGCAATCTGCTTGGCCAAACTAAAAGGTGGGTAATGGGTGAAAGAGACCGTCCACTTGTACAAAGCATTCAGTTTATAATGCACACTTGCAGCCTGTATACAATGAAATCCAAGCTGCCTTGCAGAATCTTGTACTGCAGGAGTACTGATGCAGTGATTTCTGCTGCTGTGGAGGAACCTGTAGCACGTAGAGTGGGTGTCACCATATGTCTCGGTCGACTGCAGCAACCACAGAATGCACAAATTAAACATTCAAACCAAAGTGTAAAAGGCTTTGCCAAATTACGTATTAAAAAATCAACTAATCAGGGTTGTGTCCAACAGGCTTGAATTAATCATTCAGGTCAGAAATCCCTTTATTTTTCTTCCCACCTATCAGCCTGACCTGCCGAGTACTTCCAGCATTTTCTGGTTTTGGTTCAGATTTCCAAGATATTTTGCTGGATTAGTGGAAATGGTGAGAGTCTCTCATCAGTTTCAGTCTCTCAACATTTTAATCTCTTGTCATTACACTACTGTTCCAGCAGTCAGAGGTGGACATTTGCATTGTGTGCTGCAATGGAAGCTGTCTCAGGAGCTACCAGAAACCACATCATGATTGGACGTGTGGGCAGAGTTTGCCAACAATTTCAATCATGCAACAAATGGGTTTTAACCTTTTGTGAAGCTTTGTGCCAGGCAACTGCCAGATCATTCCATGCGGCTCCACAATGAAAGTAGTCTTCCCTTTACACCGTCTAGCCTATACCATTGGGCATTACATCGTTCTGCATCTTGTCTTATTTAAAGCCCCATTCAAATCTTTTGCAACTTTATCGTCTTGTGAGCTGGCACCTGTAGCTATATTTGGTGTGTGATTCTGAGTGTGCAAATCACCATTGTTTGCAAAACCTGGTTTTAAGATTGTTCCAATTAAGCACTGTATCAGTATTTAAGCTTATTATTTGGGGATAAGCCGCACCGTTCTTGCTAACGTGTTGCCTTACTCTGGATGTACAACATCTTGTACTGTAAGCAGCAGATAATTAATGTCTTCAAGTATGCTATCTTTTTGGCTCATATGGATGTCGTGTCAGAATTGCAGCCATGCATGAGCCTGGAGAGTGGTGGCTCACAGGAAGGGACAGGTATACCTGCAAATCCCAAACTCTATGGAAGGGATGTTTGGTCATCAGACAGATGGCATTATTGAGCCTGTGGAACAATAGGTTCAAATCCATACAAACAATGGGCGGCACGGTGGCGCAGCGGTTGAGTTGCTGCCTTACAGCGTTTGTAGCGCTGGAGACCCGGGTTTGATCCTGTACGGAGTTTGTGCGTTCTCTCCGTGACCTGCGTGGGTTTTCTCAGAGATCTTCGGTTTTCTCCCACACTCTAAAGACGTACAGGTATGTAGATTAATTGGCTTGGTGTATGTGTAAACTGTCCCTAGTATGTATTAGTGTGCGCGGATCGCTGGTCGGCGCAGTCTCGGTGGGCCAAGCGGCCTGTTTTCGCACTGTATCTCTCAACTAAACGAATTGAAACTGACCGAACTTTCATGCAACATCCTTTCCAAATCGCACTTTGCTCTTGCTTCACACTGTCTTTGATTACCTGCAGCTGATATAAGAAGGGATTTGATGAAGCATCCGAATAAGAGATATTCTTCTGGAATCATCAAAGCATTTGCAATGACACTGATGGAATGTAATGTCATAGTAGTGTTTATGGCTGGTGGTACAGTTGGTGAGGTGTGCAACTTAGAGATGCTCTAAATGACTTTGACCATTGATTTGAGGTAATTGGACTTCTTGCAAAATTATCAAAACGTCCTTGGAGCTTATTGACCCCAATCTGTACACGTTACCTCCTGGTTTGTCCTTCTAAATTCATATACATATGATACACTCCTCCAACTTTGCATTTCACTTCAGTAAAGATCTCAGTGGAGTGTCCATAAAACCATCACATTCATACTTCTTTTTTAACTTCAAGACCTGTGCAAGTCACACAAACATTCCCTTTAAGAGGCACAAGCTGCCTTTAAACAGTGCAAGCCTTTCACCATTCTATCCCCCTGCGGTTGCTTCTGTGAAAAGTAAAGGACAGTAATAGCTTCCTGAATGCTCATATCACTTCAATAAGCAGGCAGCACAAAGTGAGCAATTAACAGCCACAGGTAATTAAACAGCATGATTTCCTCGCCGTTTTCAGGAACAATGGATTTTTTAAAGTTATTTTCGCTTTTGGTTTATTGGGAGTGTAACGGAAGTCATCTGTTGTTCATTTTTGCTCTAGAATTTTTTCTTTCCATTTTCACTAAATCCACCTGAAAATAAATGCAGATTGAACTTTGGTTCTGAAATTCAATTCTGCTGTGTTAAGTGGAACCAAATTTCAGATGAATAGTTCAACATATATATGTGGAGAGAGCAGTTAGCAAAGCATATGCCTCTTGGTATTAAGACAGAATAATATCTCATATTACAAAGCCCATTATAAGTACAAAATCATCATAACAAAAGTTGTCCTGGAGATGCCTTTTCCTATTTTATTTGATTCAAATCATTTAGCCTAGTCTCGTGAATAATAATTTTTTATGTC
Organism: Okamejei kenojei; assembly: GCA_035221665.1. Taxonomy (NCBI): domain Eukaryota; kingdom Metazoa; phylum Chordata; class Chondrichthyes; order Rajiformes; family Rajidae; genus Okamejei; species Okamejei kenojei. The sequence continues at coordinate 60,580,411 of CM069132.1, read as the reverse complement.
TTTACATGGTCTTATGTTATGAAATGTTATGCATTCAAGTACGCATTCCTTTCGTAATATGAGATATTATTACATTGAGGTTTTGAATCCAAAAGTATATAAGTTATGGTGAATGTTTACAAAGCTTTGGTTTGGCAACAACTTGAGTGTTGCACCTAGCTCTGGGCTGTACACTTTAAGATGGATATGAAGATTGCTGGAAGGATACGTAGAAGATTTACCAGAATAATTCTAGGGATGAGGGATTTAAGCTAATATACATTGCTGGGAGGTTGGGAGAAGATTGTGACAGGTTTATAAAGACAGGGAGAAACTGCTGTTAGCTGACTGTGCGTAAGTAGACAAATGGGATATGAGGAAGAACTTATGTTTGCAGTGAGTGATAATGATCTGGAACTCATTGATAAGGACAGTGGAAGCTAAATAGGCACTCGGTTACACTAAAGTCAATTCGAAAATCAAAAATAAATACTTTAAGACTTTCCACAGCAATGTTATAAAAAGACAAGCAAGGGCAGATGTAAGTCCCTTCCAGACAGAGAAGGAACATTTTATAATGGGGAATTACAAAATGGCATAATCAATAGGCACACTGGCACACCCGGTACAGTTGCTTCATCAAGCTTCCAGCAACCCTGGATCAAACCAAACATCTGGTACTATCTGCATGGGGTTTACATGTTCCACCTTGTGACTCCGAGGATTTCCTCTCGCACTCCAAAGTTATGTGGGCGGTAGATAAATCACCTACTGTAAATTGTCCCTAGCATCCATATGACTGGTAGAATCTGGAAGGAGCTGAAAAAAATATGGGTGTAAACAAGGCAGAGTCGCATCCTGGCCACTCCCTCTTCTCCCCTCTCCCATCAGGCAAAACGTATCGAAGTGTGAAAATGCACACCTCGAGATTCAGGGACAGTTTCTTCCCAGCTCTTATCAAGCAACTGAATCATCCTACCACAACCAGAGAGCAGTCCTGAACTTCTATCTAGCTCATTGGTGACCCTCAGACTATCCTTACTTTGCTGGCTTTATCTTGCACTAAACATTATTCCCCTATCATATCTATACACTTCAAATGGCTCATTTGTAATCATGTATTGTCTTTAAACTGACTGGATGGCACGCAACAAAAGCTTTCCACTGTACCTCGGTACACGTGATGATGAACTAATCTGAATCATTTGTGTAAATAGTTGTTTGATGGGTGGTACAGGGCTGGGCCTGTTTCCCTGCTGTGTGACTCTGATTTCTAGGCTGCATTACATTATTTCCAAAAATACTGGAGAACCTGGGGTCCAGTCCAAACAAAGTAAAGGCATTAGAATCCGTAAAGAAATACCACCAGAGACGTAAATGAGCCTGAAAAGTAATAAATCACTAGGGTCTGATGATTTACATCCTAGAGTTTCAATGCAGGCGGCGAGATAATGGATGCTCTGGTTATCATCTTGCAAATTCTATAGATTCTGGAATGATGCTTGTGAATTGAAGCGAATATCAGCACGCCATTATACAATGAAAGGGGAAAGAAAACAGAGAATGACTGACCTCTCAGCCTGATATCAGTAACTGGGAAAATGTTGGAATCCATAATAATAGCACTTAGAAAACAATAATACGATTGGGTAGGTTCTTGACTGCCACCCTTTCTTGTAGCTATATCTTTTCATTTGACACTACACCATCATGGTCTGTGGGGATTCATGTTTCAATAAGATAATTCTTCAGCTACTATTCTGTAGAGTTTAGAAAAATGAAAAGCAAACTCATTGATTTTTTCTTTAAGAGAATCTGCCAGGTTAGTTGCAGGGGTAATGTTTCCTGGACCAATGATTCCAGAACTAAGCATTACAATTGCAAAGATGGGTACACCAAATAGGCTGAAATGGGAAAAATTACTTCATTCAGACGGTGGTGAATTCTCCACCTGGCAGGATTGTGGATATTCTGTTATTAATTATATTAAAAACTGGATTGATCATTTCTGGGTGTTGGAGGAATTAAGGGCTGTGGAGATTAGTGCAGGAGAATGATTGTAAAGTAGACGATTTGACATTATCTTGTTAAAAGGCAGAACAGGCTTGATATAGGGAAACTAAAGGGGCTGGATGGTCAACCTATGTTGGGTGAATTCAACTTGGAGGGTTGCTGATGTATCGGGGTAATGGGCCAGATTGGATTGCTCTACAGAGAGCTTGTGTATTTAGTGCGTCTTGTAGTTAGTGCACGGGTCAAAACATGAATCGCTACCCTGACATTTTTTTAACCGGATGCATATGTTTTCAGTAGGATGGGAAGATTTTTAATTACCACCCAAGTGCCAGATGGGTAATGCGACTCAAAATGCATACAGTGGAAAGTTCCAGACTCGTGAGGCTAATGGAAATGAAAATCAAAAGGTTTTAAAATGTGTGCCAATCATAATGCCAGTGTAATCTATCCCCGCCATGTCTTACTTATGAAACACTGGCGCGTATGTGTGACTGAAGCGGGGGCAATGAATCAATTATGATGTGGCAAACAAGTAATTTTGAAAATGGTTATTTCATTGCAGGCACGTGCCGTGAGTAATTACTCAGGGTGGGCAGTCAGCCGGCTTTTAAAAAAAATCTTAAACCGCGCATGCGCAGATTGTTCTCTTCGTAAAAAATAAAAAATAAGTAACAATTCAATTTCCCCAAGGCGTCTCAATCTCCTTCATTTTTTAACTACTGAATGGGTGGGGGATGGAGGATGAAGGCGGGAAAAACGGGAGCATACCGGGACGTTGAACCAGTTTTCATCTTATTGAATGACAATACTAATTCAAGGGTCCATTTGGAGGGAGAGTTCCTTTCACAGCGTGTGGGGAGTCTGTGCCAGGTGGTTAAAGATGCGAGAAGGCAGAAGTGTTGAGAAGGAGAGGTTCGAAGATCATATCAGTAACTCACTCACTGCTGCCGCAGCGCTCTGGGCACGGACAGCAGAACTGCCCGCCACTTCCGGGGATAGAAGCAGCTTGGGTCGACACCAGAAGCGGCTGCCCTTCAGCGCCTTCTGATCACCTCTGGCAGTGCTCTTCGTCTGAACATTTGTCACCCGCCGCTCGCCAGCTTCGCTCATGTCAACCGCGTCCCGCAAATCCTTAAATTCCCACAGCCAAGTAACCTCAACTGGTCCCGTGAACGCGCTGTCGGAATTTAAAGATTTGCGTGAAGCCGGCCGGCGAGCGGCAGATGAGAGATGTTCAGACGGAGAGCACTGCCAGCGGTGAGTGGGGACCAGCAGAAGGGGCTGAAGTGGCAGGGTCCCGGCGGCCGCTCAAAGTCAGTCACCCGAGCTGCTTCCTTCCTCGGAAGTGGCGGCCAGTTCTGCTGTCCGTGCCCGGAGTGCTGCGGCAGCCGCCCAAGCTAATTCACTCCCCGGCCACAATAAAACCATATAGCAATGACAGCACGGAAACAGGCCATCTCGGCCCTTTTAGTCCGTGCCGAACACTTACTCTCACCTAGTCCCATCTACCTGCACTCACACCGGAGCACAGTGGCAAGTGGGTTACTGACCCCAATCCCCTCCTTCACAACGCTAGACTCCCCAAACGCTGTGAACGGAGCTCTCCCCCCACCCCGGGAAACACAGTATTTGAAAACATAAAGCGCCAAGAAATGCCCTTACCATGTTATTGGTACATTAAGTCCATTCTTCACTCTTTGTATCCTAAGATACTATTAAAATAATGGCAATCCATATTTGAAAATCCCGCCAAGAAACTCGCGCTGTGCATGTGCAGTGCTGCAAAGGCAGAATTTCCGCTGCCTTTAGCTGAAATTGAAACTGACGGCTTCAAGCAGCGCTGACGGCACGTGGGCTGCACAGACCTTCCCGTGTTACAAGCGCTGCGGATGAAAGGCACGGAGAATTATGCCTACCTAGGAGATCGATCTCTTACATAGGCATAATTCTCCCATGCCTTTACTATTTATATTTAATTAGTGCCATTTCATAATTTTAGTCAGGGTAGGCACTGCCTACCTTGCCTACCCTGACGGCACGTGCCTGTTTCATTGTCACTAGTTACATTTATGAGATTCAGACATATTTGAAAGAACCTAATTGGATTGACAGCCTGAAAAGCCAGAAGCCGGGCTTTGGCATTTGTCAAAAGTATCCAGGTGGGTTTCGTGAACGGATGTAGTAATGACCCATCGCTTTCACTCCTTTCCGTTGTCTGAAGTTTTGTCTCCACTCAGCACCTCATCCCTCAGCTCCAGGACTATATGGTCAAGCAGCATCATCCTTACAGCTGCAGTAAATCCCAGTGAGAGGTGAATGTTTGCAGTGACGATGGATGGAAGGTTCATGGCCATCAAGTTATAGCAAAAAAAAAAGGGACTCATATTCTATTAAATTTGCTACAGAATTTGGGGTGAGGCATGATAGCCTACCAATGCCAGGAGTTGTTATTTGCCAGTAGTCTACCTTATATTCAAACTAGCTCCAAAAGGAAGTTACATATTTATTGAAAATAGTTATCTGGATATGCACATAAAAAGTCCCTTGCCCATTCTGATCTTGCACGTTCAGTTCCAGTGTTTTAATCTGTTACTGGATTTTCCTACATTTCTGTGCTGCTCCAAATAGCGTAACTAATGCAACTGGAAATTTGTATGTGAATTTTTATACGGTAAATGTATTTAAGGTTTTTCCATGTTTGGAAATACATTCCAGAGATGAACCTTAAAGCTGTGACTCAAGAATTCATACCACTATTAGAGAGGTGAAGGAATTCTGTTGCGCAACAGATCCACGATCATTTTAGCAGGCGCTGAACACATGTAATGGTTTGTTTCTCACCACAGCTAAATTGATTCAATGTTCCAAAGGAACTCAACTAAATTGAGACCTTCCCGTTACTAAACTAACACATGCTGGCCACATGTAGCGATATCTATGATTGTCCGATGTCCAATATGTCCAATCAATATTAATCAAATAACCTTTTTTCAGACTCAATAACAATAATTGTAATCTATAAACTGTTTACACGTAAAACTAATCAAATGTGTATCTTAACCATATGGTTATATTAATATTCTTAAACTTCAGTCTTTATACCATAGAGCTTTGAAGCACTGCAGTAGGAAAGCACAGTGAAATTATTAGGTGACTTTAGATTTAAAATGTATTGAAATGAAATGTAATCAATATTAATTTGAAACCTCTGAAAGGTCTTGCTCTGATTAAATGCCGTGTTTCCAATCATGGAACACAATCTCTATGTCATTGTCCAGTTGGAAGATCTAGAACAACTTTTTTTTTTCCCAAAGTCGTTTCATTCATTGTTTCTATATTTTTTAATAGTCATTCTTTAGTTTTAATTCTAGATTATTTCCAATGGTTTTCAGCAGTATTCTGCCCATTTGTCAACTCTTGTTCATTGCATATTTTTTAACGAATAATCTATAAAATTCGTTTTCTGTCATCATAATTAAGCCTATTTATTAAACATTTAGACTAGATTGTCAATATTTGCGCAGGTTGGCCCACATGAAAAAAAAAATTGCCAATGAACCAGGTAAGTTTAAAGGATGCATGGAAACCGGGGTCCTGTGAATGGGAAGGGTGCATGACAAACATCACCCCATCAGCCAGATGCTGAACTTTTGGGATTTGAATAGTCAGATAGCAGATTATTAGAGTTTTACAATAGTTGCAATATTTTCTAAATCCTACTTGCATCTAAATATTTTTTATCTTCAGCAGTGCCTTTAAAAAACTTTCTTATGACGATACTGGTCGCACTGGTAATTGGTTCTGAGGTAATGACTTGGAAATAATAATATCAATAAAGTAAATGGCCATTTTGGAAATGTTTATTGTTTAACCTGGTGTAAAGAATTTTGTCTTTCATCTTTTCACCATGTGAGCAGAGGAAAATTTTGTTCAAATGACAAATGGCAACATTTTTACTAGAATGTTGCCAGGGTTCCAGTAACTATGTTACAGAGAAAGGTTGAAAGCTTTATTCTTTGGAGCGCAGAAGGTTAAGGGGGGACTTGATTGAGGTCTTTAAAATGATGAAAGGGATAGACAGAGTTAACGAGGATACATTTTTCCCATTGAGGGTAGGGAAGATTCAAACAAGAGGGCATGACATGAGAATTAAGGGACAGAAGTTTCGGGGTAACGTGAGGGGGAACTTCTTTACTCAGAGGGTGGTGGCTGTGTGGAATCAGCTTCCAGCAGAAGTGGTGGAGGCAGGATCGATTTTAACATTTAAGAGTAAAGTGGATAGGTATATGGAAGTGAAGGGAATGGAGGGGTATGGTCTGAGTGCAGGTAGATGGGACTAGGGGAAAACAAATGGTCGGCACGGACTGGAAGGGCCGAGAGGGCCTGTTTCCGTGCTGTAATTGTTATATGGTTATATGGTTAAATGCCTATGATAAAAATATAAATGTAAAAAGAGTTTAGCAAATTGTTGCTACAAGTTCTTTTCAGCATGAATAATATGTAGTGATAATATCAAAATAATTTTGCTTAATTGTGGAACAGAATAAGACTTTAACAAAATGTTTTGAGATAAAGATACCCAGTACTATGTCATACACTGTATAACCACAGTGTTAACGCTCTAATGAGGATAAATACACAAGTTTTGTTACCTCTCTCAGAATGTCAGAGATTATTGGGCCCTGCAGGATTTTGCATCCATTAAGTTCATTGGATAATAAGCCCTGCGCCAGCATGATCTCCCACCAAATTAAGCCCATATGTGCAGCTCCCATTTAGTTTAGTTTTAGAGATATAGTGCAGAAACAGGCTCTTCGGCCCACTGACCAGCGATCCCTGCACATTAACACTATCCTACACACACCAGGGACAATTTACACATACACCAAGCCGATTAACCTACATACCTGTACATCTTTGGAGTGTGGGAGGAAACCGAAGATCTCGGAGAAAAACCTCCACGCATTCACGGGGAGAACATACAAACTCCGTACAGACAGCACCCGTAGTCTGGATCGAACCCGGGTCTCCGGCACTGCAAGTGCTGTAAGACAACAACTCAGCGCTGCACCACCACGCCACCATAAAAACGTCAAAATTATTTCTATAGCTCTATACAGTAAACCCTCGTTTATGACAGATTTTGGTTATAGCCGACTATAGCAAAACTGACAAACGAGCTGTAATTAACGAGCCATGGCTTAGAGGTCGATGTCCTTTCACCCTGAACTCAGGGCAGGCAGCTGATCGTGGGAATCTCACAGTGGGAGAGCGGGACAGGGTTTCCTCATCCCACCATCCCAATGTCCCAGACCTCACATTTTGCTCTTAGTCTCTGAATGTGGGAATCACCAGCCGGGGCAAAGGCTATTGCTGTTCCCCAGCTGCACTGGACAAGGTGGTGCCAGGTGGCCTTAATGAGCCACTGCGCTCTGTGTGGGGAGGGAGGGCCAATGAGATCTCCAGGATTCTGACCCGGTGCCTGGGCAGTGATGTTAATGGGGAACCCTCACTGGATTATAGCTGGACACTGGACAATCAGCAAAACGGACACCAATCCCCCCCTCTATGGTCTGTTATAACAAGGGTTACTGTATTGGAAGAATAATTTATACATTTATTACAATACCCATACTGGCCTGATATTAAATTATGCATGTTGTTCCTGTTTTAAAATAGTACTGTTTCTAAGGCCTTAATATTAAACGCATTCCAGTGATAGTATGGTCCAGATGTTAAACTCTTCTCATGACAATACGGTGCTTATGTTAGCATCCTCTGGTGACAGTACATTTCTAACATTAAGTTGCTCATCTAGTGAAAGTACACTGTTAACATTAACTTCCACCAACGTTTGCACAATGCTTATGATAAACTCCTCTTGTGAAAATACTTCTTATGAAATATTATTCCAAATATTATTCCTGATATAAAACTTGTGCCTCTATATTCAGTTGTTTTACCGCTGATGCAGTTATTCTTCCTAAAGCACATACAGCCAAGAGGTGCTTTCAACTGGGATTATGGTTGAATCCTGGGAATACATTCTTTACCAAATGAGAAATTTAAAAATATTTGCAGTATTTGGCTTCCATCGTTATGATCGGGAGCATGTGGAAAGTGATTGATCGTTTTTTTTCAGTATTCCTAAATAATGGATAGAATTCTGCTTATTCAGATATCTGTTCATCTGGGCCCGACTGTGTGAATTGTTTGTAGATCACCATCATGACTGTTACCCTTCTGTTTACAAAGTTGACTGAGCAGACCAAACTGGGCTGCAGCTGTTGTGAGCAATATCGCTGGCTAAGAACACATTGATCAGTCTTAGCATGGAGGATCAAGAATTTCTGCAAAAATTAATGAGGCACCAGGGTCTGATCAGTGGTGCCTTGGAAGATCCTGCTGCAGGTCACTGAGCTTCATGCTGTTTCTATGATCCAGTCCATCTGGTTGACTTTTACACTGGGGTCTGTTGAATGAAAAGCTTGCAAAATTCTGTTAATCGTTTGAAATTACTTTTCTTGACTGAGGACCAGCTGCATGCAGGGCTATTAGATTCTACATATTCATTGTTTATTAAAATCTCTGACTGGTTGCAATGTCACATTTCAGAAGTTCAAGGCTGTGCTTCATTGCAAGGAATGAGTGTCAGCCTTTAGATGCTTTTGCTGTTTCTTCTGCAGGCGACTGTGGTCGTGTTTTCAATTGTAAAAAGTTATGTAATGTTCAGTGCTGGGAATGGCAGCAGGATATACCATATTCATAGCACAGAATAAAAAGAAAAAGCGTGGCTGAATTTGCAGGTTTTCCTCCTGATAGGAATAGTGTGTTGAGAGCAAAGCAAAATAATTTACCAGCTGTTGGGACTGGTGTGCCAGGTTACTAACATATTGCCGTGGCCTTCCATATGTTTGGACATTTAGCTGTTTAGAAATGGACGTTGGATTTACATTCTAATCGGCAAGTACCTTGCCGGATTCAGCACATTCTATTTTTTTTTAATTTTCTACTGATGTTAGTGAGGACAACTTGCATGGGGTTTCCTGGAGTAAAATACCAGTCACTGGAATTGGAAAAATACTTGAAATACATTGCAGGCCAGCCAGCTTCTGCAGACAAAGAAAGAGAACTGACGTTGCAGGTTAATGACTTCTCAGCACAATTTACATTGTAATTTTTCTCGATCAGCTTTCATATTCTTGTGCAATGTGAATAACATCTTTTCAGTCTTCTTCTTCTTCTTCTTTCGTGTGGCGTGCACAGCCTAAAGTTGTAGGACAACTTGTTCTATTTGATCTTCTGTTTGTGCATGTCGAGTTGATTACATTAGTCGAAACAGCGCGGACCACGTGAAGGTTGCAATCTTCCACCCCTTTTCAGTCTTCCAGTCCTAAGCATTGATGCTTAATGGACTAAAACAAGCTGATTGACAGCAATCTTTCAGGTGCTTGTGGCTCATCCCTCCCTGAAGTTCCATGGCTAAATGATGAGCGCAATATTTAAAAAAAAAAAAAAAAATGTAATTTCTAAATAGACTTTATTCAAGTAATAAATATATACAATACAGGAACCGTGCAAAAAATTCATCCAACATTTTCGGAGGCTATACAAACATTCAATACTATTTGCACAAATGACACAAATTTATTCCCCACCCTTGCCATTCGTGGCCCACTGGCGTGGAACATGGGGGGCAGGGTGTGGTGGGGATGCCCCTCAAAAATAAGGGAATGTTGAGTGTAAATGCTGGACTCATCATTGAGCCTAGCAACAGAGCACCATTGTGCTGAGGAAAGGGAGCCCGATACATTTTTCGTCCGTGCCCTCAGTTTAACTCAGGGCTGGCTCTCAGACAGATAGAGAGGCACCATTCATTTGGATGGGGCTATTGGGGCAAAAGTGGACGCTTGTATTATTTTAAACTCTGTTGATGTTTTTATTTACTTGTTATAGTTTAAGATGTTTTAATTATTTTAATTTTAAACTTTTTTTTCCTATTTAAATCTGCTTGGACACTCAAAAGTCTCAGAAGATCAGACATTTAAACCAATTCAGTCTTTGTCCGTGAAAAACTGTCACACGCTGTCAAGGTGTTCTGGAGTGGGGCTTTAATGGGATGTTGCAACAAACTCCTCACCAGTTAGAGTCTGTTGCACCTCTTGGATGCTGGAGGTTTGGCTGGTTTGACATTCACATGGTGAAGGTAAATCCAGGCAATAGGCCAAAACCAGTTTTATTCAGAACCTCTGCCAAACTGACTTCAAAATCCTCCCAAATGTGACTCTGCTCCAGTATGTGCATCACAAATAACAGTGCATCTAAAAATATTTCTGATATTTGATCTTAAACTAGCCTGTTAAGTTCACTTTTTTATAGCTTGGATTTTATCAGTGGTTGTTCTTTGCAGTGTCTGTGGCAAAACTCACTTCCAGTTTGCTGTTCTGCTATTCCTTTTTATCCTGTAGCATTTTCCAATATTTATCCACGGCTTCATTTTAATTGTACTCGTCAAAAGTACAAATTTTAGTAGGAATTACCTAGGAATTATTCGGAACTTTAAGCATAATTACCCCAATATGGCGTTTTTTTGCATAATATGCCTACTCCATTGCACTTAAATCTCTAGGCCTTGAGTGTAATGTAAATGTGTACAATTCCAGAGCTAGCAGAAGAAGGTAGAGTGGGGCAAACAAATCTTCCCTTTTGGGAAGAGTTGAGTTCACAAGATTTGATTTGGAATATTGGGTTGTTGAGGAGGGTCAGGGTCACTTTCAGCTTTGGTCAAGCATCAGGCCACTGTCTACCATAGATAGAAGATAGACACAAAATGCTGGAGTAACTCAGCAGGACAGGCAGCATCTCTGGAGAGAAGGAATGGGTGACGTTTCAGATTGAGACCCTTCTTCAGATGAAGACGGCCCGAAACGTCACCCATTCCTTCTCTCCAGAGATGTTGCCTGTCCCGCTGAATTACTGCAGCATTTTGTGACTATCTTCGGTTTAAACCAGCATCTGCATTTCCTTTCTACACATTTCTACCAAAGGTAGGTCTGAAGGAGACCCACAACAGAACCTCAAGGCTGGGGCAGCTGTTGGGTGGATTGGCAAGTGAAGGCCTAAATTTGACCAATCAATTAGTGGACCCAAATAGCACTTTTCACAGCAATTGACAAAGTAAGTCAGTGCTACTTTAATTTGCAGTCACAGACCTCACTTGCATGTCATAAGGTCATAGGTTATTAAGTGATAGGAGCAGAATTAGGCCATTCGGCCCATGAAGTCTACTCCACCATTCAATCATGGCTGATCTATCTCTCCCTCCTAACCCCATTCTTCCCATAACCCTTGACATCCAGACTAATCAAGAATCCATCCATCTTTGCCTTAAAAATATCTATCAAAGGCCTCCACAGCCTTCTGTGGCAAATAATTCCACACATGTGCCACCCCCTGACTAAATCTTTCACATCTCCTTCCTAAAGGAACATCCTTTAATTCTGAGGCTATGACCTCTGGTCCTAGACTCTCCCACTAGTGGAAACATCCTTTCCACATACACTCTATCCAAGCCTTTCACTATTCCGTAAGTTTCAATGAGGTTCCCCCTTATTCCTTCTAAACTCCAGCGAGTACAGGCCCAGTGCTGTCAAATGCTCATCATATGTTAACTCAATAATTCCCGGGATCATTCTTGTAAACCTCCTCTGGACCCTCTCCTTCCTCAGATATGGTGCCCAAAATTGCTCACAATACTCCAAATGCAGCCTGACCAGGGCCCTATAGAGCCTCAGCATTACATCCCTGTTTTTGTATTCCAGCCCTCTTGAATTGTGCTTACCTTCCTTACCACTGATTCGACTTGCAAATTTATTTTTTGGGAATCCTGCTCCAGCACTCCCAAGTGCCTTTGCACCTCCGATTTCTCAATTCTCTCCCCATTAAGAAAATTGCGCCTGCCACCAAACTGCGTGACTCCACACTTTGCTACACTATATTCCATCTGCCACTTGTCTGCCCACTCTTCCAACCTGTCCATGTCCTTCTGCAGAGTCCCTGCTTTCCTTACTGTACCTGCCCACATATTTTCATTTCATCCTAAACTTGGCCGAAAAGCCTTCATTCCCCTTGTCCAAATCATTAACATACAACATGAAGAGTAGCGGCCCCAGCACCGACCCCTGTAGAACCACTCTAGTCACTGGCAGAAAACCAGAAAAAGCCCCTCTTTACCTTCTGCCATCCAGCCAACCTGCTATCCATGCTAGTATCTGCCCTTTCATACCATGTGGAGACCTGGGTGAATGGCCAGCCAGTAAGAATTTTAAATGAATAATCTTCACCTGTGCATTTAACACCATTGATGGTGCTGCACATTTATTTGCTTCCAGAATTAGAATATATTTTACACCAAGCAGATGAAACAATCCACTGTGCGTAAATGTAGAGTCACTGTTGAACAATTAAGTTTTCCATTTTCCAGACAGCAATCAATGTTGCTTGTAAATTCTTGCTCAGAGGAATGTGAATATTTATAATATCTTACTAAAAGTTATTTTGTGCAATATTTACTTACTGACATACAGTTTTGCGTTTCTTTAGGACAGTACCACCCCACTGAGAAATGCATTGCATGAGTGATATCAGTGGTGGGTAACGTTTAGGTCTCCCTGTGGACTCTATGTTGTAACAGGGTGACAACCGCCCAGTTTTCATAGTTATTCCTGGAGCAGTAACTGCATTTTTAAATATTAATTTATACAGAAATATTTAAAATCTGTCTTGGGAACCTCTTCAGACCAATACAGTTCTCATTTCAATTTATAAATCTCAATGAAACCATCCCACTGAAGCCCAAGGACATATTCATGATCCTAGCATTTCTTTCTTTGGAAACTTAAATTTTATTGGAATTGTGTTTGGGCACTTTTGTTATTTGTGTTTCTGCCTTTTGCTTTGTGAGTTGTGCATACTAATGTCACTGACAATTTTGAGTGTATTCACTATTCCATTTCCATTATATTTTATACAAGATATTTATTAAGTCCTTCGTCACAATGTGCGCGTCTCTACCAAGGCATTTATTGCTCATTCTTAATTCCCTTTGAGAAATTGGTGGTGAGCATCGCTATAGTGATTCTACGTGTATATTGAGGGCAAAAGATGAACTAGGGAGAGAATAGGATCTCTGAAAAAGAGCAAGCACCAAGTGTTTTTTGTGTGGATGCACAGGAGATGGCACAGGACCGGGATGCTCGGTGTCTCAGACAAGTGATGGCTTGAGAAAAGTCCACATTGCCAACAAAGAGGTGCTGGTGGTTATAAAATGCATAAAGGTGGATAAATCTCATGAGGTTATTTAAGCGCGTCCTTGGACATTGTAGAAGCCAGGGAAAAAATGCAGGGTCACTGGCAAAGATATCTGTAACATCATTAACCATCAATGTGGTGCTGGAAGATTGGAGGATGGCTACTGTTGTGTTTTTATTTACAAAAGGCTGAAAGGGAAAGTCTAGGAACTATTGGTGAGTCTTCACTGGTGGGCAAGTCATTGCAGGGCATTCTAAGAGACGTTCACGAGGTTAATCCCCAGGATGGCAGGGACTGTCATATGAGGAAAGATTGGAAAGACTGGGCTTGTATTCACTGGAATTTAGAAGGATGAGAGGTTATCTTATAGAAATGTATAACATTATAAAAGGACTAGACAAGCTAGATGCAGGAAAAATGTTCCCAATGTTGGAGGAGTCCAGAACCAGGGGCCACAGTCTAAGAATAAAGGGGAGGCCATTTAAAACTGAGATGAGAAAAAACTTTTTCACCCAGAGAGTTGTGAATTTGTGGAATTCTCTGCCACAGAAGGCAGTAGAGGCCAATTCATTGGATGAATTTAAAAGAGAGTTAAATAGAACTCTAGGGGCTAGCGGAATCAAGAGATTTGGGGAGAAGGCAGGCACGGGTTACTGATTGTAGTTGATCAGTCATGGTCACAATGAATGGTGGTGCAGGCTCGAAGGGCCAAATAGCCTCCTCCTGCACCTATTTTTTATGTTTCTATGAGACAGAAGGTACAAGCTCTTTGGACAATCAATGACTGATTAGGGAAATTTAACAAGGGTTGCGTGTTCATAATTGTGTCTTATGAATTTGAGGTTTTTTTTGAAGACATGACTAAGAAGATAGATGAGGGAAGAGTGGTAGACATTGTTCAAGCGGACTTCAGCAACTTTTGACAAGGACTCTTGACAAGGTACCACATGGTTACCTGGTGTGGAAGGTTAGATCACATGGAATCTAGGGTGAGCTAGACAATTGGATACAGTTGCCTTGAAGGTAGGAAACAGGGTGGAGGTAGAAAGATTGTTTTTTAGACTGGAGGTCTGGAACAGGGACAAGAATAACATTGTTATTTATTGTTTATATGAATGACTTGGAAGTGAATATAGGTGGCATGATAAGTACATTCACAGATTACACTAACATTGGTGGTAAATTGGACAATGAATTAAAGGTACGGCCCATTAACCAAATAATTTGATTATGTCTGATGAAGAAAATTGGGGAGATGTCAGAAATGCTGACACTTTAGGATTATAGAATTTGCATTGAACACATGGAGGAAAGGAGTAAGAAACTGAGAGAAACAGATGTGCAGGAGAGTTGCAAGCACAGAGGTTATGAAAGCAAAATTATTTTAAAATATTCACAATACTAAGATTGTTTTATAGTGTAATTTAAAGAAATTAATTGCAAAACATCAGAACAGTTTTGAACGCATTTCAAGGGTTCCATTTTTAAATGTTAAACACGATACAATGAAAACATGCAAATCAAAAAACAACCTGTTGGAGGAGGTCAGTGGGTCAGGCAACATCTGTGGAGGTTGAGGGATAGTTGACATTTCATGTTGATAACCTCCATCAGTCCTGATGTAGGGTCTTGACCAAAAACAATGAGTAACCCTCTTCTTCCACAGATGCTGCTCCAACCCGCTGAGATCCTCTAGCAGGTTGTTTTTTCTTTGCTCCAGGTTACACCATCTGCAATCTCTTGAGTCTCCAGAATACATATAAATATTTGTTGATCTGTTTTTTTCAAAGAATGTAATGATCATTGCTGTATTCACACTAAAAAGAAAATGATTGGGCTCAGAATATTTTACAATGAAGAAAAACTTTATAAAAAAGGGCCTGTTTAAAAATGAAAAAAGTCCAAATGGCAATGAAATGCAAGGCATTAATCTTGTAAAGCTATCTGATAATATATTTTTAATACCAGTATGACTTCTACTGTTTACTAAATCAATTTGAAATTTGGGATACTGGGTAGAGAATGTGTATAACATCATTAATATTCTAAATATGAAAAGCAATGCGATTTTAATCTGGAGTTCTTTGTTTACTTTGCAGAGACTTAAAGCAGCACTGAATCATCACCCGACCGCTTTGTCAAACGGAAACATGAATATGATGGGTCAAGTAATGGAGATGATGACATCCAGACAGGACCAGGCACCACAGCCACACCATCCCATGCACTCGCACGCACACCAGCCTGCACCACAACACCCCTTCACGCATCAGCATCAACCACATCCACATCAGCACCATCCACACCACCACCACCAGCAAAGCCATTCCCATTCCCATTCCCATCCCCATCCAAGCCTACACACACACAACCCACAGCACCACAACCTTCCACTTCAGTCTCTGCCCACGGGAGCACAAAATCAGGTAAATCACCAAGGATCTTTTAAAATATTGTTACAGGTAAACGGTATGGCATTGTTGAAATGAAATATGACGTGAAGATGACATAAGATAATATTTGACGGCGTTTTTGCATTTTTCAGCTTGAAATTGTGTAATCTGGTGCATACTGTAGCTAGTCTTTTAACTTACACTTGAATGCAATATTTATGCTTTAAATTGGATTAGCTATGAATAAGGTTAGGTTAAATTTAATTCCTAATACATTCCACAGTAGAGCCAGGCTCTGATCAACAGATGCAGCACATGAATGATCTTAGTATATTCATGTATGGAAATCAGATTATAATCAAACACTTGGCCCATGTTGACTAACCTGGGTCTCACTGCACACCTGGTACTATTCCTGACCCTGACTCCAGTTGCATACATCTCTCAGTCCTGACCCGAGTCCAGCCTTACACCTGGCCATCTATTCTACCCTGATCATAGCTGCTGATCTGCTTAGGTTCCTAGTGCTGAACACTCCCATTGTCCCAGCTTTGACTGCACACCTAGTACTAATCCAGACCTTGACTCTGGATGCACACTTGGCCTTGCTCCTAGCCCCTCTGCACTGACAATATATCTGGCCCACACATAAAGCCCCATATCTGACCCCCTGGAGAACCTATTACGTTCAAGTCCACAGGTGCTTAGCTAATGCACCTTTATCTAATGCAATTTTATGGGGCACTTCCATTGGCTTCCTTGTTATCTAACATGCTAGTTACTTTGTCAAATAAGTCATCAATTGGTTGAACACAATTTCTCATCCATAAAATTATACTCACTCAGCTGTATAAGTATTCTGTTACCATTACCTTGATTTTCCTAACAAGGAAGTAATTTTCACCCCCAATATTTTCAATATTTTGCTGTCTATATTAAACTTTGAATCTTCAGATGTATCTCTGTCACTCCTTTAAAATATGTCCCTTCTTTGAACAAGCTCTTAAACATACATAGAAACATAGAAAATAGGTGCAGGAGTAGGCCATTCGGCCCTTCAAGCCATTCAATATGATCATGGCTGATCATCCAACTCAGTATCCTGTACCTGCCTTCTCTCCATACCCCCTGATCCCTTTAGCCACAAGGGCCACATCTAACTCCCTCTTAAATATAGCCAACGAACTGGCCTCAACTACCTTCTGTGGCAGAGAATTCCACAGACTCACCACTCTCTGTGTGAAACATCTGAATCAGTTTCAATCTGATTACACTACTTGAGGATGTTCATCTAGTGTTCAATTAATAAAACAACGAGATTGGGGATATTTCTATTCAACCTGCCAAAGGAATTTGAGGGGGGGGGGGGGATTAGAAATAGTCAGTGATGTAAACAAACATAATAGTTGAGTGGCAAATGATAATAGTGCAACCTGCCCAATATTTAACTGATGGAAATGATGGGTTATCGGGGCTGTATGCTTGACACCTTGCATGTCATTTTAATATTACACTTATCCCACCCCCCTGGATATTCCGGATTAATAAATTAAGGTTTTGTCAACTAATTACAAAGCAGGCTAATTACATATCAATGACATTAGTCAACTCCGAAATACGAAGCGCTGAGCATTGGGATCCAGACATCACGGACAACTGGCATCAGTTCCCTGCTCACACCTGACAGTGTTCTCCGTCTGAACCATGGGCACGGAGCGTTTTTGAAAGTGGAGGGGCTGCGCGATCACTGATCACTGGCTTTGGGGGTACCCGGTGAGGGAGTGGAGCAACCGAGTGGGGAGAGGGTGTGGAAGTGGAGCAACCGAGTGGGGGGAGGGTGTGGGAAGGGGGTGCCCCCCTCCCACGGTAGGAACTTTTTTGAAATTTGATGTACTAAAATCATGTTTTAGTGCATCGTGGAAGTATGATTTCAATGGTTTTTGTTTGTAGTATTTTTAAGAGGTAACGTTTTAAGGGGTAACGTTTTCCACACAAAGGGTGGTGGGTGTATGAAACAAGCTGCCAGAGGAGGTAGTTGAGGCAGGGACTATCCCAACATTTAAGAAACAGTTAGACTGATACATGGATAGGACAGGTTTGGAGGGATGTGGACCAAAAGCAGGTAGTGTAGCTGGGACATGTTGGCGGGTGTGGGCAAGATGGGCGGAAGGGCCTGCTTTCACACTGTATGACTGCATTATACCTCCACCATGCATGAATGCTTCAAAATCAAGTGGTTGTGTTTTATTGCCATATACTCAAGCATAAAAACATAGAAAATAGGTGCAGGAATATGCCATTTGGCCCTTTAAGCCAGCACTGCCATTCAATATGATCATGGCTGTTCATCTAAAATCAGTACCTCTTTCCTGTTTTTTCCCCATACCCCTTGATTTCGCTAGCCCCAAGAGCTAAATGTAGCTCTCTTGAAAACATCCAGTGAATTGGCCTCCACTGCCTTCTGTGGCAGAGAATTCCACAGATTCACAACTCTCTGCGTGAAGAAAGTTTGTCCTCATCTCAGTCCTAAATGGCCTACCCTTTCTTCTTAAACTGTGACCCCTGGTTCTGAACTCCCCCAACATCGGGAACATTTTTCCTGCAGTTACAGTAAGTGAAAATCTAGCAGGCAAGCAGGATGCTTTCTCCAACCACCCCCATTGGAAGGCCACTATCTTCCACCGTATCTACCCAGTGCTTGATACTTACTTCCAGCAGCCACTGGTTGTCCTCCAGGATGCACCGAGCCGCAGCCTGGTCCATGCCGGTCACCTGGGCGAATACGGCGCAGAGACTCTCACGGCAACGGCACAACACTTCCAACGCATCCGACGGCCCAGGACTCTTGCACTGAGGCTGCACCATGGCCAGAGCTGCAGCGAGCGACTCGCCAGCCCGGCAAACACTCGCCAACCCCGGCAAACACTCGCCAGCCCCGGCAAACACTCGCCAGCCCCGGCAAACACTCGCCAGCCCCGGCAAACACTCGCCAGCCCCGGCAAACACTCGCCAGCCCCGGCTCCCCGTCCGCATCTGTCCCCGCTGCTGCTTCTGCTTCCATCCCTCCCTCAGCCCCGGCTCTCCAACACCCGCAGCCTATGCAGTTAATATGCATTTTAAAATGTTCGTTGATCACAGAATTTCTCACGACAGAGCGTGAGAAATTTGTGATCAGCGCGAGAGCGTCAGAATTTGTCAAAATGCTTGATTCTCACGCTCAATGCGTGAGAGTTGGCAGCCCTGTTAATAGTGAAATCTTAAAAAAGCATATGGGTAGATTTACAACTGGGCCCAAAGCTGTGGAGGTAGCACATCCCTGCAATAAGAAACTTGGAGAACAGCACAAAGTGTTCCTTATTTGAATGCGCCCAGCGATTTCTCACCTTCCGGGGAAAAAAAAATGTTTGCCAACCTTACCAGGCCTCCCAGATTTTAGGAATGATTTGGGTCATTGAGCCATGCGATGCAGGTCAGATGTGTTGGAAGTTGTGAGGACTGAAGGCAGAAGACACTCTAGTGGTTTTGCATAAAATAATTAAACATCTTAGCAATAGGGAGCAAACACTGGGATCATTAGGAATATTGAGCAGAGCGGGCCTGTCTACCCACCCTTCTCAACAGTTGCAAATTTTACACATGAGGTACTTAAATAACTGTTACACCCTTAATTAATATATACAAGGTAAAGTACCTATTTTAGGCAGCCACTCAAGAGATAAGAAGTGGAGTGGACCATTTAATCCCCCAATAGACTATTGTGCGATCTAATTAGATCAACGATTATTTTTTTGAATGCTATTACATTACTTTGCTCCATGTCCAACATATTCTTGCACAAAAATACAAACTGAAAATGTTAAAATTAGTTTTGTTTCGACAGCTTTTAGGGAATGCACACTCAGATTTCCATCAACTTGGTTTAATGTAATGCTTTCTGATAACCTAACTGTAATTTTAAGGTTATGCTCTCTTGTTCTGGATTCTGCATCAGAGGAAATAATGTCTGTCAACTCCTTTAATCATTCTGAAACATCACAATTAGCTCATCCACTTAATCTTCTATACTCAAGGGAGAACAAACCTAGTCTCTGCAACCTGTCCTCATAATTTACTCTCTTTGTAGAGACTCATTGCTAAATTGATAATGCTTTGCGTCTGTTTGGTGCCTGTAAAATGAGTGCAACACACACCAATTTCTATTTGTGAAAGGTCTAGGGAAAACATTTTTAATTTCAGTATCTCTAAATGTGCAGCGTGAAACTAAATGTGAATCATTTACATCATTGCATTTAACATTACAAGACAAATGTTTTTTTTTAAAAACAGCTCAGTAAACAGATGAGCAAATGATGTAGGAATATACATTAATGCCTAAATCTATGATCTGTATTTTCATGCCACAAAGGTCGATACTGGTAATATTATTCAATTTACTTTTGTATATACTCATCTCACTGACAAGGTTAGCTCTCATATAATTGCTAGTTATTTCCTTTTTTATAGTTTTCACCACATTATTCTTTGTAGCATTTTTATATCTCCTAATCCATGTTCTCCTGCAATCAAAATGACGAAGTATAGATTTCATAGCTTTAATGGCAAAAAAAGCACCCAGACAAGACAGTTTAAATAATACCATTTTGTACTACTCAAGCATCTACATTCGCAAATATCAACAAAATTTAAAAAGTTTATATTTTGTTTGTGTTGTTACCAAAAGGGATCTGAAATAATTAGAGTTTACAAATTTGCATATTCATCTTTCCTTCTCATTCTCAGCTGTCCTCTTCTGGAAAGAAAATGACATAATCCCCAAAATAAAGTTACTGCTAGCAATCGCTTCCCTCTTAATATGGAAAGAATTGGTATGCTTCAGGATTGAAATTAGATTTGAAGGAAATGAATGACTCATGTTTTCACATTTTTCCATACTCAATGAATGGATAGGAGTAACATTCTCAGTCTGTTATGACCCATCCTCTATGCTGTTTAAGAATTATATGCAGACAGGATTTTTGTTGAAGTCATACTGACTCCCTTGCATAACTCCAATAAATAACGAAGGAAATATCTGTGAGCATCTCCACTGGGATCTCATTAAATGTGGCCGCAAAATGTATTCGCTTGATATGTGTGGGCGTATTAAAAGGAAAAGAAAATTATTGATTGCTGTTTAACACAAGGTTCTGAGTTCAACTCTAGAGATTTTTATTACTACTTGGGTTTTTGGATGTTGGAGTGGATGAAAGGGGCAAAGAAAGGAGGGGAGTAGGAGGAGTGGCAGGAAGGGGAGTGGCAGTGCAATGCCTAAGCCTGCAGTATTTTAATTGTTGCAATTTTCAAAGTGGAAAATCCTGACCATGAAATTTGTAAAGCTTGTGTCATATTGTTTTCTGGGAGTTGACGGTGTGCATGGAGATGTTGGAGGTTACAGAATATGCCTGCCATATTTTGAAAGGGTTCCTCTACATCGACACCAACAATTTGAGGGCCAAACAAGATTTGCCAGTTAAAATACAAAGTGTTTTTTATATAAGAGACAGTGACTCTTTTGAACTGTAGTTTTTTCACAAGGTAAAAGGAAGCCACAATTTAATATTCAATTTCAATTGTTTTGTGTTATTTTCTGATATTGCCCATTTGATTCCTACCTCATATACAACAACCGAGCGACATGGTGGCGGAGTGGTAGAGTTGTTAAACTTACAGTGCTTTCAGTGCCAGAGACCTGGGTTTGACCCCGAATATGGGTGCTGCCTGTACTGAGTTTGCACGTTCTCACTGTGACCGCGTGGGTTTTCTCTGCGATATACATGTTTATGGGTTTATTGGCTTGGTATAAATGTAAAATTGTCCCGAGTGTGTGTTAATGTGCGAGGATCACTGATCATAACTCAACTGATGAATTGGGTTATTTTGCAATTTATTTGACACACGCTTTATGAAGACCGGCACAAAAAAATATATATATTTGAACTTTTCTTCTAGGTCTCACCTGGGGCACAGCAGATACAGTCTCCTCAATCAGGACACCCAAACCCAAGTAGCGGGGGCCGCAGGAGAAGAGTGGTCGATGAAGACCCCGATGAAAGACGGAGGAAGTTTCTCGAAAGGAATCGCGCAGCTGCAACCCGTTGCAGGCAGAAGAGGAAAGTCTGGGTGCTGTCACTGGAAAAGAAAGCAGAGGAACTTACGCAAACAAACATGCAACTTCAGGTACGACATTTTCTTATCAATCAGTAATCGTGTCTTCTTAATTAAATAGTTTCATCTCAATTTGTAATATTTTATGGCATTTAGGTCGATGCGTGCATTGCCATTTCGCAAAAGTTCCAGGCCAATAAACACAATCAAATCTTATTACTACCTAAGATATTTTAACACCAAGTTTGTACCAAATATAAATTTCAGGGAATATGAAGCGTAAGAGTACTGTACTTGTCATTTTCTGTTTTTCAAGAGTTATTTACTGTAATATGCAGTGACAAAGGAACAGTGAATTTCTTATTTGTTGCAGTTTAGCAGGCCTGTTAAAGCAAGAACAGAGATAAGAAGCAATAATCAAAACTACAATAGCTTAATAACTGTAATACTAGGTTGACATAGAGCAAATATCTTGAAGTCTGTGATGCAACCACATTATGTCCCTCATTATGCTTTCTGTTCAAAACCTGGTAGCTACAAAATTATTAAATCAGTGATGAAATATTTCATCTCTTCAATGAGTACATTATCCAAATAAAGCCAAAACATGAAATAAGCCAAATGATTTGCTTATAATATGATTTACAGAGTTAGTTCAGGAGACTATGAATGTATTGATGTAATTTAGTAACATTAGCATTAAAATTGAAAACTTATTCAATTGCTTCAGAGGGAACCAATTGGAAAATAAATCGTCAATATCAAATATCATTATATGAGATGTTTAATTTCATATATTGTGCATCTAAATGAAACATGTTATTTTGTTGTTGTGTACCATATAACTTTTTAAAACTCTGGCATGTCTATCTTAGTTGTCTATCTTACATGCCTATCTTATATGCCTATCTTAGGCATTTTATTTCATTATGCCCTGGAGTTTAAAAATGCAGGACATTTGGAAAACTTTTCTACAACTTTCCTTGCCTATAACACCAGCTACAGTGAATTCAGGCAAGATTATGACATTAGAGAAACGTCAAGGGCTCAATGATGATGATAATGATTGTAAAATTATCATCATATTTTTTGATAAAAAGTCAAGAATGTTTTATTATCATACTAGACCAAGTGGAACCCGTTGGAAATGGGAAGACTGCGGCCTGTGAGGGGGGAGTGGGGGGCACGCAGCGTCACACGGGAGGGTGGTCCTCGAGCGCAATATTCCACCACTCACCCATAGCTCCCAACTGCACGGGCATGGCTGGCGGGTTCCCGCTGTGACATAGGAGATGGAGGCATTACTATGAAGGCTAAGTGCAGATCCGTTGGGCTGTTCCACCAACGTAAGATCTTACCACTCATGCCCACAACTGCTCATTTCTCCTCATTCCCCAGCAATTCCTCCTCTTCCTCCAACCTCCTTCTTCAATCCCTAGAGAGGGAGAGGGGGTAGGGAGTGAGGGGGGGGGGGGGGGGGCAGAGGGGGAGGGAGGGGGTAGAGCGGGAGGGTATACAGAGGGAGGGGAATGGGGGTAGAGAGCGAGGGGGATGGGGGTAGAGAGGGAGGGGGATGGGGCAGAGGGAGAGGGAGGGAGAGGGGTGGAGATGGAGGGGAGAGGGAGAGATAGTGGGGTAGAGAGGGAGAGGTAGTGGGGTAGAGAGGGAGAGGGGCAGAGAAGGAGGGGGTGGGGAGAGGGAGGGAGGTAGAGTTGGGGGGAGGGATGGTAGAGTGGGAGAGGGAGAGGGAGGGGGTAGAGAGGGAGGGGGTAGAGAGGGAGGGGGTAGAGAGGGAGGGGGTAGAGATGGAGGGGGCATCTCCCTCCTCCACCAACACTCCCCCCCCCATCTCCCTCTACCACCCCACTCCCCACTCCCTCCTCCTCATTTCCCTCACCTTCCTCCCCTCACTCTTATTCCCTGCCCTGGGACCTACCCAGGTCATCGAGCAGCGCCAGGGCCTGGAACTCGGCCTAGTTCTCGTACTCGGCCCCTCCCTCCCGGAGTATTCCGTCCTACCTTGCGAGTCGATTGTGACGTCACTCGTGTGATTTTTTTTCAAAATGATTTATCTGGCTTTTTAAAAAACTTTACCTGATTTTAAAATGACGAAATATAGGTGGGAATGCGACGGTAGGATGTTTATCGCCTGAATGGGAAAAATGTGAGTAGAATGTGTGAAAATGGGAAGATTGTGGCCTAGTGTTTGGAAGAAAATAGTAAAATAGTAATTGGCATGCACACTTACAGTGAAATTCTTACTTGCACCAACACAACAGACATAGTATTCTGTAAACACCATAATATTAAAGATTCAAGATTCAAGAGAGTTTATTATCATGAGGTGGATTGTAATATTCTGCCCCTCATTCTTATCCATCAGTTTTCACCAAGGCCTCAGAAGTGAAGGCAGCAAATAATGTGATGTGTAAACTGTGTTCACAGAATGAGGTCTCCCTCCTGAAGAACGAAGTGGCACAGCTGAAACAACTGCTATTGACGCATAAAGACTGTCCAATTACAATGCAGAAAGAATCACAAGGCTACTTGAGTGAGTAACATGCACCTCACCAAATAAAGGATGCCACAGCCTGGAACACAGCACGAGCAATACTGGTGTGTTGAAATCATGGTCTTACTGGAAATAGGGCCTTTCGGCACAACTTTCAATGCTGACCAAGATGCCCCATCTATGCTAGCCCCATTTGGCACAGATGCCTCTAAACCTTTCCTATCCATGCACCTGACCAATTGTTTTTTTAAATGTTGTTATAGTACCTGCCTTACCCATGAGGCCTCTCACATTAAAATAAATGCAATTTAATCCAACAGTCCTTCACTCCCTGCCATGCTCCTGCCTATCCTGTTCACTGAACGTGCTGGAAAGCACATCATTGGAAAACAAAGTTGAGGTTTTTATTACAGCTTCCACCCCTGGAAATTTGCCCTTGGATAAAAAAAAAACACATTTAAAGACTCCTGAAACTTAGCCAAAATGGTATTAAAAAGATTGTATTTGTAATGGTGATCATAAGATTACCAGAATGTCATAATAAACCTAGCTGGTTCACTCGTGTCCTTCAGGAAATCTTACCATCTATACGACTCAGATTTACCAATGTGGTTGATGCTTAGCTCCTTTCTCATTCTCAGAGCAATTAGGAAGGAGCGTCTAATGTTTGCCTTGCACAAGATGTCTATGTGCCATGAACAATTTAATAAAAATTGAGTAATGAGAATGATCAATTGCACAACATGAGCAGAGGCTGTAATTTTGCTGAATAATTATTTTTAAGATTGCTTCGTAATATTTATTATGTACAGTTATGTAAATTTCACATATTCTGAGATTTTAGTATGCATGGGCAGAAATGAAAATCCAAGTAACTAAATCTCTAAATATTATCTCTAAACCTCAACTACCAACCCTGGCAGTGCGTTCCAGCCACTCAGCACACTCTGTTTAAAAAAAAAACATTGCCTTGCAAATCTACTTTGAACATTGCCTCTCTCACCTAAATGCTCTGCTCAAGTATGTGTTTTGCTCAAGATTCCATCATCAGCATTCTCTCACTTTGCCAGTCTCCTATACACGGTCAGACATTTCTCCCCTCCATCTTTTGTTTCAATTTACATTGAAAGATCAAATATTCCTTGAACTTGGACCGACGCAGCACTTGGGTAATTAAATGGCAGGAGAAATGGTCTGATTTTCATAACTATAAGCCAAAGGATGGAGCACAGCACACAAAGTGAATATTAGTCAGAGACGCATATTCTATTCCTTCTGATGGATGACTGCAGGAGGACTGCTGAGCAGATTCATTACGTAACATTTTAATAATGATCCCACTTGTAACTAGTTGAGGTGATCGTCTGAAGAGAATAACGATTGACCAGAAGAAGTTTGGCTTTCAGCCAATGCTTGCATGTCTTTTTTTTGGCAAGAGCAAGTTAAAACTCAGTATTCCCTACAATATTATTGGCACTTGCATACAATCTGAGAATAATATATTGAGAATAATATATCAGGGATATAGATCCAACTCGTCCTTGCCGACCAAGATGCCTATTGAAGCTAATCCCATGTTTGGCTCATATCCCTATAAACTTTTTGTATCCATGAACTTGTCCACGTCTCTTTCAAGTGTTATTGTACCTGCCTCAATCACTCCAGCATCAGTAGTCCTCAAGTGCATTTTAAATGTTTCCCCTCTCACCTTAAATCTATGCCTTCTAGTTTTTGATTCCCTTTCCCAGTGAAGTAGACCATTTGCATTCAACTATCTATGCACCTCATGATTTTATGCATATCTCTAAGGTCATCCCTCAATCTCCTACACTCCAGGTAGTAAAGTCCTAGCCTGGCCAACCTTATAACTTAGGTCCTTGCGTCCAGGCAACATTTATGTAATATTTCTCTACATTCTTCTCAGCTTAATGACATCTTTCCTATAGCAGTAACCAAAGCTCTTCACAATACTCTGAAGTGCTGCCTCAACTATGTCTTGTACAATTGCAACATAACATCCCAACTCTTGTACTCAATGTCCTGGTTCATTAATGCCAACCAGCACATCAAAAGCCTTCTTCACCACCTTGTATCCTATGGTGTTAAAGAAGGAACTGCAGATGCTGGAGAATCGAGGGTACACAAAAAGCTGGAGAAACTTCGCTCCTTAGATGCTGCTGCACCCGCTGAGTTTCTCCAGCTTTTTGTGTACCCTTGTATCCTATGGTCCCTCTTTCAAGGAACTACGTGCTTGTACTCCTGGATCCTCTATTCCACAACATCCCCAGGGCACTACCATTTACTGTGAAAGTCCTATTCTGGTATGACTTCCTAAAATCCAATACCTCGCACTTATCTGATTCAACACAGACAAATGTCAAGAGTGTTTTATTGTTACATGTCCTGAAACGGAACAGTAAAATTCTTACTTGCAGCAGCACAACAGATATAAAAACATAGTACTTTATAAACAACATACTAAACAACATAAAATAGTTCAATGTGTATAACACCCCCCCCCCCCCCAATAATAATGCAAAGACAAAAGCAATGCCCCCAAGTCAATGTAGTTCTGAGCTTATTTGAAGATTGTGTTTAATAGCCTGTTGATTGTTGGGAAAAAGCTGTTCCTGAACGTTATAGCTTTCAGGCATCTTCCTGATGGCAACAGTGAAACAAGAAGAAGGAGAGGAATAGCAAATGAGCATACCATTTGTTATTGCACCATCCATTTACCCAGCTGATCAAGATCCTACTGTAATTTCTGACAACCTTCTTCATTACTTGGAATATCTCATACTGTAGTGTAATATTAGTACAAATTTACTAATCAAGCCTTGTAAATTTGCACCCAAAGCATATAAATAAATGATGACCAACGATGGGCCTAGCACTAGTCCCTGTGGCACATAATTAATCACAGGCCTACAGCCCGGAAAGCAAACTTCCACCATCACCCACCGCTTCCTCCCTTCAATCCTATTAGGTATCCAATTAGCTAGCTCCTCCTGGATCCCATATGATCTAGGCAAGTCTCCCTCCTAGGATATTGGTTCTCTTCCTGTGCAGGTGCATCCCATCCCTCTTGTACACGTCGCCTCTGCGCTAGAAGAGATACCCGTGATCCAAAAACCTGAACCCCAGTTCATTGCACCAACTCCTCGACCTTGTATTCTGCATGCCGATGTTTCTATTCCTGCCCTCACTAGCACTTGACACTGGGAGTTATACTATTACCCTTGACGTTCTGCTTTTTAACCTGTTATCACTTCTTATATTCATGTAGCATGGAACCCCTTTGCAACAGACCACACAATTCAGTTACCTTCCAAAAGTACCAACATATACTCCTTAGATGCACATTGGGATCGAGTTCCCAGGGAACATGCAATTTGATGACATTTGGGAAGGTAGTTAATGTTCTGTTTAGTGAGTTTGGTGGTGGTGGGGGGGGGGGGGGGGGGGGGGGAGGGGATAGAGGGTGTGGATGGTGAGTGAAGAGAAGTAGGAAGTTCATCTTGTGTATTTTCAGGAAGTGCCCAGTCTAACTCTCTCAACTGTATTACGAGGACTTTTATTTCAGATTGCAGTATTTGATATTTTCTTGTCCCTTCTGAGCAATGGTTATTTTACAATTTGGGTCCATTTTAGCAGAATAATGTGGAAAGGGAACAACATAATATGGAGGTAGAATATGGTCAACTGCTCCATATTGCCACACGTTATCACACATTGTTGCATCTGCATTTTTAATATTGCTCAAAACCAAGCATTTTACTGCAAACTTTTCAAGCTGCAGGTTATATTAATTCTGATTGTGTAATATATTTTTCCCTAGGTCCTGAGAACAGTCCACCTGGAAGTCCTATCCCTGTTTGCTCTCAACAACAAGTCATCCAGCACAATTCAATTAGCACTTCAACTGCCACCAGTGAGGTTGTAGGCAGCTCCACCCTCACCCAGCTTGGGAATCAGAGAACAGATCGGAACCCTATTCTCTAAGTGCTGCCTTCTATCACGAGTGTATTGGCAAGAAATACAAAAAAATGACACTTTGTCAGGACCTTTGAAAGAACAACATAATTCTGGAATTAAATACACTTTAGGGGAAAAAAAGACTTTTGCTATTCATTAGTTATCAAAATGCTAATTTTTTTTAACTTTAGTTATGAAAAAGGGAAATATGCAATTAAAAATGCTGATAGCTTGGGAATGCTTTAATGCTTTCTCATAACTTGCTGGTACCAATTTGAAGATTCTGCTAAGAATTTTTGAACTTTCTGAGTTTTATTACCATGTATATAGTCTCCACTTATTATCAGCAGCAAGACCTAGGTATCTAACCAATCTGCAAATTAACAACTGGACTAAGGTATCTAACAGCAATGCCATCTCTGAAAAGAAGCCTCCAGTCTGAGCTCTAGATACAGCCCATAATGCAGCTTCTCTTTCTTAAAATTGTTCATTTGCACTGAAAATCAAATGTTATGAATTGATATTGAGTAGATAATTGAGTCATTAATTGAGTCAGCAGAATATATTGAAGAATGCATTTCAGTATTAGAAATATGATGTCACTTCGTCTTCCTTTTTCGCAATATGATCAATTTAACACAAGCTGTAATTTTCTTGTCTGCACATCTTAAGAATCTGTTTTGCATTCATCACTTTCTTCATTTACAGGAGCAATTTTGCTATCTACTCCAGCATCATCTCTAGGATTGATAAGAATGATCTACTGAGCTTAACCGTATGCAGTTACATCCCATTGACAATGCAATAACAGTGGTCATCATTCATGCAAGGTGCAACAGTTCAATTTGCGCAAAAACAGTTTACATGAGTAAAGTCTCATGTATAAAATTTTAATAAACATCGTGATCAAATCAGGAGGAAGTATAGCCATAGACACAAAGCATATTTGACGTTCTTATAAACTTAAGAACAGCGTATGAAATCAATTGGTTATAATCCATATTAAGCCAATGACATTCCCATTTACTTGAAGCATCAAATGGAAAGGGTAGTAATGTTCCCCAAAAAAATATTGATGATTGGGTCTAAAGGCATGGCACTGAAGATATACATGTTTGAAGGATTTATGCATTGGAGCATATTCAGTGGAAACATTTCTTATAACGTTTATAGAGTTATGGAATTATATGACACAGACCTTTGAGTTCCAAGCATCCATGGCAACCAAAGTGACCTCCTCAGCTAGTCCCATTTGCCTACATTTGGGCCATATCCTTCTAAATCTCACTGAATGTATCTTCAGTTATTTCATCTTTAGTTATTATTGAAAGGCTATAATTTGCTATCAGATGTGCCAACCTACTGGCTTTAAATTTGCCATAGCAACCTCAATAAGATTCTGATATTGGTTGACTGAACCACCTTGTATCATGGACAAACCTAGAGCAACACTAAGTTAATATAAAGCCTAATTTGTATACTTCTCACAGCGTGGTCCATAGGTATAAAAATGAATGAACATGATGCAAAACTGTGAAATGACTGTTCCCGGGGACAAGGCTGACTAGGAAATGAAAGCCCATATCACTGGGACATTGGCTTATCATTTACCAATTTTAAACTTACTGCCGGTGCCACATCTGCCTGAGAATGTCCAACTATGGGGGTATATTTTATCTTGGAGAGGGCAGGTGAAAATGATCAGTAGGGAATGGAATGCAATACTTTATTGTCACATGTGACTAGGCAGAGTGTTTCTTTGCTTGCATACCCAATGTATACAAATAGCAGCCACCTACGGCTCTGAGTGTATTTACCTACCTCTACTTTACAGAAAGATAAATTTAAACTGGCCTTCCCCCTTTAAATGCTGTAATGCTGTCCATTATGTGTTTCAACTGGTAGCATACTTACGTGTGAAAATTTAAGGGCAGAGGGAAGAAGAGGTGAAGTGTAACAATTCTGATAAACCGCTCACCAGCTTACACAAAAAGAGCCTCATTCTATTCTCTTTAAAACCCTGAAGGGAATGCTGCCCATCAAAATATGTGCTTGATCTGGAGACTTCTCACTTCACCATAAGTCTTCCCCTAGATTGTTAACCTCATTAACATGTCAATTCTGAAATTCTGGCTACTTGCAATCAAGCTGCAAATCTTTATTTAATTTTTCACCCAAACATTCAAATATAAATTGAGCGTTATCCAGGGATTGGAATAAAACATCCACCCCTTGGCATTGAAATTGGCATTGAGATGCAGACGACTTGCATCAGCCTTCACTGCAAATTTCCAGTCTTTTCCTATGGGGAAGAGAAAAGCTTCACACATGCACTGCGCTGGTAATTTAATACCATCTGTCACATGGAGTGAATCAAGTTAAACCTAAAAGCAAACCCTTTGGGACTGGAATGGGTCTAAGTGATCCTGATCCAGACGTAATGCAAACTCTAGGAAGAGAGGTGGGGATTATAGTGTA
The DNA here is from genome assembly GCA_035221665.1 of Okamejei kenojei. Taxonomy (NCBI): domain Eukaryota; kingdom Metazoa; phylum Chordata; class Chondrichthyes; order Rajiformes; family Rajidae; genus Okamejei; species Okamejei kenojei. The sequence goes on along the minus strand of CM069132.1, from coordinate 60,549,604 downwards.
ACCCTGGTTTTAATGCAGTGAAAATGCATGAAGCTCTGAAACATTGGAAGGCAACGTTGTAATGCTGATCAGATTTTTGTTTGAAAGTACTGTTTTGAAAGAATCTTACAACAAATCAAACTGGAAATCGATGCTTCAACTCAAAGACTAGAGTGTTCATAATTGATCAAATTTAGATTTCTTCTCTGTGGAGAAAGACTTTCTTCACACAGAGAGTGGTGAGTCTCTGGAAACTCTCTGCCACAGAGGGTAGTTGAGGCCAGTTCATTGGCTATATTTAAGAGTGAGTTGGATGTGGCCCTTGTGGCTAAGGGGATCAGAGGGTATGGAGAGAAGGCAGGTACGGGATACTGAGTTGGATGATCAGCCATGATCATATTGAATGGCGGTGCAGGCTCGAAGGGCTGAATGGCCTACTCCTGCACCTAATTTCTATGTTCTATGTTTAGATTTCTTCTCTGTGGAGAAATAGTATTGTTAAATTGTCACAACCAATATCACGCTGAAGTGAATTACATCCTGTATATGTGCTGGCAACATCCCGTATATGTGCTAGAAACATTCATTAACCAGTGGGCAAAAAAAAAGTAACCTTCCATAACAATAGCTTAACTTGTTTATAATTATTTTAAAAAAAAGGGTAAATACACAATTAAACAACAGTTATTAACACACAAGTTTAGCTTGGCTGATGTCTCACTTGATATCTTTAAAATTAAATCTCTTTATGTACAAACCTCAAATTTTTTAGATGGAGGAGAAATTGACAGCATTGAACACCAGCTTGTTGGAGGTACCTTTTAAAAGGGAGTGCCAAATTACGTAGAAAAGGTTTCATTGGAAATATACATCATTTTATGACCACAGTGGTTGTATTTGATCTTTGTCTACATACATGTAAATCTGAAACATTTAACCAAAAGATTGCTCTATACCCAAGCATTTTTTTTTTCTGACAAGAATGAATTGAATGGGTAAAGGTAATTTGTGCTGTCAATGTTTTCTTCTTCCGAACACTGAGCAACTCTGGGAGGAGCTCTAAGCAGCTCTAATGTCAGAGGCAGTGGTATACTGTAAGTTCCAGTCACCAAAGGATGTGGAGTTCGTGGCACACTCAACAAAGACTAATATCTCAATGTCCTTCAAAATGTGTTACACCTGTAATTTACATTTTAAGTGAACTTGCACCCATTTTTAGAAATCTACCCTAGATACCCAAAGTATCCAAAAATAAGTTGCATACACTTAATGGGATTTTATAGTGTGTTTTACACCATTTTACACCAAAGAAAACAGGCCTAATACATTTGTAAATCGTAAGACGTGGGTATAAAATAATGGCAATCATATATTTTATAAGTTTTCATGGTTCACTATGAATCAGACCTTGTCTTCCAATATTTTACTTTAAAGCCATATTTGGCCCAAAGTTTTCCCAACTCATTGAACAATTACAGTTCATCTAAGTTGTGGAACTCTCAAATGATAGCAAAGGAACATCAGTCATCAATGCGTGAGTAAGCTTTTACTCGATATAAAACAAATGTTTTTCATAGTAAATTTTAAACATAAACACAAGAAAGAAAATGAGTTAAGGTCTTTGCACTAAAAATAGTTACCCATGATGGTTAACCATCCTCTTTAATATTATCAGAAAAATCTCTGGATGATTAAAACACTAAACATTATAAAAGTACAGTCAGTACAAATCTACAATATTGTATAAATGACTCCACTGGATGTGACCTTTGCTATTGAATTAATTTCAATATTGATAACATCTTGTCCTCACTAAATATCAAAGTAGCATTAATTAGATTGGACCCAAATACACTTGATTCTTTGAATTACATTGCCTTCAAGCATGGAACCATTATTCATAAAATATATAGGAGCAGAGCTAAATTTTTGTGCTTTTACAAAGACTGCCTGAAGGGCTTGTGGGTTAAAAAAAACCCTCAAAGTGAAGCAGAGTCTATGCATGTTGAACAGCACTTTACAGAGTTATTTTTTTCTCCTAGCTTATTCTATTGTATTACTTATTTTAATTAATTAAGCATGTTTGACAATTTGTCTGATACCCTCTTCAATCTACATTAGCTGTGGTCCATCATTCTTTATGTTATACGTGGCAATTGTTCTTTAGAATGTGTAACTGATTTAAATCTAAGGGGAAAAAGGGGCATGCATCCTTGGTGTTTAATGGTATTCAAGGAATCAATTTGGATATTAAGCTAAGAGGAGGATCATATTCTACTTAACTTTGGCATGCATTGTATTTGTGCACTTTGTTTTTTTCATGTGCAAGTATGAAAGATGGACCCATGATTTAGTTTTGCCTTTGAAGGTTCTATAATTGACACTTTGGACTTTACCCAGGTTGTCAACCTACCAGCTGGTTGCACTAAAGTACAGAATCTAGATTACACAGCAACATGACACTGTCTAATGTGCATCCCCTTTACAAAAATGTTGTTTACATTAATGATTCCCATTTAATACCTGTTACAATTATCTTTTAGTCTGTTATCGCAATGACAAATTAAATCTGACACATTGCATCATGCATGACATTCTAATGCAGAAAGCAACACGATTGCTTCACTGAAATTATAGTTTTAATATTAAAAGGGAAGATGGAACAGAATTTGAAGGGAATTCATGCACTTTTGTTACTGACAAACGCTTTGTTTGAAAGTCATTGTGAAAATCAAGCACAGTCACATCCTATAAATTCAAAAAGTATGGACAAACATATGGATTTATTTAAAACAATGACAGTATCAAACAAACTTTAATCCTATTGATGCGGGGGGTTGCTTCAGTTATGAATTTGACTTCTTAGCAATATAGTGCAGGATTGAGCGAATCCATTACTTACTATCTGAATTTAAATATACTCTAAAACCACAAAACCACATTCTGTTTCATAGATGAGCTCTTGGCTAACATGAAATGATTTTCTATGGATTTATATTCCACGCAATTCTGTATAAAATCCCGAAACCTTGTAACTGGGCTTTGATGAATGTCCAGTGGTAATGTTATGTCCCAAATATTAATTCAGACTATGCCTAACAATAAGAGTAGCTATGCTTAGCTGGGAACTGTTGAGGGTTTGGGATGTTCATTTTTTAATGAGTGAATTCCATATTAGTTTTATGAAAAGTATTCTTCATCAGTTTGTAAAATAATAAGCTATGGATTTCAAATGGTAGACTGTGTCATTCACTCTTGAGGACCAAATAAATGTCAAAGTTTATTTAGATTTGCCTATAAGGTGCTAAGTTTCCAATGTGGTCAACATTCCAGGGAAAAGTTAATGAAATGTTTTTGCTTTAATAAACGGATGCTTTTTGGAGAAACTAATACATGATATCCTTGTTAATGTTTGAGAGGATTATCGATTTTATTTTCAGAAGAATTTGTGTATTCTGTTCCAAAACTGTTTTCACTCCAATTGCAATGTTAGAAAAACAAATGGCATATTTCTCCTGTTTCTACAAACTCAAATAGAAACTTAATAGGCTTTCTTATTTTGGAAACTATGTTATCCAACAAGCACTGTGAATATAATTATGGTTTATAAAGATGTTTGAATTTTAAAAGGTATTTTTTTCTTTGTGTTGAACAATCATAATCAGCTTTCCATAATGCTTCCTTGGAATGGTTATAACCAGAAAGCTTGACAAAAATGTTTTGATTTCGAGAAATGGATGTACTTTCTTTGCCTATGAAAAAGTAGAAATGTTATTAGAGGCATATGGGCACTTTAAGGAACACGGATGTTTCATTAAACGGCTTGTTTATTGGGAGACTTTCCTGAATCATACCTACAAATTCTTCCATGTTGCCTTAAAGATAGTTTGATAATTGTCATCTCTGTTAAAAAGACAGATTTTGGTGCCTAGTAGTATGAGATCAATGTAGTTTTAAATTCTTTATTCTTGTTTAAATGGCTTTTAAAAAGCAAAATCCAGAGATGGACCACCCTACGGTTTCAGCTTAGCTAATTGAGATTGATGGGTACTAGCAATGTGGCAAAAGAGAAATTAATTAAAGTCTATTTTCTCCAAAGCCATGTTGATGCACCTGAGTACACTAACAATCACAAAAGTAACTGTGGCCACATGCTTTGAGTCCAAGTGTGAAATAATGGTTAATAGCTCAGCTCTTCGTTGAGACAGTGTTCTCTTCTTTTGACTCATCTGGAAAATATTTTCCAAATATACAAATGTAGATCCATGTGTTGCTGAAGCTGCTTCCACTTTGTTATAATGTCCTATACTGTTTGTTCAACAATCTTGTGAAACCGCTTCAAACCCTGTAACAACATCATCGTTGCGTGCCAGCAGATTGTATCCTCTCTTTATAAGCTTTGGTACTCATTGATATCACAGTGTGGACAACAGTCATCTTGTGTTCTTCTGGAGATTTTGTTCACCACTTTCCTTGGTACAAGGAGTAAATATTTGGTACATACTTGTAAATACTTGTTTTTCAGCACTTATGTTATTTTTGTTATTGTATTTTAAGCTTAAGCTTAATGAGAATATTCATTGTTGCAAGTGAATAATGATATTAAATCTGTTGAAATATTTTACATTTTTACATTTCTTTCTTATCCTAATAAAAAGATGAGCATTTGTAAAATATTAAATTTCACTGCAATATAATTAATAAAGCACTATGGCAACGCAGATATTACAATAAGTAACTACATCAGAATGATTATTTTGTGCTTAATAACAGTCCCAGTGAAAGAGATCAACTATTTATTCTTATTCATACTCCCATTACTTCTGTGGACCATTCATTTTAGGCACTTTTATTTCTGTGCTTTAGAAATGCCAGCAAAAATCTGAGATATACCATTATTTCTGGCTATGTGTTCTTCAGTTTAGATTGTGTTCTTCAGTTTAGATAGCAGAGAGCAATATTTTCTTTCCTGTCAGATTACTGTCCTGCAGACCTCTCCCCTGAAGCCAGCTTCTGATGGTTCAGAATATTGCAACCTGTTATAATGCCATTCTACAAGCGTCATGATGCACGGCCTCACAACCATTAGGTGTTGGATCCACCGTCATAATGGCACTGTTGGCCTTGTGGTCTTTGACGTGATCCAAAAGGCAGCATGATTTCTGATTGGAAAATGGATTACTGACTCTGTCAGGACCAATCAAATACATTGACATTCAAGTAAGTGGTAATGATGTAATTTCTGAGATGGTGGGATGTGGTGGGTGCTTAGAGGATTATCTGATATTGATCGAGAAGGTCTTGAAAGAACATGGCCTAAGGGGGTGGGGGTAGTCTGGGGTGAAAAAAGGTTAGTGGGAACCATTTGGTGTTTGAAGAAAGGGTATGGGAGAATGGTTAAGAATAGAGTGCCAGTTGGGCAAGAATACAAAGGTGTTTGATGAGAGTAGGGCAGTGGTTGTTGACCACATGAATTTCAGTAAGAGATTTAATAAAGTCCCTCATGGTAGGCCAGTCAAAAAGATCAAGATGCATGGGATGCATGGTGACTTGGCAGTTTGGATATATCTTTTCTCACCATCAACGGAGACAGTGGAATCAATTGATTTCACACACTCCAGCCGTCAGGCGTGGCAGACCATGAATAAGCTGATGGGCAGGTCGACAACTCCAGCACAGTGTCTCATCACTGCAAATTCCATCGTGTCGCTACTGCTGAGCAACGGCCGCTTCCCCTACGCAGACAAGGACTTCATCAGAATAACATTGGCGAGAGCCCACGAGCTGCACAGGGCCCTGAGCTGTGACTCCAACCTATCCCACGATTTCACAACACAAGAAATTGAGCAGGCCATCCGACGGCTGAAAAACCGGTAAGGCACCAGGCTCCGACGGCATCCACCCGGAATACATAAAACACCAAGGCAAGAAGGCAACTGACTGGCTGTGCTCCTTCCTCTCCGCGTGTTTCCACTGCCTGAAGCAGCCAAAGATCTGGCGCCATGCCAAGGTGATCGCTCTGCTGATCTTTGGCTGCTTCAGGCAGCGGAAACGCATGGAGAGGAAGGAGCATAGCCAGTCAGTTGCCTTCTTGCCTTGGTGTTTTATGTATTCCGGATGGATGCCTAGCGATGACCCCAGGGGATACCGACCCACCTCACTGCTGTATGTTCCATACAAGCTCCTGGAACGTCTCCTCCACACTCGTCTCAATCCAGTGATCGACCCCCAGCTGCCTAAAGAACAGGCTGGCTGCCGAAGCGCTAGGTCAACGGCGGACCAGGTGACCCTCCTGTGCCAAGACATAGAGGACAGCTCCCAGGCAGGGGAGATGGCTAGCGCTGTCTTCTTGGACTTCACAGCTGCATATGATACTGTCTGGCTGCGTGGAGCTTCTGGAAACCATCCCAGACAAGCACATGGTGAGCTTCATCATGGAGATGCTGAGCAACCGCAGCTTCAGGCTGCACACCAGCAACGGGCAATGCAGCAGGGTGAGGAAACTTAAGAACGGCGTCCCACAGGGCTCAGTGCTGACACCAATGCTGTTCAACATCTACATCCATGACCTGCCTGCAACCCAGTCAAAGAAGTATGGCTTCATACCTGAGGAACTGGCGCCTCAAGCTCAGCATGGGTAAGACAACATCTTCAATGTTCCACCTCAATAACAGGGAAGCAACCCGCGAGATGAATGTCATGATGGATAACGCCCGGTTACGGTCCCAGCCAGTCCTCCCGAACCTCGGTGTGAAGCTCGTCAGAACGTTGTCATTCAAACAACACCAGGAAGGTGCCAAGGCAAAGACAAGCGCCCGTGCCGCACTGATACGCCGCCTAGCCGGCCCCACATGGGGAGCCACGATGAAGACACTGCGCATGTCCACAGTGGCCCTGGTGTCTCAGCCGCCGAGTACTGCACCCCGGTCTGGCGCCGTAGCCCTCACGCCAAGAAGCTGGATGCTGCCCTCAACAGCGCCCTGCGGACTGTCTCCGGATGCCTACGAGCCACCCCAGTAAACCAACTGCCCGTCCTCGCTGGCATCGCCCCAGCCAACATCAGACGAGAAGCAGCCACGCTGGCTCTCTCTCGAAAGGCACAGACCAGTGAATCCCACCTCCTCCATCAGATCGTCATGGAGACACCACGACGAGTGCGCCTCAAGTCACGGCACCCCTTTGCCACGCAAGCCCTAGAGCTGTTCTGCACAACACCTGCTGACACTTCCAAGGCCGCCTGGGTCAAGACGAGATGGAGAGACCAGTGGAAGTCAGCGGAACCATCTAGGCTCCACCATTACATCGATGACCCCATGGACGTCCCTGGCCAGGACCTGCCCCAAAGGCAGTGGAAACCCTCAACTGGCATCGGACGCTATGGAGTAGCGATGAAGAGGTGTGGCCTCTTGGACAGCGCCTCCTGCGAGTGCGGGAACCAACACAGACAGTGGAGCACATAGTCACCAGTTGCCCCAAGCAACGGCCACTGAATGGTGAACGACGTCTGATTGACCTGGACAATGACACGTTGGCCTGGCTCCCCTCAATGGAGCTGCAGGTCTAAAAGACATACGACAGAAGAGGAAGGAGAACCATCAACTGAGGTCCCAGCACACATCCCAGCAGAACACCACTGGTCACAGATCTCCAGCGGAATAACTTTCCACTACTGCTCTTTGTCTTCCATGGGTAAGCCAGCTCTGAATCCAATCCACCAAGTCACCATGGATCCCATACTTCTTAATCTTTTTGATCAGCCTACCACGAGGGACTTTATTAAATGTCTTAAATGCATGTAATGTCTTAAATGTTACCAACCACCATCCTACCCTTATCAATCAGCGTTGCATATATATGACTTGGGGAAATAATAATTGATTAGTTAGCTGGTTTTCAGACAACAACAAATGTGATGGAGTTATGGACAGTGAAGGCTATCAAAGGACGCAGTGAGATATAGATCAGTTACAGATATAGTTGTAAAAATTATAGGTGGAATTTAATCTAGGAAAATATGAGGTGTTGCTCTTTTGAAGGTTGAAGTATACAATTTATCGCAAGACCTTTAACAGCAAGGGCGTACAGAGAGATATCAGGGTCAAAGTTCATAGCTCCCCCAAAAGTGACAATACAAGTTGGTAAAGGAGTACGGTATGTTGGCCTTACATGTTGGAAATATTGAGTATAAGTGTCAAGACATCATTTATTAGAATTATGGTTAGATCTCTTTTGGAGTATTGTGTGCAGTTCTGGTCGTGCTATTATGGGCAGCACGTGGAGGCTTTGGAGAGGGTGCAGAAGATTTGAAATTGAAAATTTTAATTTATATGGTGCTGTCCATTTCAAGTTTATGTTATTGATTATTTATTGATGCAGCAACAAACACCACTACCCTATATTACAATTCTTCAAAAATTCAACTGAACATTTCTCAATGTGAGCCACAATTCCCACTTCAGGCACATATCAAATTATGCCCTTCCCTGTACAAGCTCCTCTTTGGTGCAGTGCCAGGGAAAATAAACCATGCTCTCCTGGTAGAAACCTACCATTGGACACTGAGGCAAACATATCAAAGTAGTTCAGCACTGGATTTGGGACAAGGACAATCCTATTTCTGCTAATTTTGAGCCTCACACAAAACTTCCAATCTCCTGATGAGTCCATCCCCAATCACTCATCCATTGATCTGCCCAGTTGACTTTTGAAACCCTTGACAGCCCACAGCCACCTTTGGGAGTTACGGAAGGTCACTGGCACGGTGCTGCAATCACCTTCAAACATGCCCTTATGGCTGCAGCAGAATTTGAAAGCCATTGTCTTTATCTTTGCTACCATAGTATTAGGCTCAAGTTAGAGTCCTTTTATTAAACAGATCTAAAAGTGCTCTTTTGTTAGAAGTGCAAGCTAAAAAGGAGAATTAATAACTCTGTGGTTCACTCCAATCACCTTTCCATCACTTAGACATCATGGAGCAATATGCTGAGCAATCTGCCAACCAACGATTACTTATACAAAAACCCACAGGTTAAGTAATTGCTTGGCTGAGATCTATATCTACAGGGAGGAAGGAGACTACACATATAATGAAATCATTCACATTGATGCAATATTTTAAGGGATAATTACCACAATACTTCAAAATGCTTGGATAACTACTTTGCTTGGATAGTCATAAATCGTACTTTTACAGTATCACTGCTTCACTTTTCAATACTTTAGAAACTCTGTCATGTATGAAACATCAAACCAAGTGGTTGATTCATTCAGATTCAGATCATGATTGGTGCATGAGCCTGTGAAGAAGAAACTGAAATGGGTAGTAAATGCCAGTTGCAGAAGTCATGGAGTAGTTGTCATGGAGACATACAGCTCAGAATTCAGCCCCACTCATCCATGCCAACCTGTCAAAGCTAATGCTGTTTGCCCGCGACTGGCCCATATACCACTAAACCTTTTTTTATCCATGCACACATCCAAATGTTTTTAAATGTTATTATTGTACTTGCCTCAACTACCTCTGCTGGCAGCTCATCCACCCACTAACCTGTGTGAAAATGTTTCCTCCGCAAGGTCGCATCTAATTTTGTCCCCTCAAACAATGCCCTGTAGTGATCAAGACCAGGTTCAAGGTGAGGAGTGAGGAGTTTAGAGGAGACCTGAGAAAGAATGCTTTCACCTTGAGGGTGGCTGCAAGTTGGAGCACACTACCTGTGAAGATGAAAGAGGCATAGTGGGGTAAATGCTGAGAAATGGAATTAGTATCGATAGGTATTTTATGGTTGGTCTGGACGTGGTGGGACAAAGAGCCCATTTGTGCAACATGACATTGTGACTCATAATAGAGCAAGGTTATGTAGAATAATTGTGTTAATTTCATGAAGAAGATGGATAAATAACTCCCTTAAAAACAATTATTATTTACAATGCACGAGGCCAAATTGCATTTCCAGCACCAGTGCCTGCTCTGAGTAGGAGATGGAAGAGATGGAAGAGATGCAAATCCAGGGATATACATTATATCCAAACCGATCTTGTTAATTATGGGTAATTTAATAAACATCTACTCAAAATATGCATCAGAGAAGGGGGCTGTTTATGGAAAGATGCTGAGCAGTGATATATAAAGGAGAGATAGTGTTGGATGACTACATATTGATGTGCTGAGTTCTAGGAATATTTATATTTTGTGATTAATGAGGTGAATATCATTCACATGAAGAAGTTTCCATGGGGCATTTGTATGTCCTCAACTTTCAACAAGGACTACTGTGGAATTTTGGCTCCTTAGTTACAGCCTTGAGGATAACAACAACTTTTTCTGCATCACTTTTTAATTTCAATGATCCCAAATCATTCCTTAGATTTTTATAAAATGTTATTTTTAAGGTGAATAAGTTTAACTGTACGTATGCCTGGTAATTCTAAGCACCCAACAAAATTAAAAAATAACTTGCATTCATTCAATGTAGTAACTTATGCAAACCACTTTACTGGAAAATTAATCAAAACTTGACACCGAAACAAATGTATGAGAGATAGTTTTCAAGATTCAAAAATGTGTCAAAGTCACAGCCACAGTCAAAAAGGCACAACAGAGGATGTACTTCCTATGGAAGCTGGGGAAGCACAATCTGCCACAGCAATGATGGTCCAATTCTATACGGCCATTGTAGAGTCTGTCCTCACCTTCTCCATCATGGTCTGGTTTGGCAAGCACGACACCTGGAGGCTGCAGCGAATCGTCCGAGAAGGTTATTGGCTGCAACCTTCCCTCCATTGACGAACTGTACACTGCAAGGGCAGGAAGCGAGCGGGCAAGATCATCTCTGACAACTCTCACCCTGGCCACAAACTCGTTTGAATCACTTCCCTCTGGAAGGAGACTCCGGACTATTAAAGATGCCGCAGCCAGACATAAAAGCAGCTTTTTTCCACGAGTAGTAGCTCTACTCATAATCAAAAATCTGTAGCCTCCTTTTGCTCTCGTATTTTATTTAATTCACATGTTTAATCAATGATGTTTTATTATTAATGTTTAATGTTTTATGTATCATTCTTAACTGTCACTGTATGTCATGTTGTCTCTTGTGGGCGGAGTATAAATAGCTCGTTCTAAGCTTCCCCCAGTCTAGTTTCAGTCAAAAATCACTGAGTCAAGCACTTGCGCAACTAAACTTTATTTTGGAAAAAGCCCTCCTAGCCTCTTTCAAGCAGAGACACTCCAGACGGTCACGCAGTCCACGCGCTCTCCCAGAAGATCGACACAGGACCTCATGAGAGCGGCTTTTATTGGTCCGAACCTTGAGAGGCAAGACCACATGGGGGTGGTCTCTTTACAGTCCAATAACAGATATCGATTAACACAGTATATGATATTACATTTCCCCAACCCAATAATACAGTGACTAATTACAATGTACAGTATCTGACAAAGTTTCTAGATGCAACTTAAAGGAGATGAATTATGCAACATGTGTCTTGATAGTCAGGAAACCCAGACAAGGCACAACACTTGTTAACCAATTAACACCCATTAACATTAGCAAAGTAAAGCTTTGCAACATTATTTACAATGTATATGGTTTTCATTCATTCAATCCAATCCATGCAATTTACAGGGTACACAAAATGCTAGAGAAACTCAGCGGGTGCAACAGCATCTATGGAGCGAAGGAGATAGGCAACGTTTCGGGCCGAAACCCTGCTTCAGACTGATGGGGGGTGGGGGGAGGCGGGGGGGAAGAAAGAAAAAAGGAGGAGGAGGAGCCCGAGGGCTGAGGAAGAGGTAGGAATGGGAGGAGACAGCAAGGGTTAACAGAATTGAGAGAATTCAATGTTCATGCTAAGAGGATGCAGACTCCCCAAGCGGAATATGAGGTGCTGTTCCTCCAATTTGCGGTGTTGCTCACTCTGGCCGTGGAGGAGGCCCAGGACAGAGAGGTCGGATACGGAATGGGAGGGGGAGTTGAAGTGCTGAGCCACCGGGAGGTCGGGTTGGTTATTGCGGACCGAGCGGAGGTGTTCGGCAAAACGATCGCCAAGCCTCCGCTTGGTCTCACCGATATAGATCAGTTGACATCTAGAGCAGCGGATGCAATAGATGAGGTTGGAGGAGGTGCAGGTGAACCTCTGTCGGACCTGGAACGACTGCTTGGGTCCTTGAATGGAGTGGAGGGGGGAGGTAAAGCGACAAGTGTAGCATCTCTTGCGGTTGCAAGGGAAAGTGCCCAGGGAAGGGGTAAGGGAAGAATTGACAAGGGAGTTGCGGAGGGAGCGGTCTTTGCGGAAGGCAGACGTGGGGGAGATGGGAAGATGTGGCGAGTGGTGGGGTCACGTTGGAGGTGGCGAAACTGGTGGAGGACTATGTGTTGTATGTTCTGGCTGGTCGGTTGAAAGGTGAGGACCAGGGGGACTCTGCCCTTGTTGCGAGTGGGGGGATGGGGAGAGAGGGCGGTGTTACGGGGTACGGAGGAAACCCTGGTGCAAGCCTTATCTATAGTGGGGGAGGGAAATCCCCATTCTCTGAAGAATGAGGACATTCGTGATGCCCTGGTGTGGAATACCTCATCCTGGGAGCAGATGCGGCGTAGACGGTGGAATTGGGAATAGGGGATGGAGTCCTTACAGGAAGCAGGGTGGAGGAAGAGTAGTCCAGGTAGCCGTGGGAGTCAGTGGGTTTATAGTGGATGTCGGTCAGGAGCGTATCCCCTGCGATGGAGATAGTGAAGTCAAGGAATGGTAGGGAAGTGTCGGAAATGGTCCAGGTGTATTTGAGTGCCGGATGGAAGTTGGTGGTGAAACGGATGAAGTCAGTAATGCAATGAATGCAATGAAGTCAGCCATGCAATTTACACCTAATTGTCAGAATCTGCAGATGTTCCATTCTCTTCCTGCAGCTCTTATCTAGGCTCTAGACAAACTGGCACCATTCTGCAGCTTGTCCCATTTCTGCAGAAGGCACATTTAAATTGACCAAATGGCCTAGCAGCCCAGAAGCCTTTACTCAACTTTAGTGTCCTGGCCTCTCCAATTTGGCCAGAATTAACAGGAGCACCAAGGCAAATTCCTTGTATGTGAATACATGACCAATAAACTTATTCATTCGTTCATTCATTCATTCATTCCCTTGAGAGAAAACAAAAGCTGAACAGCAGATTCAGAGATCAAGGTCTTTGGGCTGAAAGCATACCATAAATTGAGGAGAGATTGAAATCTAGGGTCCACAAGAGGCCAGATTGGAGTAACATAGATATAGTCATAAAAACACATAGAGCATTGAAACAGGCATTTTGACCTATCACATCCATGCTAATCTTTTTGTCCATCTATACTTATCCCATTTGCCTGGTTTATCCCATCTGCATTAGGTTTATAAAGTTTGATGCCTTATGGGCCTGTCCCATTTAGGTGACTTTTTAGGCGACTGCAGGAGATTATGGAGTCGTCACAAGGTCACCACATGTTTGCAGGTGGTTATCGGGGAGTCGCCTTCATGGTCGTGAAGAGTTCCCGCATTCTGGGAACTAGTCGCGGCCTCATTATGATCACCCGAATTTTTTAACATGTAGCGAGAATTCTCGTGCCGTAGGTGGGTCGCCAGGAGGTCGAAGGTTCTTGGACGTTATCGTAGGTTATAGCCGGTGCTGACCAGTCAATTTCATTGGCTCATTGGGAAAAAAAACAAAAGCAGTAGTTTTCAGAATCAAGGATAACCGACCGGTAATGTTAAATGTCCGCCAAGCTTCACAGGGGTATATCTCGAGCTTGTTAAAGGTTGTCTCCACTCCTTCTCCCCCACTATTTTAAAGAACTTACTGTACACTGTGGTTTAGCTGTCTTAGTTACAGCGCCAACTTTCCTGTTCATCATGGTGTGTGTCTGTATCAAATTGGCTTTGCACTGTGTGAATTTCACTCAGACAGCGCTCACCCCGCTTGCCCTGTCCCCCGCCTGCATAACGGGCTGATGAAGGAAGCGATGACGTTTGTGTGTTAGAGTCGCCGGCAGTCACCTGAAAAATCACCTAAGTGGGACAGGCCCTTTACTGTTCAGGTGCCTGTCTAAATGTTTCTACACAGAGTGATTGTATTTGTTTTCACATTGTCCTGTGGCAGTGCAGTCCAAATATCAACAACTTTGTGTAACATCTCTCCGCTCAAATCCCATTTAAAACAACTTCCTTGCTCCTTAAACATATGCCCTCTTGTTTTTGATACCCCAACCGTGGGACAAACATTTTATCTCCCCATTTTATGCTTCTTATAATCCTACGTACTTCCATAAAGTCATCTCTCAGCTTGATTCATTCCAAGAAAAAACATCCCATCCTCTCCAGTCTCTCCCATAACTAAAGTCCTCCAATCCAGACGACATCCTGGTGAATCTCCTCTGCATTATCTCCAGTGCAATGATTGCTTTCCTACACGTGGTGCCCAGACCTGCACACAATCCTCCAAGTGTGTTCTATCTAATGTTTTGCAAAGTTGCAATGTAATGTCCCAACTTTTATATTCTAGGCCCCGACTTATTAGTACAAGCATGCCACATGCCATCTTCACTATCACAACAGACCTGTGTTGCCAATTTCAGAGAACTATCTACGAATCCCTAAGGTCTCTTTGTTCATCAACATTCCTGAGCATCTTACCATTTTCAGTTTGTGTCCTATCCTTATTTATCTTCCCAAAATAGTTTATCTCGTATTTGCTGGTATTAAATTCCATCCACAAATGATCCCTCCAACATTCCAGCTGATATATTTCCTGCTGTAGACTTTGGCAATCTTCCTCAACATCCACACCACCACCAACTTTTATGTCTTTCACAAACTTACTTATTAACCTTCTGCATTCACATCCAAGTAGTTCAGATATCATCACAAATTACAAAGGTCCCAACACTGATCCTTGTGACACAGAACTGATCAGAAAAACACCTTCCACCACCACACTCTGACTCCCATCCCCAAACCGGTTTTAGATCTCATTAGCCAGCTCACTGTGGCTTCCATGTTCCTTGAAGTTCCATGCAAAAACTTGTCAAATGCCTTACTAAAGTCCATATAGACAACGTCTATCATTTTGTCTTCATCAATCTTCCTGGTTACTTCCACTTAAATTTGAGAGACAGGATTTTCCCTGCACAAAGACATACTGACTATCCCTGATCAACCCTAAAATAATCCTCCGACATGTTTGCCACCTCCAACGAGATCCCACCACTGGCCACATCTTCCCATCTCCTCCCCTTTCGGCTATCCGCTCTCTGGTCAATTCGTCCCTTCCCACCCAAAACTACCCCCTGGTACATTCCCTTGCAACCGCAGGAAATGTTACACTTGTTGCTTTACCTCCCCCCTCGACTCAAGGACCCAAGCAGTCTTTCTAGGTGAGGCAGAGGTTCACCTGCACCTCCTCCAACCTCATCTAGTGCATCCGCTTCTCTAGGTGTCAACTGCTCTATATCGGCGAGACCAAGCGCAGGCTTGGCGATATCTTCGCCCAACACCTGTGCTCAGTTTGCATTAATCAATCTGATCTCCCGGTGGCTCAGCATTTCAACTCCCCCACCCATTCAGAATCCGACTTTTCTGTCTTGGGCCTCCGCCATGGCCAGAGTGAGGCCCACCGCAAATTGGAGGAGCAGCACCTCATATTTTGCTTGGGTAGTTTACACCCTAGCGGTATGAACATTGACCTACAATTTCAGGTAGTCGTTGATATCTCCCTCCTTCCCCTCCTCTTCCCAGCTCCCCCTCAGCCTACTGTCTCCACCTCTTCCTTTCTTCTTCCCGCCCCCCCCCCCCCACATCAGTCTGAACAAGGGTCTTGACCCAAAACTTCACCTATTCCTTCACTCTGCCTCACCCGTTAATTTTCTCCAGCTTTTTTATCTACCTTCGATTTTTCCAGCATCTGCAGTTCTTTCTTAAACATCCGTGATCAGCCTATGCCTTTCCAAATGTATATAAATGTTATCTGTTTGTATTGTCCCCAGTAATTCTCGTATGACTGGTGTGGGACTTACTGACCTTTAGTTACCTGGCTTATTTTTGTTGATCTTCCAGTCTTCTGACAACTATGGCTACTACAGATGCCAAAATCTCATCAGCAATCTCCTTCATTGCTTCCCATAACAACTTGGGAACATCCAGCCCTGGGGATTTATAAAGCATCTGCGTCCTATGGCATATTAAAACCACCCCCTTCTTAATGTTGAGCTGCTCAAGGTATTTCATGTACTCTTCCCTAAACTCACAAGGTGTAGTGTTTCAGTACTAGGCATGTTATGGCGAAAGGTTAAGGTGAAGCTATGGAGGGAATTGAAATCAATGATGAGAATTGTAAAATAAAGCCAACTGTCAGGAACGATGCTAGGTTGTTAACATTGGGATTATGGGTAAAGGAGAGTAAAGTTGGACATAGACAGCATAACCTTGAAGGAGGTTATTAATAGAGGCTGGAAAATTGGTGGCTCACCAGGAATATGTTGAAGTAGACAGCAAGAGTGATGGTCTCAACTGTTGTGCTGATGTGGTGGTGGTACTAGCTTCCCTTACTTCAAGACACATTCTCTCATAGTGTTTGGATTGTGATTACGGCATTGTGACGTTTTAAAAAATGTTTTTTTTTTCTGCTTGATATCCAATCTGGGGTCTATTTTGAAATGTTTATGGAAATTTGCTTTGGAAGAAGAGGACATGTGGTTGATGAGTTGAGTTTATGGTCACATACTGAGGTACAGTGAAAAGCTTTTGTTGCATGCTAACCAGTCAGCAGAAAGACAAGGCATGACATGAGAATTAAGGGACAGAAGTTTTGGGGTAACGTGAGGGGGAACTTCTTTACTCAGAGGGTGGTGGCTGTGTGGAATGAGCTTCCAGCAGAAGTGGTGGAGGCAGGATCGATTTTAACATTTAAGAGTAAAGTGGATAGGTATATGGACGTGAAGGGAATGGAGGGGTATGGTCTGAGTGCAGGTAGATGGGACTAGGGGAAAACAAATGGTCGGCATGGACTGGAAGGGCCCGAGAGGGCCTGTTTCCGTGCTGTAATTGTTATATGGTTATATGATAACAATGAAGCCATCCACTGTGTGCAGAAGATACATGATAAAGGGAATAACGTTTAGTGCAGGATAAAGCCAGTAGAGTCATAGAAACATAGAAACATAGAAAACAGGTGCAGGAGGAGGCCATTTGGCCCTTCGAGCCAGCAACGCCATTCATTGTGATCATGGCTGATCGTCCACTATCAATAACCCGTGCCTGCCTTTTCCCCATATCCCTTGATTCCACTAGCCCCTAGAGCTCTATCCAACTCTCTCTTAAATCCATCAAGTGATTTGGCCTCCACTGCCCTCTGTGGTAGGGAATTCCATAAATTCAGAACTCTCTGGGTAAAATAGTTTTTTTTCACCTCAGTCTTAAATGACCTCCCCTTTATTCTAAGACTGTGGCCCCTGGTTCTGGACTCACCCAACATTGGGAACATTTTTCCTACATCTAGCTTGTCCAGTCCTTTTATAATTTTATATGTTTCTATAAGATTTCCCCTCATCCTTCTAAACTCCAGTGAATACAAACCTAGTCTTTTCAATCTTTCCTCATATGACAGTCCCGCCATCCCGCCAGTCCAATCAAAGGTAGTCAGAGGGTCTCCAATGAGGCAGATAGTAGTTCAGGACTACTCTCTAGTTGTAGGTGTGGTTGGATGGTTCAGTTACCTGATAACAGTGGCAGATATGCACAAATGCTGGTACATTTTTTTAATATACAGGCAGCAATTAAACCACAAGACAAATTTTGTAAACTGCAGAAACTGAGAATAACCAAACTACTGCTGTAATGTTTCATTTGTAAGTTACCACCTAACTTAAAATACCGACAAATACAACAAATGAGGGGCCGATTCAGTCAACTTGCACCAAAGAAGGACAAAGGCTGTTATTTCAGGAGGAAACTTTTGAAGTTAGATCTGCTTTCATGATTAACAGCAGATTAACTGCTATTTATAAAGTAATCAGTTACTGAGGTTGTGAAAACACAATGTTTGAATCATGGTACAAACTCTGTTGGACCAAACCCCCTGCCCCCATGTAAGAAGTAGAGCAAATGTCTCAATTTGCATCTAATATACTTCCAGGGTGGCACAGTGACATTTTCTTTTTCACGTGGGCAACCCTGCAATTATGAGGTTTATTTTCACAGACTGGAACTTTGGTAACAACAGTGAAAGAAATTTAGAGTAGACACAAAAAGCTGGAGTAACTCACGGGACAGGCAGCATCTCTGGAGAGAAGGAATGGATGACGTTTTGGGTCGAGACCCTTCTTCAAACTGATGTCAGGGAAGTGGGTAGGACAGAGATAGATTGAAGTCGGAGACAGTAAGACTAGTGGGAGAACTGGGAAGGGGGAGGGGATGGAGTTAGATAAGTCAATGTTCTTACTGCTGGGGTGTAAGCTACCCAAGCAAAATATGAGGTGCAGTTCCTCCAATTTGTGCTGTGCTGCACTCTGACAATGGAGGAGGCCCAGGACAGAAAGGTCAAATTGGGAATGGGAGGGGGAGTTAAAGTGATGAGCAAACGGGAGATCAGGTAGGTTAAGACGGATTGAGTGGAGGTGTTCAGCGAAACGATCGCCGAGCCTGCGCTTGGTCTCGCCGATGTACAGGAGTTGGCACATGGAACAGCGGATAAAGTAGATAAGGTTGGAGGAGGTGCAAGTGAACCTCTGCCTCACCTGAAAAGACTGTCGAGGGGGTTAGGTAAAGGGAAAGGTGTTGCATCTCCTGCAGTTGCAGGGGAAAGTAGCAGGGGAGGGGTTGGTTTGGGTGGGAAACGTTGACCAGGGAATTGCAGAAGGAACTGTCTCTGCGGAAAGCAGAAAGGGGTGGAGATGGAAGGATGTGGCCAGTAGTGGGATCCCGTTGGAGGCGGCAAAAATGTTGGAGGATTATATGTTGTATGCTGTATATGCTGATGGGGTGGAAGGTGAGGACAAGAGGGACTCTGTCCTTGTTGCGAATGGGGGAGGGGGAGCAAGAGCGGAGCTGCGGATCTCCATCATTGCTCTGAACAATATATGGTAGCTATTGTAAACATAGAGAAAATGAAAATGGGACAAATGGAAGTGCAAGGTCGTGGTCTATAGGAGAGTTATAACCCTAATACTAAGATACAGCTAGAGTTAGTCTTATAGTTGAATCATAGGCATGCAAAAAAAAAATCAACATTATCATGGGCAAGCAAAAAAAAGAATCACCAGAGAACAGGGTTTGAGTTGTGGAGATGAGTCAGTGATAACTGCAAACAATAAAACTGACATTAACAGTTTTGGAACTTGATATAAGTGCTGCATGGTGCCACAATTACAGTGAACAGTAAATCAAAGCCATGATCTTGCTAAGATGTACAGTGGATTAAATCTGCAAAAAAATTATTTGTGATATCAATTATGTGATATGAGCACTGCACAACGGTTTGGCTGAAAGCAAAACTTGTGTTTTAGAATGTGATGATGGCATTGGGCCATTTTTTAAATTGCTTATTTTCTGCTTGACATATAATCTGAGGTTTATTTTTGATTTTTTATGGAAGCTAGTTCAGCTTTGCTGAGGTCAACTGGTTTACATTCAGTGGATGTTCAAACAAGCTTTGCTGATAATTGGGAAAAATCAAACTAATGCTGGTGGCTTCTTTCACTGACCATGCGATACCCTCCAGCATAACTAATCTCGCCGCACTCCTCCTGTTGTGTCTTCTCATTCATTATCCATTTTAAAAGCTCCATCTTAGTTGGCCTTCCCTTAAGCTGCCCCGTCTGGCCCCACAGGCTTTCCACCTTTCATTACAACAGCCCAGCCCTTCCTGATGAGAACCCTTGCTTTACAAAGAACTGCCTAGACACCGCACCCTGCTTTCCCCCATGACTTGGCTAGTATTCCTCCGCTCCATGTCACAGCTGTAAGTTCCACTCCTGTACACTTTCCCAGAGTACACCCTGCTCAACAGAAAAGCTATTCTGTCAACTTGGCTATTCACATGTGGGATTCTGTTAAAAAAAAAACCCACACATTTTAGCTCCACAGCTTCCTGTGTGAAACTTGTCAATGCTGGGGCCGGAACCTGTGCTGACATGCAGTGAAGATTACTTTACAATGATACGGCAGCTGTACGATATCAGTCACTCCTGCTTAAACATTATCAGCTCATCAGTTGTCAGATCTCTCCATGCTTCCTTTACTCACTGCATTTTCACTTGCATTCCTGCTTAATTGTAAGAAATTTGACCATACATTGATATTTATTTTTTAAATATTCTAGACATTTTATCAATTTTAATGGAAATGACAAAGGCCTTTCTTAGATTTCATCTCAAGAGATATGAAAATTGGTTCAGGGTTTTAAGATAGACATATAACACCTTATTCTTTTCCCAAGAGGAAATGCTGAGCATGACCAAGATTAAACCTCACTTAATCTACCATTCGGAGAGCTCAAGGGCTCGAAAGAATAGTTAAAAAACAACATTCTAGTGAAGTGATCTAACCTGGATGAGAGCACAGCTAGTCAAAGATTAGTTATAGAGAAATACAGCACGGAAACAAGTCCATGCTCACCACCAAGCATCCAATTTTATTCTCACCTATTTTATTCTCCTCATGTTACTCTGATTACCCAGATTCTCCCACTCACCTACATGCTCAGATCAATTTACAGTGGCTAATTAACCTGCCAACTCATATGTCTTTTGGATGCATAAGGAAACTGGAACACTCTGAGGAAACCCACAGTCACAGCAAGAATGTGCAGACAACCTCAGGGATCAGGATTAAACCCAATTGCTGAAGATATGAGGCATTACTGTGTCTCATTCCATATTTTCTCCCCCCACCCCCCTCTTGTTCATTGGACATTGTCTCAAAACAAACCTTGATAGCAGTCTTCCTTACGATTGACACCAATGACAATCAAAATGTTGCTGTCAACATTCAGTGTTGTATCTTTGCTTCCTAGCAAAGTTGTTTACATTACAAACCATGGAGTAAGTCGTTTTCACTGGATTCAAGACTCAATCATGTAATATTTAATGATGCATGCTATTTCATAGTGAGATAGCAAAACCAAACATCATTCAGAAAATCTGGAATTATGGTGAGGAGGTGGCCAGGGGTGGTGGTGGGGGAGAGATAGCATGGTCCGTAGTGGGGTATGATGGTGGGTAGCATCTGGATTTCACTGGGTATCGGGGCAACGGTAGAGTCGGTGCAGCGGTAGAGTTGCTGCCTAACAGTAGGAATGTTACGAAATGTTGAATTTTTTAAATCAAGCCTGTAATTTATCCCATCAGGTAAAGCATAAAAATAACTTTCATTTGACACCTAATTCACTTTCATATCTTCAGTATTAAAAAGTTATAGTCATTTTCATACTCGGAAATTAGCATCTTGTTCCCTATTGCTTCTCCATTGACTTAACACAAAAACTGTGATCGAGGACAGTCAAAAGTGCATAACTTTCTTAAAAATTAAGATAACCGTATGAAATTTTCCAGTTTATTATAGACTGGATGATTTCTGAAACAAATATGAAACATCTTACTTTGGATTCTGAAAAAATAAAGCGTTATAATGAGGTTAGTTACCTAAAATTGTAGCTAATTATGTAGCTAAATATGCGCAAATAGTAATAAACACCGAGACTTTTGCCTTGAAAGTTTCAAATGTGAATATTCTCAAATCAGAACTTTAATATTATTGTATTATATGCTGTGTCATTCCAACAGACAGGTAAATAAATTTCTGCAAAAAGACTAAGTCTTTATAGAGAAAGACCAATTGCTAACTGGTACATTGGCATATCATAATCAGTAGGCCAACAACATACTCCTCAGATTCAGTAACCAATTAAGCAACTCATAACAACTTGTTTTTTTCTATCCTCAACTTTTCAATTTTAGCATTTTGTAAACTACAAGTTGTTGCTCTTCAACCATGCATGACATGCCTTTCGTCCACTACTTTCCAATTAAGAATGTCCGGTAAGATCATCACATTTTGGAGTAGTCCCAAAATCAGATCATCTCTGTGAATGCTGTCTCTAAATCAGACTCATTGTGCTAGGGCATTTGGATTGACAATTTCCTTCTTCAGAAGCTCCTGTTTAAAATGTAAAGAAAAAAAACACTGAACACATTAACAAGAAACAAGTTATTATTTGCTGTTTAGTTTTAGAAAAAGGTACAATTGATAAAGTTATATGGTAAAAAAAATAGTAAATACCAACCAAAAAAATCAATTCACAGTTTCAAATCATTAAAATCATCTAAATTCAATTTCTAGATCTAAACATCTATCCATATCTTAAGAAAAGGAAGGCTACAATTTTTAAATACGCCGTAAGTACCAAATAACAAATACAAACTGATCCATTCACACACAGAATTCAAAATATATATACCTGATTTTATATGCCAAATTTTTGAAGGAATCTAATGTTTAATCCCATCAATTAAATCCAGAAACATCCTCTTCAAGATAATCAAAATCATTTTTTTTTTTTTCTTTTTTTGCCAAACATCTGACTAAAACTGTACTGTGAATTATTTAGTATGAAAAAATATATGATCATGGATAGACAAATAAACAAAAAATAGATGATTTAGATGTTCTTATGACATGATTGTGCAAATAAATAATGAATTTGATTATCTTGAGAGTGGATGTTTCTGGAATGTGATCGATTGGAATGTTGCCGTTGCCATAAATTTTAAGCCCATATCGGCAGGCAAGACATGGCCCATTCGTATGGAGGCTTAAATAAATTTTTTTGCATCGGAAGATTAAAAGAAGCCACATCAAAAAGCAAATATGTTAAATGAACGACATACCTTTTGTTTTGTCCTGATATTGCAATCCGTGATGTTGAAGAGCGTTGAAGGCGTTAGATGATAGAGTCAGTTTAACTACAATCTCCCAGCAAATTTAAAAAAAAAACGGGAACGGAATAAAAATAGTCAACAAAATAGAGAGAGTACAGAGGAGATTTACTAAAATGTTGCCTGGGATCCAGCAACTATGTTACAGAGAAAGGTTGAACAAGTTAGGTCTTTATTCTTTGGAGCGCAGAAGGTTAAGGGGGGACTTGATTGAGGTCTTTAAAATGATGAAAGGGATAGACAGAGTTGATGTGGATAAGCTTTTCCCATTAAGGGTAGGGAAGATTCAAACAAGAGGGCATGACCGTTGCCCCGATACCCAGTGAAATCCAGATGCTCCCCACCATCATACCCCACTACAGACCATGCTATCTCTCCCCCACCACCACCCCTGGCCACCTCCTCACCATAATTCCAGATTTTTGTGCAACCCTCGATTCTCCAGCATCTGCAGTTCCTTCTTTAACACTTTGTCATGGTCCAAATTTCTCTGAGATGCTCTAAAAAGCAATGTCCTAAGCACCCTTGCCTTGGAAACAGTGTGGAGGTTTCAACGGTGATTCATTCTAAGACATGTCTGGTCAAATATCCAGAGTGACACAAGTGACCCAGAAAAGATCATTACCATGCCACATTCAGAAAATAATATAATGCTGAAAAATGATGATTTTCCAAGCATGCATCCCAACTAATTTATTAAACCATGAGCATTTCAATTGAATTTAAAGAATCTGTTAAAAATTAGACCATTTCACCAATGTTCTGATCTTTAATCTTTTATCACAAATACTATCCTGAGAGTTGTTTGCCCAAATGCTGATCATTCTGTTCCAACCTGCATAATTCTGACAAGCCAGTTGCATCGTGACCATCATTAGATTGTTACCAGGAGTGTCATGGATTTATAAATAGTCACATCAATTGTTAGACCATAACATGCCAAGCATTATCTCCTAATTCCTCCACTGATTTCAGTGTTTGCTATTTCTGATAATTTATATTCAGTTTATTGATGATTAGAAAGATTGGTTTTGTACTGAAACATAACTCTAAAAGTCTTTAAAGTTCCAATACTAAATTATCTCAACATTTAAACTGAACATAATGCCATTTTAAGGAAAGCACAAATAACATACAAAAGTATTCTTTTTTAGAAAAGATGCAAACATTTAAAAATATTACACATCTAGCTATAAACTGTAGTCACTTAGGTGGCTCTGTGATCATGTTAATGTAGTCTGGCCTTGTGCCGAACTGCCATGTGTCAGAATTTTCCCTGGAAGGTCTGCTGTCATCTCCAGAGTAGATTTATGCAAAGTATGCTACAAAATCTTACAAAGCTGTGATTTAGACAGTTTTTAAATCCAGTCTAGACAAGTCAACAAAAGGAATATTGTCCTTCACTCCCACACAAGTGTTTCCTATTTTATTCTTCACACTCATGAGCAGATTTACCTTGTGCAGACAACTGCTGAAAGAGCAAAAGTGGCATTCCCTTTCCTGACTCCTTCTCATCCAAGAACAATGCAGGGAGGAACATGGATTAATTTTAGTCCTACCAATTGAAAACATCTTCAGAAAAAATGTTCTCCACTGTACAACTGGGGTTACTCGTCAAAAAGTGCTTCATTGGCTGTGAAGTGTTGTGGGTAATGCCAGGTTTGTGAAAGGAGCAATAAAATGGTGAGGTATTTTCATTGCCTTAATGAGCTTTGCAATACAAAAGTTTAAAAAAAAAAACATGACAGCATTGTGTAGCCAGCATGAAAGGATTCTGTTACAGAGCATGAGCTTGAAATGAATCATGTCTCAGGTATTACTCATCTTTTTTGTGAAGAACAGTGCAAGGAGCTTTGGTGTAGTTTAGTGGTTTGTCGGTTCTGCTAAGCGAGTGCATTTTGTTGCTCCCTTCAATTACAATTAGTATCACCTTAAAATTATTTGACCAAAAGTAATAATCCCTAATGGGATCTTATCTTATTAAAGACCATATTTCTAATGCAATTGCATGCTTGATAGAGGATTAGTTTCATTTCCCCCCATACCCTGGCAATCAGAACTTCATTTTCTGGCCATACACACATGGTTGACTGAGACACATCGCTCAGGAGAGGTCCTAACTCGGGCTGCTGTTGGCACATTAGCTGATGTGATTAATCTGGTAGATTTTCAACTAATCTTGTGAGAATAATGTCACCATTGACAAAGTGCAATACAAACCATCCAAGTTTGAACTCCATCAATATTATTGGAAATAAATTAGGATACTTTCTACAACCATAAGAAATAGCAGCAGGTTGAAACTTTACCCTGTATTCAGTATTCAGGCAAATGACAATAATAATAATAATAATAATAATAATAATAATAATAATAAATAATAATAAATAATAATAATAATAAATAATAATAATAATAATAAATAATAATAATAATAATAATAATAATAATAATAGTTAATTCGCCCAGATGCTTATGGAAGTAATGGTTTGTCCAGTTCTCACATTTCTTTTCTAACTTTAGTGGATTGTGTCTTTATCTAACTGAGTGCATCATTTCCCTGTTAGGATAAACTGAAGAGCTTGGTATCAAAAATGGCTTTCTATATCTCAGTTTTTCCCACAAGCATTTCATTATGTCTTCCATCCATGCTTCAGACTTGCAAAGAGGAATATGTGGGCAGTCCATGGGGACAGTATTAAAAATGAAGATAAAACTGAAGCGCTTGTGGATGTGACCAAGACTGATGGCAATGGCCTCAGGATGTCACTTTCTTTTATATTTAATCACAATTAGTCATAACAATCCTTATTAGTCTTCATCGTATACACCCTGCATTTTTTTTCAACCTTTTATGTTATATGACATTAAGAATTCATAAATTAAATGATGTTTTAAATGCTGCTTTATGAATTACATTGGAATTCAAAGAAAATGCTTACGTGTAGCTGTATGGGAATGCTTTGGAAATGAAGTTTTTATTTAATGGTATACTAAAGATTTATTCTTACCCAAAACATTGCGTACAAATGTTGGTCACAAATTATCAGACACGTTCTAGATAAAATATTCTTGTAGTGTCGACACTTGACATTCATCCAGTGACTCCCAGAGGCTGTCTGCAGCACTACCATAATAGTCACTGCAACTGGTTTAATGACTCATACAACACAGGCACAAAGATTAAATCATCTCGATGGAGGATTACTCAATTGTACAATCTAGCATTCAACACAGAAGTGAAGAGAAAATACTGACTCCATAATTCTCCGAGTGATACGAATTAACGTGCGATTTGAAAATATGCATTGTGTAGCACTTTTCACAATTATGAAGCTTCATATAATTGTTTTATTGTCAATAAAGTTCATTTGGAGCAAAAATCAAACTGCTGGAAAAAATTCAATGTGTCAGACAGCAACCATGGAGGGATATGCTCAGATGACATTTCAGGCAAGGGGACATTGGAACACATCCTGAGCTGCTGCCCAAATGCTCTTGGGCAGGGCCGGTACACCTGGCGTCATGATCAGGTTCTTAATCCCATTGCAGAAGCCATCATCATGGGAATCAGCAGCTGCAGACGAGTACTCCCCACCACCCAGATGATCAACTTTGTGAAGGCCGGAGTTCAGCTGCCAAGAACCAACGTACCCAGGAATCAGTCAGGAATCCTGGCGACTGCGCAGGACTGGCAGCTTTCTGTAGACCTGATGAAACAGCTGAAGTTCCCACAGCACATTGCCACGACCACCCTGAGGCCAGACATCCTTCAGGTCTCAGATGCGATGAAAAACATCATCCTGTTGGAACTGACAGAGCCGTGGGAGGACCGTCTGGAGGAGGCCCACAATAGGAAAATGACCAAGTACGGAGAACAGGTCATACACTGCCCTAAGCAAGGTTGGCTGCAGAGGTTTTGCAGGGCATCAACGGAGTGGCGAGGAGAGGAGCCATCAAGAGCACCACAGAGGCAGCGGAGAAGGCCTCAAGATGGCTCTGGATCAGGAGAGAAGGTCCATGGGGAGGAGCGAATGCCACCTGAACACAAGTTGTGGTCTGATCAACCACAGCTGAGTCACCTGGGCGAGGATGTCTGACGTTGAAAGACCCGAAACACCCAATGACCCCAGGTTACATCACTGATGATGTGTTCAGGAGCATCAATAGATGTTTTTTTTTAAAATCAATCACAATTATGAAGCTTGATATAATTGTTTTATTGTCAATAAAGTTCATTTGGAGCAAAAATCAAACTGCTGGAAAAGCTCAATGTGTCAGACAGCAACCATGGAGGGATATTTTCAGATTACATTTCAGGTTAGGACAGTTTCTTTGGGTTCCAGCATTTTTTGTTTCCAAGTCCTTTTAGAAATGTGGTTATTGTTGTAATACATGATGTATTACAAGCTCCCACACAGAGTAATTTAATAATGACCACATAATCTCCTTTTGTCACTGGGATTGAGTTATAAATAATGGCCAGAATGCTGGGTATACGTTTTTTTTGGAGAAGTACCATAGATCTCGCACAACTGGCTAAGAGAGCAGTGTTGGAGGGTCTGAAGAAGGGTCTCGACCCGAAACGTCGCCTATCTCCTTCGCTCCTTAGATGCTGCTGCACCCGCTGAGTTTCTCCAGCCTTTTGTGTACCCTGGCTAAGAGAGCAGGCACCTTCAGCTAACTCTCACACCTCTAACACCATAACGCTTCCTCAGTGTCAGTTCAGAGTTTTGCAGTCCAGAAAACAAATTGAACCCATCTCCAGCTTTCTAATTTAGAGGTGAAAGTGTTAATCACTGAGCCACAGCTAAGAGGGTCAACTTTTGAACCTGGCAAATGCGATTAATATATATAAAAACGCATTGGGAGTGAATATAATCACAGTCACGGCCACCTGGTATCAGTTTACTTCTAGCACGCAGCAGAAAATGTTGGAAATATATAGCAGATGCATGAACATCTGTTAAAAGATTAACATTTCAGATAAATATTCATCTAAATCTATCCAAAAATTAAGCCATCTCTCTCTTTTCAGACATTAATGGATCTGTAGCATATCCACAGCACTTTGTTTTTATTTCTAATCTTGAAGATTTGTGGTTTATTTATTTTTACCCATAAAAAGTCAGTGGGAGGCTTGACATGACGTTTGCTGATTGCAGAATACAGTGAAGCCGTGCCAGTTGAAGCCATTCGTTTGGGCACTCATCCATTGTAAAACTGGCATGCCAGGAAAACTGCATTTAATGATTAACCAGAATGTTGATAGGTGGTTAAAATGCCTGACTTTTACTTTAGACTTTTCTGAGCTGTTGCTGATGCAAAGTTTTCCAGGAGGATAAAGCTAATTGCTCTGAATCTCCCATTATTAGAGGGGGGGGGGGGAGGGTGGGGAGAGGGGGGGAGAGGAGGGGGGGAGAGAGGGGGAGAGGAGGGGGGTAGATGGGGGGGAAGGGGGGAGGTGGAGGGGAGAGAGGGGGAGGAAGGAGAGGGGAGAGAGGAGACACTTTTAAGAAGTATAAGAAAGTTTAGTGGGCATTTTACCTACCTATCAGTTTTCCTTAGTCCTGAAAACTCCAATGTGCCAATCAAAATGCCCGGTCAGCGAAGGGGAGTTCCAGCAACCTCATAGGACCTCCTAGGACCATATCTCGACCATGCTGCGAGTTTGAAGGTTGAAGACACTCTTCTAAACTCGCAGATTATGTCGCTCAAGTGGGACAGCCCCATAAAAATGGCCGTCCAACTCAAGCCACTCCCACCCCATCTACATTTTGTTGGATGATGCTGTATCACTTGTCTATGGCTGGTGAAATAAGGGATTGACTGGTACAGTAAGGCAGTCTGAAGAAGAGCCTCGACCCGAAACGTTACCCATTCCTTCTCTCCAGAGGTGCTTTTTTTTTTTTTTTTAATATTTCAAAATATACTTTATTCGAATGATAAATATATACAATACATTAACCTTGCGGAAAATCCATCCAACATTTTCGGAGGCTGTACAATAGATCAATACAGTTTAGACATTTCTTTCCTCCAAATTTCCACAAATCAGTCCCCCACTCGTGCCACAGTGGCATGGGATACCTTCCCTTATATTGAGGGGCGTCTCCACCATACCGTACCCCCCATGTCCAGCAGCGGAAGGGCGTTAGACTGTGGCCCTCCCCCACCGAGCCTTGGCGTTGGCTGCACCGAGCTTCAGTGCGTCCCTCAGCACGTACTCCTGCAGTCTGCAGCGGGCCAGTCGGCAACATTCCCTGATCATCTCGCTCTGCTGGGTGGTGAACAATGCTCGGGCAGACCAAAGGGCGTCTTTTACCGAGTTGATGACCCTCCAGCAGCACTCGATGTCAGCCTCTGAATGTGTCCCTGGGAACAGTCCCCTAAATCACCGAGTCCTCTGTGACGGGAGCTGTTCAGGATAAAGCGTACCAGGGACCCTTGCATTTTTCTCCAGACTCTTTTAGCAAACCCACACTCTGTGAAGAGGTGGGCAACCGTCTCCTCTCCATAGCAGCCGTCCCGAGGGCAGCGTGAGCTGGCAGTGAGGTTCCGACGGTGCAGGAAGGATCTGACTGGGAGGGCTCCCCTCACCGCCAGCCAAGCCAGGTCTTGGTGCTTGTTGGTGAGTTCTGGCGATGAGGCATTTTGCCAGACAAGCTGGGCAGTCTGCTCAGGGAAACCACGCCATTGGGTCCATAGAGTCCTTTCCCTGCAGTGCCTGCAGGACATTTCTGTGCTGACCACAGCCCGATGGACATGTGGTCAAAGGTGTTGATCCGGAAGAACCCTTCCACCGACGACAGATGGGCGGCAATGTCCAGCTGACTGGCACATTGCGTGGCACCTGTGCCAGGCCCATCCTTCTCAACACCGGGGACAGGTAGAACCTCAGCAGGTAGTGACACTTGGTGCCCACGTGCCTTGGCTCTACACTCCGCCTGATGCAGCCACACACGAAGGTGGCCATCAGAATGAGGGCGACGTTGGGCACGCTTTTACCCCGTTGTCTGCCTGACTTGTACATTGTGGCCCGTCGCACCCGGTCCATCTTCGACCCCCCAGATGAACTGGAAGATGGCCCGGGTGATCCCTGTGGCGTATGAGGGAGGGACAGGCCACACGTGTGCCAAGTTCAGCAGCCCCGAGAGCACCTCACACCTGATGACCAAATTCTTTCCCGTTATGGAGAGGGAGCGTTGCCTCCACAGCTCCAGCTTCCTCCCCACCCTGGCTATATGCTCCAACCAATTTTTGTTACATGCCTCAGCCCCCCCAAACCAGATCCCCAGCACCTTCAAGAAGTTAGGCTTGATGGTGAAGGGGACGGAAGATCTGTCGGGCCAGTTGCCAAAGAGCATGGCCTCGCTCTTCCTACGGTTCACCCTGGCTCCCGTGGCCGACTCAAACTGGTCGCAGATACTAATCAGTCTGCGAACCGACCCTGGATCCGAGCAGAAGACAGCGACATCGTCCATGTACAGGGAGGTCTTTACTTGAATGCCCCCACTGCCTGGCAATGTCACTCCTCTTATGCCAGCATCCTTCCTGATGGATTCAGCAAAAGGTTTCAATACAGCAGACAAACAAGACAGGAGAGAGAGGGCAACCCTGCCTTGACTCCAGACCATTACAGGGAAACTGTCTGATTCCCACCCATTGATTTGGACTGCACTACGGATGTTGGTGTAGAGCAGTTTGATCCAATTCTGATTCCCTCCCCAAAACCCATTTTGGAGAGCACGTCCCTCATGTACATGTGCGAAATCCTGTCGAAGGCCTTCTCCGGGTCCAAGCTGACTAGGCAGGCATCCACCCGTCTGTCCTGCACGTAGGCGATGGTATCTCTCAGCAGCGCTAGGCTGTCTGAGATTTTCCTGCCAGGTACAGCACAGGTTTGGTCCGGGTGGATCACCTGTGCCAGAGCAGACTTGACCCGATTGGCGATGGCCTTGGACAGGATCTTGTAGTCTACATTCAAGAGTGTTATGGGTCTCCAATTCTTTATGTCCTTCATCTCCCCCTTCTGCTTGTAGATTAGGGTGATGTTGCCCTTCCTCATGGAGTCTGACATGCTACCAGCCAGAAGCATGTCGTTGTACACTTCTAGCAGGTCCGGGACCATCCAGTCCCACAGAGCCAAATACAACTCGGCCGGTAAGCCATCGCTTCCAGGAGTTTTATTCGAGTCAAAGGAACGGATGGAGCCAGTCAGCTCCTCTAGGGTCAGTGGTTGGTCCAGACTCTCCCGCTTGCTGTCCTCCAAGACCTCCGTGATTGAGGACAGGAAGTTCTGGGAGGAGGTACTGTCTGTGGTCTTTTGGTCATACAAATCTGTGTAAAAGGATTTGCAGATCCTCAGCACGTCTGTCTGTGAGGATGCTACCGAGCCGTCCTCCTCCCTAAGGCTGTTCATCACAGAACACCCCCTGTGAACCTTATGGAAGAAGAAACGTGAGCACGTCTCATCCTGCTCCACATGGCGGACCTTAGATCGGAAGATGATCTTGGAGGATTCAGAGGTGAAGAGCTGAGCTTTCCGGTCCTTCAACTCTCTAAGTTCCTCCCTCACATCCACCCCGCGACTGCAGAAGGAGCAGTTGCTGCAAATCTGTCTGGAGTTGGCACAATTCCCTCTGACTCTGTCTTGCTCTCTGAACCCCTTTAATTATGAAGAACCTCTTAATGTTCTCCTTGGTTGCTTCCCACCAGAGTGTGGGGGAGTCAAAGAGGGGCCTCACCGTTCTCCAACATGCGTAGTCCCTCTTTAGCTCCTCGACATTCTCTGGGGTCAACAGTTTCGTGTTTAACTTCCACGTCCCTCTGCCTGCCTTCCGGTCCTCCCGTAGGTGACAGGAAGCCTGAAGGAGGCAGTGGTCGGAGAAGAACACTGGCGTGAGGTCAGTGTGTCTCACCGTGACGGCCTTCGTCGTGAAGAAAAAGTCTATCCGGGATCGGGCTAAACCGCCCGATCTCGACCAGGGTCGCTGAAGGCGTCACGCAGCTTTGCGTCTTTTACCATCTCCATCAGAAACTTGGACGTGCTGTCCAGTCTGCTGTCGGCACTGCCGGATCGTCCAGCCGCATCAATGATGCAGTTGAAGTCACCGGCCAGAACGAGCTGCCGGGACGTGGCCAGCAGCACTGGGAGCTGCTGGAGAACGGCCAGCCGCTCGCTCTGCGTGGGTGAGGCATACACATTTATCAGCCGGAGCGGAGAGCCACGGTACATAACATCCACCACGAGGAGACGCCCTCCAACCACTTCCTTGACCTCAGTGATGGTGAAGTTCCCTCCCCGCAGCAAAATCCCCAGGCCAGAAGCACGACAGTCATTTCCCCCCGACCACACAGACAGTCCGTGGGGCCACCATCGCGACCACCTCCGATAGCAGCGGAGGTGTGGCAGCCTGCACTCCTGAAGAAAAGTCACATCTGCCTTGACCTTGGCCAGGGTACTATAAGGCATTAACACATCGCGCAGTGCTCTTTATACTGTGCACGTTTAAAGATGCCAGTTTGAGCTCCATTGTCTTTAGAGTCACTGACCATTTCCATGTCCCATCATCCCCACCGCTTCGGTGAATTGCCTCAGCTTTCCTGGGCTCAGGAATCCAGCGGTGAGGTGAGTATCAGGTGGCGTAACCAAAGTTGTCGTTGCGGGGGGCCTTCTCGTTCCACCCCCTTTTGGGCATGCGCTGCTTCCTTTGTCTTCTGTAGCTGGGGCCCAACGGCCTCTGCGCTGCTCCCGGTCGCCCGGAGCTGGGGCCCAATGGCCTCTGCGCTGCTCCCGGTCGCCCGGAGCTGGGGCCCATCGGCCGTTGCACTGCTCCCGGTCGCCCGGAGCTGGGGCCCATCGGCCGTTGCAATGCTCCCGGTCGCCCGGAGCTGGGGCCCATCGGCCGTTGCACTGCTCCCAGTCCCCTGGAGCTGGGGTCCACTTGCCGTTGTGATGATTCCTGTCTCCGGGGGCTGGAGCCCCTCAACCACTGCGCTGCTCCCGATGTCCTGGGGCTGGAGCCCCTCGGCCACTTCTCTGCTCTCGGTCTCCTTTTCCTCCCCTGTTTTCTTCCTCTGCCTCCCTCGTTGGGACTTCCCGGTCGCCTCATCCTCCGACGAGGAGGAGAGGTTGCTGCCTTCTGTAAGAGAAAGACACCTTTTTTGTGATTTTCTTTTGGACTTACCACTCTTTTCCAGCCTTGGCTCTTTGGGCTGACCCCTCTTCTTATACTTCACCATTGTCCATTTCTCCTGCTGTTCCCCCTCCTCCATCGACTCTCCCTCCTGGGCAGGATGCTGGGCGTCTCCTTCTGGCACTTGGGGCCTCAAGGTGGTCGGGCTTCCTCGTCCGTGTTCCCTCTTTCTGCTGGGGTCTTGGCAGTGGTGGGGGGTGCCTCACTCCCCTTTGGGGTGCTGGCAGCAGCCGCTCTTGTTGCCTGTGCGTAGGTGCAGGCTCTTTTGGGCAAGCCCTGTAAAGGTGGCCTGCCTCCCCGCACAGGTTGCAGTTCTTGCTGGCCTGACAGTCCTTTGTCTCATGGCCCTCCATCTTGCAGTTTTTGCAGACAACTGCAGTGCATTGGGCCATCACATGCCCAGGCTTGTTGCATTTCCTGCACAGCCTGGGTTGCCCTACATAGCTCAAGTACCCTCGGTTTCCTCCAATCGCGAAAACCGAGGGGGGGTGGACGATTTCTCCATCCTTGTCCACCCTCAGCTTTACCTTGACTTGCCGCTTGCTGGTCCAAATCCCGTGCATGTCCTTCACATCCACACAGTCTCCTGTTCCCTCCACGTAGCGAGCAAGGAAGGTGAGGACATCCACTATGGGCACATGTGGGTTAAACATGTGCACCGTAATGAACCTTTCCTTCTGGGTGGGGAGGGTGAAGAGCGGCTGCACTTTCAGCAGCGACAGCGGAGCTCATTTCCCCTCTCCCGGAAGACTACCATCACCTTCTGCCATCCCGTTGGATACTTGAAGGTAACATCAAAATATCCGTTACCCGGAAAATCCTGGAGGCAGTAGATGTCCTTGGCCTCAAATTTGCAGGCCTCTAGCAAGACCTTCTTCACAACAGGTCTCGTGAGAAGGGGGTCCCCTTGCTGAGGTTCCTTGACGCTTATTCGCAGGGTATTCCGAATACCCTGCACTCCTGCTCCTGCTCCTGCTGACATTGTGGCTGAATAAGGTGTTAGGTTAGTTTCCCAACCAGCATGGATCCACCTCTAAGCCTGCAGCCGACCGACTCCTCAACGATTTCGCTCCGCAATCCACGGCCCTTGTCCCCAAGGAACGGCCAGAACTGTTCTGATAAGAACAGATAGTCTCTTTCACAAAAAGAACAGATACTACACTTGATCTTAGCCAAAAGATCAAGATCCAGAGGTGCTGCCTGTCCCATTGAGTTACTCCAGCTGTTTGTGTCTATCTTTGGTTTAAATCAGCATCTGCAGTTCCTTCTTACACAATAAAGCAAGAGGGACTTAAAACTGGCACAATGAGTGGTTCTTGTGTCTTGAATTAAATGAGAGCTAATAACTGTTGGAAGCGAGTACAGAGTAGTTCAGCATTATTTTGCAATAAAATCATCAGGTTTATTTCCAGATTTAGTGTCTTAGACCAAGCATGAAATGAAAATATTCCAGCCCTTGAATTATTCAATGAACTCTGCAAAATAGTGCACGTAGAGAACATAGCCCAGGAGAAGGCCATTTGGCCCACCATGTCTATACTGATCATATTACAAATTTAAACTCATCTCATCAGCCTGTACGCGGTCTATTTCCCTCCTTCCCCTGCCAGTTGATACCTCCGTCTAAATGCTTCTTAAATGTTGCTATCGTAAATGCTTCCATCACCTCCCTTGGCAACATACTCTAGGCACCCATCACTCTGTGGAAAAAAAACTTATCTTGCAAATATCTGTTAAACCTTCCCCCTCTCACCTTAAACCTAAGCTCTCCAATGTTTTCACCATACCACTATTGTTATAGAGTCATAGAGCACAGGCCCTATGGCCCAAGTCATCCATACCAACCAAGATGCCTCATCCAAGCCAGTCCCATTTGCAGATGTCAAGTCCATATCACTCGAAGCCTTTCCTATCCATGTACCTGTTCAACTGTCTTACAATGAAAATAGGTGCAGGAGTAGACCATTCAGCCCTACGAGCCAGCCGTTCAATGTGATCATGGCTGATCATCCAAAATCAGTACCCTGTTCTGGCTTTATCCCCATATCCCTTGATTCCCTTAGCCCTAAGAGCTAAATCTAACACTCTCTTGAAAACATCCTGTGAATTGGCCATTTAACATTTTAAATGTTGTTAATGTATCTTCCTCAATTACTTCCACTGGCAGCTTGCTCCATACATTCACCACCGTTTGTGTGAAAATGTTGCCCCTCAGGTTCCTATTAAATCTTTAACCTCTCACCTTAAACCTGTGTCCTCTGGAACTCAATTCCCATCCTTTGGATAAAAGACTGTGTGTTTGCACCTATTATTCCTGTCGTGATTTTATACACCTCTTTCACGTCGCTCCTTGGCTCCTACTCTCAAAGGAATAACATCCTCGCCTACCCAACCCCTCCTTAAAGCATGTCCAAAGCATGCCCATGACTTATTCTTGTACACATCAACTGAATATAAAACAATGAGATATGTTAATAGGCCTATATCAAAACAGAAATTTACAAAATTAGTTATTTCTCACCATTGTTATAGAGACAAAGGAAGTTTCTGGACCAGCAATACACAAAGTGCTGGAGGAACTCAGTAAGTCAGGCAGCATCTGCGTATGGAATGGAAAGACAATTTTTCGGGTCTGGACCTGCAGTCTGAGGAAGAGTCCCAATCCGAACATCGCCCGTCCATTCCCGCTACAGATGCTGCCTGACTCACCGAGTTCATCCAGCACTTTGTGTTTTGCTCAAGATTCCGCTCTTATATCTCTTATATCTACAGCTTCCAGAACAGCCTTAGGTCATAAGGTCATAAGGGCATAAGTGATAGGAGCAGAATTAGGCCATTTGGCCAATCAAGTCTACTCCACCAGTCAATCATGGCTGATCTATCTCCCTCCTAACCCCATTCTCCTGCCTTCTCCTCATAACCCTTGACACTCATACTAATCAAGAATCTATCTCTGCCTTAAAAATATCTATTGACTTGGCCTCCACAGCCTTTTGTGGCAAAGAATTCCAGAAGTGTTGCCACAGGCATATTTCTCTCTCTTTTCGGGTGATTGTGTGCTCAAGGAAGTAATTCCTCACAACACTAATTTTGGGCATTTTATTCGCTGACTTTAAACCAGCAAAGATGCTGGAACGTTCAGAGGTGTCTTATCAGCCACAGTGCGTTCACGTTGTAATTGTGTAATTGCATGGAATCTTTTGTCGGACTAAAAAAATATCAAGGTAATCAATGTTATTGTGGCTATTGAAGTTGTATTGAATCACCTACTGTTATCTTTGATCTTAAGAATACAAAAACAATGTACTTTGGATTTGGGAGATTCTGCCGAGAATATCTCCAAGAGAATATCTATTTCTCTTATACATATGCTGCTGGATATTGAGAGGGTGAGTCCTGTGGGGACTCCCCTCAAAGAAGGGAATAGATATCACCCCAGGGGTGCTATATGCAAGGAAAAAGTGAGGTGCTAACACTACCGAGTGCAACACTACCAATATCCAACGTAGTGAATCACAAAGAATTAAAAGTTTTGTATCTTTGCTTTTGCGTACTTTTTCTCAGAGGAGTAAAGTCCATTTTTGAAATCAAAAAAAGACACAAGCCTGAAAATAATGGTATTTTTTCAACAACTAGCATCAGCTTCCGATTGGCTTGTACACATCACAACGTGTCCTCCTCAATCTTCCTTGTTTTATCTTGAAAAACTCCAATCAAATTCATGAGACACAATCCCCGATCAACATGTTTTTTTTTCCAAATGTATGTATTTCTCATCCTTCAGAATCTTCTCCAATAACATCCCTACCACCGATGTTTGGCTTACTGGTCTACAACTCCCAGGTTATTCTTTGCAGCCCTACTTAAACAGTGGGCACAATAGTCACCTTCCAGTCTTCTGGCACCTGACCTGATTCATATACTTCAGCTAGGGCTCCTGCAATTTCTTCTATAGCTTCCCACCGTGTCCTTAAATCAATCTGATCAGGCCCAGAAGAGTCATCTACTTTCATATGGTTTAGGACATCCAGGACCTCCTCAACTGTAGTATAATTCTCTTCAAGACCGGCATTAATTTTCCCAAATTCTCTTGTCTTCATGCCATTCTCAGCATTAAAAGCAGAGGAGAAATATTAATTGAGGAACTCGCTCAACTCCTGTGGCTCCAGACTTAGTTCAGCACTTTGAATTCTAAGCCCTATTCTCTCTCTAGATACCATTTTCCTCAAAATAAACTTACAAAATCTCTTTGGATTCTCCTTGAACTTATCTGCTAGTGCTATCTCATGCCACTTTTGTACCCTCTTCATTTCCTTAATTTCATGCTGCTCGATTCCCTTTGCTGCTCCTGGGATTCACTTGAGCCCACTTGCCCATATCCACATCTCGTCCTTCTTTCCAACCAGAGCCCAATTTCTGTGATTATCCTGGATTCTTATCCATAATTATTTTTAAAGCTAATAGAATTGTGCTCATTGGTCGCAAATGGCTCATCCATTGACAGTTTGGACACTTGCTCATCTCTAAGAGTAGGCCAAGCTTCGCCCTTTCCCTTGTAGGGTCCTGTGCACATTGCCTGAGGAAACATTCCTGAACACATTTGACAAATTCCTCCCCATCTAAGCACTTGGCACAATGGCAGTCCTAGTCTATATTAGGAAAGTTAAAACTCTCTCTTAGTTTTGCAAATGGTTGCAATCTCCCAGCATATTTTAAATCCTCCATTTCCTGCTGACTAATCATGGGCCCATAATACAATCCCAACAAGGTGATCATCACCTTATTTCGCAGCTCCACCCATTTGACCTAACTGGACGATCCTTCAGCAATCACATCTTGGACTAATATCTTAGTTCTCCTTAATCAATAAAGCAACTCTCTTCCATATTTACCTTCCCTCCTCAATGTCGCCTGCAGCGCTTGTACCCTAAGATATTAAGTTGCCAATCCTATCCCTCCTGTAGCCAGATTATTGCAATGGTTATAATATCCCAGTTGCACGTACCTATTCGCACCCTGAAATCGTCCACCTTAAGAGTCAGGCATCTTTCAAACGAAAGATGCAATTTAATCCAACCATCTTTGCTTGCTCCCAGTGGTGCTCCTACCTGTCCTGGCCACCAAACATCTGTAAATGGCTTGCCTCATTACTGCATTGAATTCCATCCCTCTGGCAATCTAGTTTAAACCCTCTGGAATAGCATTAGCAAAAGAAGGGCCTCGACCCAAAACGTCACCCATTTCTTCGCTCCATAGATGCTGCCTCACCCGCTGAGTTTCTCCAGCATTTTGTGTCTACCTTCGATTTTATCCAGCATCTGCAGTTCTTTCTCACACACCAGAATATTGGTTTTCCTCCGGTTTAGGTGAAACCTGTTCCTCTTGTACGTGTCACCTCTGTCCTAGAAGAGATCCCATGTCCTAAAATCTGAAACCCTGTCCCCTGCAGCAATTCTTCAGACAGACATGAATCTGTCCTATTTTCCTATTCCAGCCATCATTAGCATGTGGCTCTGGAAGTAATCTGGAAATCGCCATCCTTGAGGTTCTGCTTTTTAACGTTGTCTAACTCCCTGCATTCACGCTGCAGTAACTCGTCCCTTTCCTACCCATATAATTTGTGCACAACAACTTCTAGCTGCTCACCCTCCCCTTTGAGAATGTTCTGCAGACGTTCCCAGACATCCTGGACTTAATGTTGTTCAATGAATTTAACCATGCAAAAGAATAAATAATATATGCAGAACCACACTTAATTCAAATTATGCATTTTCATGGAGTAACAATCCATCTCCAAGATCACATCAGCAGAAATTGCCTCAATGCCTTCATTTTCATTTTAAAAATCAAATCTAACAGCTACTTTAAATATACATTAATTGCCTTGGCCAATCACATCGCTGCAGTTGAGTAACCTCCTGTAATTAGTTTGTATTTAATTTTCTGCAGCATAATTTAATTGTTTATTATTACATTTCTCAATGATACACTGTTTTTGAAAATACTATCTATACTTGGTGTACTACGTATTTCCAATTATTATCAAATTGTATTCTGCATTCTATATGTAATAGCATTTCACAGCAAGCAACATATGTTTGCATTAATGAAAATAATTAAACATTCTTTGTGTCTCAATGCGAGGAGCATTCGTAATAAGGTGGATGAGTTGAATGTGCAGATAGCTATTAATAATTATGATATAGTTGGGATCACGGAGACTTGGCTCCAGGGTGACCAAGGCTGGGAGCTGAACATCCAGGTATATTCAATATTCAGGAGGGATAGACAGAGAGGAAAAGGAGGTGGGGTAGCGTTGCTGGTTAGAGAGGAGATTAACGCAATAGAAAGGAAGGACATTAGCTTGGAGGATGTGGAATCGATATGGGTGGAGCTACGAAACACTAAGGGGCAGAAAACACTAGTGGGTGTTGTGTACAGGCCACCTAACAGTAGTAGTGGAGTTGGGGATGGCATCAAACAGGAAATTAGAAATGCGCGCAACAAAGGTAAAACCGTTATAATGGGTGACTTCAATCTACATATAGATTGGGTGAATCAAATTGGCAGGGGTGCTGAGGAAGAGGAATTCTTGGAATGTATGCGGGATAGTTTTCTAAACCAACATGTAGAGGAACCAATGAGAGAGCAGGCTATTCTAGACTGGGTATTGAGTAATGAGAAAGGGTTAGTTAGCAGCCTTGTTGTACGTGGCCCCTTGGGCAAGAGTGACCATAATATGGTTGACTTCTTCATTAGGATGGAGAGTGACATTGTTAATTCAGAAACACGGGTTCTGAACTTAAAAAAAGGTAACTTTGAGGGTATGAGACGTGAATTGGCCAAGATGGACTGGCAATTGATTCTTGAAGGGTTGATGGTGGATATGCAATGGAAGGAATTTAAAGACTGCATGGATGATCTACAACAATTGTTCATCCCAGTATGGCAAAAGAATAAATCAGGGAAGGTAGCGCATCCGTGGATAACAAGGGAAATCAGGGATAGGTATCAAAGCAAAAGATGAAGCGTACAAATTAGCCAGAAAAAGCAGCCTACCAGGGGACTGGGAGAAATTCAGAGACAAAGAGGAGGACAAAGGGCTTAATTAGGAAAGGGAAAATGGATTATGAAAGAAAACTGGCAGGAAACATAAAAACTGACTGCAAAAGTTTTTATCGATATTTGAAGCGAAAAAGATTAGTTAAAACAAATGTAGGTCCCTTGCAGTCAGAAATAGGTGAATTGATCATGGGGAACAAGGACATGGCAGACCAATTGAAGAACTACTTTGGTTCTGTCTTCACTAAGGAAGACATGAATAATTTGCCGGAAATAGCAGCGGATCGCGGGTCAAATGAGATGGAGGAACTGAGTGAAATCCAGGTTAGCCGGAAAGTGGTGTTAGGTAAATTGAATGGATTAAAGGCCGATAAATCCCCAGGGCCAGATAGGCTGCATCCCAGGATACTTACGGAAGTAGCCCCAGAAATAGCAGATGCCTTAGTGATAATTTTTCAAAACTCTTTAGATTCTGGAGTAGTTCCTGAGGATTAGAGGGTAGCTAATGTAACCCCACTTTTTAAAAAGGGAGGGAGAGAGAAAACGGGGAATTACAGACCAGTTAGTCTAACATCGGTAGTGGGGAAACTGCTAGAGTCACTTATTAAAGATGGGATAGCAGCGCATTTGGAAAGTGGTGAAATCATTGGACAAAGTCAGCATGGATTTATGAAAGGTAAATCATGTCTGACGAATCTTATTGATTTTTTTGAGGATGTAACTAGTAGAGTGGATAAGGGAGAATCAGTGGATGTGTTATATCTGGACTTTCAGAAGGCTTTCGACAAAGTCCCACACAAGAGATTGGTATACAAACTTAAAGCATATGATATTGGTGGTTCAGTATTGATGTGGATAGAGAACTGGCTGGCAGACAGGAAGCAAAGAGTAGGAGTGAACGGGTCCTTTTCAGGATGGCAGGCAGTGACTAGTGGGGTGCCGCAAGGCTCAATGCTGGGACCCCAGCTATTTACAATATACATTAATGATTTGGACGAGGGAATTAAATGCAACATCTCGAAGTTTGCGGATGACACGAAGCTGGGGGGCAGTGTTAGCTGTGAGGAGAATGCTAGGAGGCTGCAAGATGACTTGGATAGACTGGGTGAGTGGGCAAATGCATGGCAGATGCAGTATAATGTGGATAAATGTGAGGTTATCCACTTTGGTGGCAAAAACAGGAAAGTATTATTTGAATGGTGACCGATTAGGAAAAGGGGAGATGCAACAAGACCTGGGTGTCATGGTACACCAGTCATTGAAAGTAGGCATGCAGGTGCAGCAGGCTGTGAAGAAAGCGAATGGTATGTTGGCATTCATAGCAAAAGGATTTGAGTACAAGAGCAGGGAGGTTCTACTGCAGTTGTACCTGGTGAGGCCACACCTGGAGTATTGCATACAGTTTTGTCTCCTAATCTGAGGAAGGACATTATTGCCATAGAGGGAGTACTGAGAAGGTTCACCAGAATCCTGGGATGGCACGACTTCCATATGAAGAAAGATTGGATAGACTTGGCTTGTACTCGCTGGAATTTAGAAGATTGAGGGGGGATCTCATAGAGACTTACAAAATTCTTAAGGGGTCGGACAGGCTAGATGCAGGAAGATTGTTCCCAATGTTGGGGAAGCCCAGGACAAGGGGTCACAGTTTAAGGATAAGGGGGAAGTCTTTTAGGACCGAGATGAGAAAATCGTTTTTCACACAGAGAGTGGTGAATCTGTGGAATTCTCTGCCACAGAAGGTAGTTGAGGCCAGTTTGTTGGCCATATTTAAGACGGAGTTGGATGTGGCCCTTGTGGCTGAAGGGATCAGGGGGTATGGAGAGAAGGCAGGTACAGGATACTGAGTTGGATGATCAGCCATGATCATATTGAATGGTGGTGCAGGCTCGAAGGGTCGAATGGCCTGTTCCTGCACCTAATTTCTATGTTTCTATGAAGCATGCCAACAAATGACAATTCTGTGCAAACACTGACTCCCATAAGAGTAAACATGTACTACCTTAATATAATAATGGTCTCACATTAACATTAATACCAAATATCTGCATTTATGTAGCATCTGTAGAAAAACATCCAGAGGAGATTCAGAAAGAAAGGAAACAAATGATAATGATTATAACAATGGAGCAAAGAAAGAAAAATTAGATGACCAAATATTGATACCCTAAAGAATCAGGTTTTAAGGAAAGTTTTGAATGAGGTGATGTTGGCAGCTGAACAAGGTTCATATCCCTCCATCATGGCACTAAAAGGTATGGAGAGCAGTTGTATCTTTATGTTGAGCTACCACCCAAGGTTCATCATGACGCCCAAACCTAGTTGCTATTTTGTTAAAATTGCTGAGTTAATAAATATTCGGCCACAACCACAAGCACCAAGAGCCTCCCAGCTCACTCCCCCACACTCTGATCATCCATTCTCTCACTCCACCCCCCCCCCCCCCCCCCTCCCCTTCCACACCCCCAACGCCACCCAGCGCACACAGTCTGTCTCTCTGTTCTGGGAATATAATGCAGGAGGGAGATTGACCTCGGATAACTATCAAAGAGTTTACCAAGTGGCATGATTGTAGATTTCAGGGAATCAGTTTGTCTGATCAGGGTGGTGGAGCCTTTACTTGGGATGAGATCCAAGTGAATGTGAAAGAGAGCAAAACAGCCCTTTTCAATCTCCAGGCCAGTTTCTCATTCTCTAAACATTTATTCACTCATTCCCTCCACAGATGCTGCCTGATCCATTCAGTACCTCCACCACTATGTTTTTTTTGCTCTGTGAAGATTTACCAAGCCAAATTGATAGCTGATGGATGAAGCAGGACAGTGCAGATAGACAAAAATGCTGGAGAAACTCAGTGGGTGCGACAGCATCTATGGAGCGAAGGAAATAGGCAACGTTTCAGGCTGAAACCCTTCTTCAGACCTTAGCAGGACAGCGACTAATTCTCAAAGAGGCCGTATAATTAATGGCAAGAACAAAATATTTCCAAAGAAATCTATCTGAGTTAATCTGTTGTAACGTCACCCCATCTAAATAAACAAGTCTACTGATTTATGTAACTTATCACTATCAATAAAGTCAAACTAACATTTCTGAAATGTTGTTCTCAGCTGCATTTTTAATTTAAAATTCATCCTAAAATTGAGGTGGAATTTATTCATGGAGTGACTCATGCAAGGAACTGCTCATTTAATTAAGGCAGTGTTTCTACCATCCGAGGCAGACTAGGATGAAACCAGAAGACATACGGTAATACCGTTCAATTAGGAAATTGTTCTGTTTGCTATCACAAGGAGCACTTTCTAAATACAACTGGCTGTTTCTCTGAATGCTTCATTGTAATAAAATGCTTGCAGTAGGGGATAAATTGAATGCAATCTCAAGTGACTATAAAAATTCTCTATATCATTAACTAGATCTATGTATGGCAGGATTAATTAGCTTAGTATTTAATCTTCTGAGTACTTTTTAAAATTGTTTTCACTATTGGGTGAGTTACAGAAGTATATCTCCAGGAATGTTTTTACTGATCAGAAGTTCCAAAGGCCAAGCAGAGAGGGTGGCAGACAGCATTGAACAAAAAGCAAAGGAACTCATACACTGTTTGTTCAGGATTATTGGCACAGAGCATGACTGGATACTTTCTTGTCTGTAACGCACTGAACATCTTCATTCTGAGTCTTCAGTGCATGTAATGTGTAAACACTGTGGTTATCAGCCAAGCGCATTAACACTGACTGGAATACTACCCTCATGATGTTACAGCCAAAGCATTAGCTCAGTATCGAGAA
Organism: Okamejei kenojei; assembly: GCA_035221665.1. Lineage (NCBI taxonomy): Eukaryota > Metazoa > Chordata > Chondrichthyes > Rajiformes > Rajidae > Okamejei > Okamejei kenojei. The sequence continues at coordinate 60,505,629 of CM069132.1, read as the reverse complement.
ATAAATTCTAAAGAGAAAGGCATTATCGCAAGATAAACAAATTGTGGGTATCAGATTATCAGGCGTTGGCTTCTTATAGGTTTATGGATCAGTATCGCAGAACATAAGCAAGTTCAAAGCAGCAAAAGATCACCAGTGGACAATAAAGCCAATAGCTGAGAAAATTTACATAACTATCGGTTATTTGATGGAATGAAAGGCCCATGAAAATTAAATGGCATTCTTGGCAAGCAGAGGAGAATGTCAGAGTGAAAAGTCTGACACAAAAAAAAATGTTTTTAAAAAACATTGACAACACGTTTAATTTGGCCACTCAACAAATAATGCCAAAGCAGAGGGTGTACCAGGAGTGAAATATTTGGGAGTTATTGAAGAGCAAGATCACTTCAGATTCCCACATCTGCAGGAACAATCTCTGCTTTCTGTCACTCCAGTTCAGAGTCATTGAGTTGGAATGTGAGACAGAGACACTGAGACATAAGGGAGGAGTTGGAATTTCTGGATAATTTTACCCAGAGGCCACACCCTGGATAAAAGCACAGGTCCAACAAGAGGACAGCATGACTGTTGGTGGGGAGGGAGGTTGACAAGGAGGTTCCACCATCACAATGTATTTGTTATGACAACAAAGGGTAAAACTGCAGGATTTTCCATCACAATATACACCAAAGAACCACATTTCAATGAGCTGTCCAAAGGCAGAGTGGTAACATAGAATCAGGATGTGTTGGTGATAACTATGGAGATAAAAAACATACTTTGCAGTCCTGAACATGATTCCTGATGGGAATCAATAGGACAAGTGACTTATCATGGTGACTGGAGAGGAAGTCGGAAAGTGATGGAACGGTCAAATTGTCATGGTTCACACCTGATCAATTGATAAAGAAACGGATGAGGAAGAGTATCCACTGTGGGAATAAAAGGAATATGCAATTAATTTAAAGAACAGCACTTGTTGGCAATACTACCAGACCTGTGACTGAACTAAATATAAATTGGCATGGAAACAGACATATCAGGAGAATTAACACATGGCTCAAGAAATATTGTGGGAAAGAGTTCCTTATCATGGGACTCTGCCATTAGGACTGAGTCAGGAAGCAGCTGTACTAATGGGTCAGAGACTTCATCTGAACTGGAGGACAAGAGGTGGCAAATAAAAGGTGGCAAATAAATGGTGGCAATATGTCACCAATAATTAAACCAATATGTCAAAGGAAGGTAACAGTAAAAGTGAGTCAGCATAAGCAAATCAATATGGATCACATTTAAACATTTTAGAGGAGAATATTAAATCGCCTTTACAGACTCAGAGAATACAACTGGCTGCATGAACAGATTGCATCACACGTTTTAATTTCAAGTGCAGAGAAGTAACAGACATTACTGCAGATGTTTAGCAACTAATCAGAAAAAGCTGCTGTGTTGGAGAACTAGTGGATAGCTAACATCATAATTATACTTAAAATGGGAAATAGAAGTGTCAAGGGAACTATGGATTGGTTACCCCATTACTATTAGTAGTAAAAATAATAAAACCTCTCCAGAAAGGGAAAATAGAAATGTATTTAGAAAGCGGAAGTATGAAAAAGAGCAGATAGCATGGATTTTGAAAGCAAAAGACTAGCTTGAGGAACCACATTGAATCCTTTGAAGCAGGAGCAGAGAGAGTCAGCAAGTTAATGCAGCAAATATAATTTATCTTAGCTTTCCAAATGGACTTCAAATACACCTGAATAAGGTCAGATCATGCAGGGATAGGGGGGTCAAGTAGCAGACAGGAGTGCTGGGTAATTGTTGGAGGGGAAATAGACAATGGAGCTGAAAGAAAGACAGTTGTTGCAAACTGTGGGAAATGGGGTCCCACAAGATCAGTGCTGTGACTACAGCAAAAACTACTCCCAAGTCCTGAAATGTTCCATGTTACAAAGCCCAAAAGGGGAATACAGTTCATATCTATACCCTCACCTTTAAGTCCGCAATAGCTGCACATCCAGTGCTGCCTCCTTCACTTGAATGGTTGCCCATTTTCCTTTAAACGTTTAGTGAAACATTTTATTTATCTTTATTATAGATATATTAAAGATATAATATCTTTATATATATATATATATATATAAAAGATATAGATATATTTTTATATCTATTTAAAACAGATTATAACAATGTATTTGTCTTTTTAATTAACTAACACGTATTAATATAGATTTGTTTTAATTACTTAATGCCTTCGAGCATCTAATTATCAGAAACATTTATAGAGAATTTTGTGGGTTTTCTCCGGGTGCTCCGGTTCCTCCCACACTCCAAAGATGTGCAGGTTTGTAGGTTAATTCGCTTCGGTGAAATTGTAAATTGTCGCTAGTATGTAGGCTAGTGCGGGTGTATGGGATGATTGCTAGTTGGTATGGACTTGGTGAGCTGTCAAAGTTCAGGAGAAAAGTGCTGGGATCAGAACAGTCATTTGGTCACCACATACACACAGCCCTCCTGCTCATAACACTAAATCAGTGGAGACACTGGTGGAAAGTTGATCAACTCTGAGGAGCAGTGCATCTAACAAGCTAAATAAAACCTTCCAGAATAGACAAACAAATGTTAAAATTCATTTGCCAACAGTCAAAGTATGATATTACAGTTGGTAAGAAACATGTAACATTTGGACTGCAAATACATAATGCATATTGCTACTCTTAAAACGGCCATTAATAGAGCAATCCAAGTGCTGCCCTTTTATTCGTCAGGAATGGAACTGAAAAGATGAGAAACTGTTTTCAGCTTGTTTCAAGTTATCATGAGATTACACTTGGAGCAACATGATCTGATCCTCATCACAAGGAAAAGGGATGGAGAGTGAAGATTTACAGAAATCAACAGATTGACAAAATCATATGCTCGAAAATTTGCATTACTCGTTGACAATTGTGCTCTTTACCCCCACCAGGCTAGCGGGAGAAATGCATTGAAGATCTCTTACCTTCTTTGTCCAAGATTCATTGTTTATATCTCCAACAGAAACCTGGAAAGAGCCAGAGGTGTAGACATTTACAGCCAGAGTCAATACACTCCCTACACACAAATGGGCACTTGCTGAGATCCACTTGCTTCCTTTAAGTTTTGACTCGTCAGTCTCCCCTCATGCACCCAGTCACGGTCAATACCAACAGGAAAATTTATTACTCTAACCTGGAGGTTTATGCAGAAGCATTGAGGCCAGCAGAACAACATCTCACTGCCTGGCCGCTTACCAGAATTGCTGAAGTTGTAGAAATCAGGTAAAATGTGAGGATTGAAGCCACAGTCAGAAAGGAGTAGATGGAGACCAACCTATCAACAGCTGATGATATATTTAATAGTATGAAGAACTTGTGGAAGGGTGGGGCCAGTTGGCTGATGGTTAGATTCCCTCAAAGAAAGTTATGCTCAGTTGTGGGAGGTTAAGCGGGAACACAGGTGAAACGCTGAGCTACAAACTGGCTGTGCTGTTGTCAAAAGTTGTAGGATCCTTGGGAGCATTCTAGAGCAGAGAGACTTTGGGATGTAGGTACATTATTCCATGAAAGTGGAGATTCAGATAGACAGGATAGTGAAGGCAGCATTTGGTTGACTTTATTATTCAGGATATTGGGTACAGGAGTTGGTTTGTCATGTTACAGCCACACAACATAAGGCAACATTTGGAATACTGTCTAGAGTTCCAATCACACTGCTTTGGGGAGGGTGTAATAATTAAACTAAAAAGGATGCAAGAAAGGTTTACAAGGACGTTGTTGGATCTGGAGGGTTTGAGCTTTAAAGGAGAGGGTGAATAGGCTAATTCAAAAAGGGACCCAAAATGCAACATTTTTGATACAAAGGGTGGTGCATATCAAAGTCAAAAAGTCAAAGTATCCTTTATTGTCATTCAGACCTTTCAAAGTATCCTTTATTGTCATTCAGACAAAACGAAATTTTGTTGCCTTGCAGTCATACATAAAATAAAAAACAAAACACACAATAAACACACAGAGCTGAGGCGATCCAGGCCTCCGATGTCGTCGTCCACTAGGCCCGCGGCTGAGCCTCCGAAGCCGGGCTGCCGCCACCGCCGTCGCTGGAATGCTGAAACGCCGCCACAGCTCTGAAGTTGGGTCCGCCACCGGAACGCTGGAGCCCCGCAGCTCTGAAGCCCGGTCCTCTGCCAGAACGCTGGAACGCCACACCCACAGCTCTGAAGCCGGGTCGCAGCTGGAACTCTGGAACACTACAGCTCTGAAGCCGGGTCCGCTGCTGGAATGCTGGAACACCACAGCTCTGAAGCCGGGTCCGCCTCCGCCACAGCTCTGAGGCCGCCTGCTCCGCCATTAGGCCTCAGCACAGACGGAGACGGTGACGGGGGACATGACAAGAAAAAGTCGCATCCCCCCGAAGGGAGAGTCTTAAACCTTGTTTCTCCCACCCTCCCTCCCCCCCCCCCCCCCCCCCCCCCCCCCCCCCCCCCACACACACACACATACACAGCCTAATAAACTAAAATGTAACTAAAACAGACACAAGAAAACTAAAAGAAAAGAAAAAACAGACGGACTGCAGGCGAGCCGCAGCTGCCAGGCAGCGCCGCCACTTCCGGAACAAATATAGAGAGTGATCTGCCAGAAGAGCAGAGGCAGATATATTGATGAAGAACACTACAATAGTTACACAGATAGGAAAGTCTTGGAGGATACAGGTCAGACACTAGCAAGTAAGATTAGCTGGGTAAGGCAATTTATCAGCATGGGCGAGTTGGGCCAAAGGATCTGTTTGTGCGCTGGTTATCTCCGCGACTCTTTGAAAACAGTGTTTTGATTGATGTCACTACCTGTGAAGTCTGCACATATATAAGGATTTTTTTTTTTTTTTAATTTAAGGAAAATTATAGCAAGGAAAAATCAGACACTAGTGGACTACTTTGTCCCAACATGTTCTGTAAACTATTAAGTTATTTTAATACCGTACTTATTTGTTATTTTAATGTTCATGCAGTAGACTATAGTCATTTCTCCAATTCATCAGGGTCTGAAAATGGGTGTCACAAGGGAGAGTGATAGATTCTATCAACTAAATGCAAAGGCAAGAATTTCTGTTGGCCCCCAGGAGATGTCAAGGCATTATATGCAAAGGCATATTCCAGTTTGTACAGAATAGTATTTCTTCTCAGACTGCATGCTGGCGCCAAACAGAACATATTAAAAAAAACAAGCAAACGACCCAAAAATGCAACAGTACACATCAACACAATTTGCTTTAGCACCTATGTTTGCACACAGATGGAAACAGCTTGCACGACACTCTTGCATGAACATAACGTGTTTCCATGGAAACATCTTCTGGCTGAGTCTGTACATGTTAGTCACGGCTGTGCACTCCTTGGACATAGTTAGACATTGTGATTTATCTCCTCACCTTTGATTTTCAGTTGGTATTGATTTTACCACAAAGAAATTCCAGTTCTGCCTGTTTTTCAATATAATGATGCAATACAACAGTGTAGCTTCTAATGTGCTGAGATATTGATCCTGCCCTTTTCTACTGTGATGCATGTAACAACAGTAGGTTGTTGGCTACATTTAAAAAAAGGATAATAAGAAATTAACCACTGAGATGTATGCATTGCAGATGTATGCATCCTCTCATCAACTGTCAGATGGCTGAGATTCCTAAATCAGCTCTTAAATGTCCTGACTTGGTAATGTGTCACTGTCCCTAAATCATCCAGTACCTCCCTCCATAAACATCCCATTGGGAGTTTCTTCATCAGAACGACTGCCATAGTTCAAACCGTTGGCAAGTAGGCAACAGATGCTATCCTTGAGTTATATAAAATATATAATTGATAGTCTTGAAAGCACTGGCTTCAGCAGAGATACTACCAAGTGGAAGATGATAAATCAAAGCCCAGGTTCCAGGCTCTCACCTACCGAGAGTACTATCAGCAGGAAAACAAACTGAGGGGAGAGTCACCTGCAACACCTCTGGATTGTGGGATGATGGGAAAAGTCAGTGACATCACAGGCTAACAGACTGTTGACGAACCAGTGGGAAGCTGTGGCATTTCTGAATAGAGCAAGGAGTAAATTGCCTTGCATTACATTTAAAATGAACTGACTTTTTCTGTGTGATTTATTGGAATTAATTTTTATATTAAGCAGAAAATGTAAACTTTCTATTTTTAAAAGATAGTTTAAACATGGAAAGGGAAGTAAGAGCTAAAGGATTGGAACAGTTCAGTCAGGATAACAAATTATTTTTAAAAGGCCATCGGAAAAAGAGAAACAAAGGAAAGAGAAAAAAAGTCTGTGGACTCAGAAATTCTAGGAATCCCTAAGGAATGGACAAGAATGCCATTAATATTTTTAGGAACTGCAGATGCTGGTTTGCACTGAAGATAGACACAAGAAGCTGGAGTAACTCAGTGGGTCAGGCAGCATCTCTGGAGAAAAGGAATAGGTGATGTTTCGGGTCAAGACCCTTCTTCAGACTTTGCCATTAATATTGTTCTGGTCATTGTCCCATCGCATCACAATTCATTTGCCCAGAACCGCTATCGCAACAAACAGAGCTTTGTTCATAGTTGTTCATCGTTCAAAGATGTACAGATTGTCCTCCTTACTCATCGTCAGGCCACAGTAGTCAGTATCTGGCATAATTGATAGCTCTCAAGGACATGGAGGTCCAAAGGAACAGTTTTCCATGCTGTCTGATTTCATCGCTCTAAGATGGTGGACAATATTTTTTTCTGCACTTCGTACAAAGAAAACAGTTTTTTTGAGTTATATTGATACACTTCCAAACTGTAAAGTCAACACAAAACCTGAATACGTGGTTACTTGAAGGAAAATAATTTGCAAAGCACATGAAGAGAGCACATAGTTGGACTGCCCTACAAAGAACTAGCATGGGCTTAATGGGCAGAATGTCCTATTTTATCATTCATAGCTTTATCATTCTTTATTTAACAATCCCCTCTTCACTGAAAGCCCACAGTCCGTTTAAACTTCAACGCACTATGCCAATGTAAGGCACTCTAACAAATGCTCTAAATGAACAATTTTGAGCTGGAGAAACTCAGCGGGTGCAGCAGCATCTAAGGAGCGAAGGAGATAGGCTATCTCCTTCGCTCCTTAGATGCTGCTGCACCCGCTGAGTTTCTCCAGCTTTTTGTGTACCCTCGATTCTCCAGCATCTGCAGTTCCTTCTTTAAAACTCTAAATGAACAATTTTGGTTTGGAGTAACCTCAGCGGTTAATTTCTTGTTATTCTTTTTTTTTAATTTAGCCAAAATGTGAATGTGAAAAACAAAGTGTTAGTCTGTGATGTTGCCATGGAATTGCTCTACTCATTTGTTTATCCAGTTCCACCCTGTGAGTTGAGATACATCTTGCAGACGCTGCTGTTAGAATGAGTGGGTGTTTTCAGCTGAAACTCAGCTCGCTGAAAAAGCTTTGCATCAAATTTTCACTACAAACAAAGGGTGCAGAGGTACAGGGCCTGCAATGCCTACCCGTCAATCCATCAGCTCCACAAAACTCGCACCAGCACCAGGTAGAAATGTTGTATTTGCTTCTTCGCTGCCAGCTGAGAGGTTTCCCCAGTTGCTGACTGGTTCCTAGAATTACCCTTTTTATCCCTGGCTTCATGGATGAGGGCTGCCACCTGCTGGTAGGTGAGGTAGATGCACTACCATGGGCTGCTGCGAGCGATGCAGCTACTTCACAACCTACATTGTGTAGGAAGGAACTGCAGATGCTGGTTTAAACTGAAGATAGACACAAAAAAACTGGTGTAACTCAGCGGGTCAGGCAGCATCTCTGGATAGAAGGAATGAGTAACGTTTTGGGTCGAGACCCTTCTTCAGACTGGTTTGGGATAAGGGAAACGATAGATTATAGACGATGATGTAGAGAGATAAGGGACAATGAATAGTTGGAGAGCAGGAGGCATCACAGAGGGGTATCAGGGAGAGAGCATATTGCAGAACTCGTCGGAGAGAGGAGGAGAAATTCTTCAGAGATGACATATCTTGAGGAGATTTTTCGGTGGAGCAGACGAAATGTGTTGGAAGGAACTGCAATATTTTGGTTTCACCATGTAGAAATTACACGGCACCGTAATGTTTTGGACACATGGCTTCACAGGTGTTTGTAATTGCTCATATGCATTTAAATGCCTCCTTAATGCAGGTATAAGAGAGCTCTGAGCACCTAGTTTTCCCTCCAATCTGTCCATCACTTTTATTGCTGTTTATCAACATGAGGACCAAAGTTGTGCCAATGAAAGTCAAAGAAGCTACTGTGAGACTGAGAAACAACAATAAAACTGTTAGAGTCTGCCACAGACGGGTCAAGCTTTGTGGGATGGACAGGATAGTAGTTTAGTTCAGCCTCAAGATAAAACATGGAAACAGTCTATTTGGTCCATCGAATCCATGACCATTGATCCTGTGTTCACACTAGTTCTATGTTATCCTACTTTCTCAATCATTCCGTAAACACTAGAGGCAATCTTACAGATGCCAATTAACCTACAAACCTATACATCTTTGGGATGTCAGAGGAAGCCGGAGCACCTGAAGGAAACTAAGCTGTCACAGGGAGAATGCGCATACTCCACGCAGACAGCACCTGAGGTCAGGATCAAATACAGGTTTCTGGCACTGTGAGGTAACAGCTCTGCCAGCCACGCCACTGTGCTGCCCATTGCACCACAGTGCCGCCCCTAGTTCCTCCCACCATTTACATAGGCCTTCTCTATCCTAATGATTAATGCACTCATGTGTCTCAATGCCATCCTGATATTCCTTCTCTACTTTGAGTGGTTCTGGGCCTCAATGCTGGGGATGTGAGTCTAGGATATGGTTCATTTATCCTATCAGTGAATTGGGGGGGATTTGTGTGTGAATGAATGCACACACATGTGATACATATCTGTTTTGTGTTTGTGTTTGTGTGTGTGGTGTGTTCTTCAGGGTCACTGTTCTCTTCGTGGGACCAGCATGTCAGAGCCGGTGGCTGCAGTTTGCGTGACAGTACTTCTGTCAGAAAATATATATTGCCTGCATGATTCATTGTTTGGAGATGAATATATGTATATGTTATTTAAGAGGGCTTCCAATTCATCTCTTCGATCTCATAATGCCACAAATGGTGATTTCCCTGCTTGCCAGCTATGGGATATAGGCTTTTAGACAAAAAAATTAACAAAGACAAAAACTGATTTTGTCAAAAATGAAATATGTTGTGTCACCTATTAAAGCTGAAATATTACAAATAAACATTTATTAAAGACTATTAAGGTATAAAATCCATTATTTAGAAAAAAAATGGGATTAACATCAATAGAATTCTGTTAAAAAGCAATCAGTTTAAAAGAATGATGATGCCCAATAGTTTCTCTTTGAGTTATTTAGCACAGTTAAATTTATTTTTTTATTAAACCTAGGGATTTTATCATCATTGATTGATGGGTTTATGAATTGAAAGTTGTGTGTGGGATAATTTTCATGTGCGGAATGAATATAAATATTATGCTGTCTAGTAAATCTTTATCTTCAAGAGGTTACTGGTGCTCTGTGACCTCAGCAATAGTTCTGAGGTAGTCAGAAGGAAACTCCGGTAAAAGGGAGAGGCCACAAAGTGAAAGTGATTGGAGTAACGGGATAAGTTAGCTTTGTGATTGTTATCAGAAGATATAATTTAATTAATTAATTAAATAATAATCATACAATTGTATGGGGTGGAAGATTGCAACCTTCATGTGGTCCGCCCTGTTTCGACTAATGCAATCAACTCGACGTGCACAAACGGAAGATCAAATAGAACAAGTTGTCCAACAACTTTAGGCTGTGCACGCCACACAAAAGAAGAAAAAGATACAATTGTATTTTACTGGCAGCTTGGCTCTATGGTACTTTTACATGTTCGGATCATTTTTACCTTTCCTTTTTATTTTTACAACCTGTATATTGCATTAATCTGTAAAGATATGTATAAACTTCATGCCTTTGGGAGATACCCTCAGTAATTTTTCAGGAGCATGTTCAGTACAATGAGCAACCCTCCATATAAATTTAAATTCTGGAATTATACCATTCCACTCAAGGATCTGCTTCTATTCTTCAGCAACTCACGAATTGATTGATGCAAGTGCAAGAGGAGGTTGTTCAGTCATATACCATTCTCCTCCACTTCCCCGGGAGAGCTACAAATTTAAAAAAAAAGTTTAAATATTGGTAAAGTCCCTTTAGAAAGTTATTATTAAATAACTTAAATAGCCTGAAAATTGTGGGCCAATTCCACACTATCGAGTACATACAACTCTGCTCCCATCCTCTGCCAAAAGCATGCACTTTAAAAACATTTTTATCTGCAATAACCTGTAATATTTGGGGAAGTTTACGTCTTTGTGCAGGTCTGTTTGATTTCATTACACTTTTGCACTTCATACTTTTCTTCTTTCACAGCTATATTTTCTTGTCCAGCGACTGATTGTCTACATCATTATCGTCAATTACAAAATCTGCAGACGTGTTTGCTAAACTTGTCTCTGCGGACTACCCAATTATTGAGCAATGCCTGAACTCTACAAGGATCGAGTGCTCTCATTTAAATTATAATGGCTGCTGTCCTTACAGTCGGTCCAGGTGTTCATTTGGCAAGCTACACTGGCACCTAGTGTCTGCCTTTATAATTTACTGCATCTTCAAAGCAGTCAATTTCTTTAGAAAATCTGCAGCTATCAATAGTATAATGCTCAGAAGCCTTTTCCCACGTAATCAGCAAAAATATAGGTTACGAATCAGGCTGAGCCATTACCTTTAAAACTTATCATCTTTGCTTGGCATTAATTGCTGACCCCACATCTCCCCTGAGACATTCAAACATGTGGCCCATTTATGCATCGATCATCAGCATCAGATTTCTAATTCAGTCATGGATGGTGGTAGACTCTTCTTGTGATCAGCGAGAGGTGTTAATTGGAAATCTTGATTTAGCCATCAGAGTGAAGTGCAGCCACACTCACACACAAGGCGTAACTGTTTCTGGTCCCAGTGGTGTATTTTTTCATGTTTGGGAAAACAGCATCTTGTAGATGGTAGACACAAAATGCTGGAGTAACTCATGGAGAGAAGGAATGGGCGAAGTTTCAGGTCGAGACCCTTCCTCAGACTGTCCATCAGTCCATCAGTCTGATCATCAGTTTAGTCCATCAGTCTGAAGAAGGGTCTAGACCCGAAAGGTCACCCATTCCTTCTCCCCAGAAATGCTGCCTGTCCTGCTGAGTTACTCCAGCATTTTGTATCTATCTTCCATTTAAATCAGCCTCTACAGTTCCTTCCTACACATCTTGTAGATGGTATCTGGCTAATACACGGCCAACTCCAAATCCCATCTCTTTGGACACATTTATCAGTTTATTATTATTTTTGCTAAACTTAAGGGCCTGTCCCACTTACGTGTCCTTGGCACGCAAATTACGCGACCTCATCATCGCGTTGTGCCGTGACGGTCCTGCGAAGGTCGCGCGCAATTTCATGCGCCCGCACAGCCTTCTGACGTCATTTGAAGATGGACGCAAAATGCCGGAGTAACTCAGCGGAACCGGCAACATCTCTGGAGAGACGGACTGGGTGACGTTTCGGGTCGGGACTCTTCTTCCGTCTGAAAGAAGGGTCTCAACCCGAAACATCACCCATTGCTTCTCTCCAGAGATGCTGCCGGTCCCGCTGAGTTACTCCAGCATTTTATGTCCATCTTCAATTTTCTTGGCCCCAGTCTGGGAGTAGAAGTGGGGGCGGATCCGTGAGCCCCAGGCTGAGCTCGGCGATCGTTTGCCTGCTTCTGCTGCTGTAGCAGGTGAGACGTTGCGTCGCATCAGGGTCTTGGGCCTGTCTCACTTTGGCCATCAGTTCCGCAACAGGCTATTGGTGCGCGAAGATTTAGTTTGCTACAAAAATTTCGGATCCCCGCGCGATGTTGCGCACAACTACATACCCCTCTACGCTTCTCAGTGGGACCGGGACCGGCCCCGCATGGCCATACGATGCCTGTGCGCCTCAACACGACCACGGGGTTGCGTAATTTGCATGCCAAGGACACGCAAGTGGGACAGGCCCTTTAGATTGGGTTGGGCGAGCATACCATTGATGCAACTCATAATGGACACTTTGTTCTGGCATTATCGGCAATAGCAAGGACAAAAGGATTGCTTTATTCTGTGTTTTTTATTATAGTAATTGTTAATGCCTTGATTTAATAATGTTCAGTTTCGAACTGTTTACTATAATGCTATTGACTCTACGTTCAATTTATTTGATCTGCAAAGCTTTTTTTTACTGTAATGAATAACATACTATGCACAGAAATAGGCAAGAAACGCAATGCATATTGTATAACCTGAACAATTTATAATATTCTGTTTCATGAAACGTTTCCCCTAAATGCATTCCTTTCATAAATTGAAGATTGATAGTAATATACAGTATTATATATGGTCAGTGGCTGTAGAAACGTCTTGCTAATAAGCAAGTTGCCTCTACATTTTTTGTAACATTATAGAAACATTTAGATCTACCGTAAATCTTAGTGCTTTGCTGAAGTAGCAGCTGAATAACTATTAAGAAAAGGTATATAATTTCTCCACAGCTGCAAAGTAACGGATGAATATGTGCCTGACTGCATTACGAAGATAGACACAAAATGCAGGAGTAACTCAGTGCGACAGGCAGCATCTCTGGAGAGAAGGAATGGGTAATGTTTCGGGTCGAGACTCTTCTTCAGACTGCACTATGCACTGTATACCCTGTTTAGTTTAGTTTAGTTGGAAAGACAAGACATGATTTCAATCGAGCCATCCACAGTGTATACATATATGATAAAGAGAATAATGCAAATAACGTTTAGTACAAGATATAAAGGACAAAAGACATTTATTATCACATACACCAATTGGTGCAGTGAAATTTGACTTGCCAATGCGGCACATGAATAAAGATAATACACAACACTAAAGAATTTAACAATAAACATAAAAACATCCCCCCACAATGGTTCCCACTGTGGGGGAAGGCAGCAAAGTCCAGTCCCATCCCCAGTTCACCCATGGTCGGGCCTATTGAGGCCTCAGCAGTCGCCGCTACGGCAGCCCGATGCTTCAGGCCCTCTCGCTAGCTGATGAAGCTCTGGCGTCGGGTGAACACTCTCAGCGGCCCAGAGTGTCTGGAGCGGCTGCTTCCTCCCCGGTGTTCGCAGCTCCCGAAGTCCACGAACCGCGCCGGTCGGAGCTCCGACTCTGGCGACCTCCGTGAGATCCCAGGCTCTGCGGTGTTCAAAGCTCAGCGCCGCCCATGGCTGGAAGCTCCACAGACCGTAGACCGCAGCTCCGCGATGTTGGAGTCGGTGGAACAAGCCCTCCGGAGCCCACCGCACAGCGACCCGGGCAAGACATCGCTCGTTTCACGATAGCGCCCCCAGTGCTGTGCCGCCACCAAAGCCGAAGCCCTGGCTTGTCCCGGCAGGAAACGCCGCTCCAGACTGCTGGTAGGCCACGAGGAAGGGGGGGCGAAAACATGGCTTGGAGAAACACACATCTTCGACCAGGTAGGACTGAGAAAAATAGTTTCCCCCTTCCCCCCCCCCCCCACATAAAAGACTAAAAGCCCTCCAAAAACAAACACTTTTAACTAACTAAAAATTTAAAAAAAGAGTGAAAAGACTAACAGCTGCTGGCAGGGCAGCCATACTCGACAGCGCCCCCTAAATTCCAATAAAGTCCGATCAAAAATAGTCCAAGGGTTACCAATGAGATAGATAGTAGCATCGGTAGGATGGTTCAGTTTCCTAATAACATTTGGGAAGAAACTGTCCCTGAATTTGGAGGTGTACGTTTTCACACTTCATACCTCTTGACTGATGGGAAAGAGGAGAAGAGGAAGTGCGCCTTGTCTTTCATAAAAGTAATAATTTGTCATTTGAACTAGTTTTGATTATACAATTATAATTATAAAACTTTCTTAATTTCGATATCATATTTGTTCTTACTTTTCAGTTGATGTTCTTTTTCGCACTGATCACAGCAATCTTTAGGACAGTATTGGCATCCCATTAGAAATGTCTTCTGGCCTTGGAGATGGATGACAATAAAAAGTCAGGAAGGAGGCAAGTATACCTGCGCCAGAGCAGAATCAAGTCTATCCAAGAAAATGCATGCAGAATTTCCAATTTATGTCACTGAAATTAGTGTCATCATGATTGTGTCATCAGGAGCGAAACAATTGTATAATGTCCAAATCACAGAAGCAGAACCTCCTATATCCTCTGTCATATTCCTCCCGTGGTGGAGAAAATTAAAGCTGTCTTGTTTTACACTATCATCTTCTTTCACTGGTCACAGTAGGTGAATTGATAATGTTTACCAAGAAGACGCATCTGAAAGATATAGATATGACAGATTAATTGGCGAAAGCTTCACTTGTTCAGAGTGCCTAGATTTCTAACTGCCCAAAATTAATTGAAGAAACTCAGGAAGCTACATGTTCCATTAACAATGGCATTTCAAATAGGAGCCTTATTTTCAGCCCTATGTTTCACAGTTGATCAATCAGGTGCTGAATGTCAATACATTCAGGACTAGCACCTGAACATTAGAATGAACTCTTACAACAGCCATAAATGATGATGGGGGAGTGGGCGGGAGGTGAAAAGTAGTAAATGTCTCTTTATTTTCAGTTTACTGTCACGTTCTTCTTCAATTCAGTTTGGCTTTGGATTGGTATCTCGGTTATGCTGCCTGGTGCAACACACTGTGTGAGAATAAAGGAAGTCACAGCATGGAATGGAAAGCTCTAATTATTGCAAAGGGCCTTAGAAATAAATGGACATTGAAGCCTTAAAAATACATTTTACTTTGAGAGACCTTGGTTGGGCAAATCGTGAAGGATGCGCTATTCTCACTATTTCACATTTGTGGTAAATAAAGTCAGTAAATCGTGATAGATATGTAAGTGTGTGTTTTATTGGAAAATAGACTCTTTGTTAATTCAGTAATGTAAGCCCTTGGCCCTTGAAATATATAGCAAACTCCCCTCTATCCACTGCTTTCCCTTGCTTCCTCCAAGGGTAGGAGCTATCAGCCCCTGGATCTTTGCCTGATACTTTCTCTCTCAACCTTCCTCCATACCCTAGCCTTTTGATGGAAAGATAGAGCATGCTTTCACAATTCGACTTCTTTTTCACAAACAATTTCTTTGAAATAAAGAATGCATAGCTTATCTTCTCTTTAATTCTTTCTCAATCATTTTTTTAATTACTTAGTCTCTGCCTCTCTCTCTTTCACAAATGTTAATAATTCTGAAGTATTTCTCCCAGATGTTAGCGATCAGCCTGTTTACATTTTCCAACCATTCACAAAGCGCAATATGAAAATTAGAGGCTTTCTGCTGGCACCAGAATTCTAACACATGCCTCTTGTTAAATATAGAAAATATAATTATTATGAAGAAGGATACATTTTAAAATGCTTTCTGAATTTTGAAGAGCATGAAGCAAATATTGCACCATTAACTTTTGTCACTGTTTTTAGTAATAATGATAAAGAAGGGAAACAGGCTTTTCGGCCCATCGAGTCTACGCTGACCATTGATCGCCCAATCACATTAGTTCTATATTATCCTGCTTTCTCATTGATTCCCTACACATTTGGGTCAATTTTAGAGGCCGATAAACCTGCCCACTTGTACCTCTTTTGGATGTAGGAGGAAACCGGACAAATTCCACGCAGTCACAGGGAGAATATGTACAGACAGCAGAGGTCAGGATTGAACCTGCGTCTCTATGAGGCAGCAGCTCTACCAGCTTTCTCTCTATCTATGCCTTTAACACATTTATATCTATTGATCCATGTGGAAATTAAATAGAAAAAACATTTCAGTTAAATTGCATAAGAAGTGTGCAAGCAGCTCAGAGGAAGTCTGGCCTAACAAATGCAAACAAACAAATTCAACATTGAAAGTCTAATCATAATATGATGTTACTGAACTGCATATTTTAATTTTTTTTGGCAAGAAATATGAACATGCTTGCATATAAATGATTTATTTCAATCTTCAGGAGAAAATTTATCAGTGTGGCTCCAATCATAAAGGGAAAGCATAGCTTCATATTAAGTGTGCAGATGCATATATTCACAAAAACAATCTTGGTATTGAAGAATATTTCCAACCCTAGGAAGGACAATTAAGAAGAATCCAAAGGGATTGTATGTAGACTAAGGGTAAGGGTAATTAGAGAGAGATTAGGGCTCATCTGAAACCATCTATGTCTGGAGCCGCAGGAGATGGACTTGGTCTGCAATAAATATTTCTCTTCTGCTTTTATTGCGATGAAGGACATGATGACTAGGAAACTATGGAAAGATAATCACAATGTCTTAGGAAAAGTCTGTGTTACAGTCGAGGAGGTGCTGGATGTCCAAAAATGTATGAATGTAGATAAAAGACTCTGTGGGATGCTAGAGAAAAAATTGCGGGTGCCCTTGATGTGACATATAAATGAGCATGAGACATGAGTGAAGTGCCAGAAACTGTACATTGGCTAATGCTCTGTCTCTATTTAAGAAGGCATGCAAAGAAAACCTATTTTATGAAGTGCAGTAAAAACCCCGATAATCCAGCACTCTCAGGACTTTGGTGAGGTCAGACTGGTGGTTTTCTGGATTGCTGGATGTTAATCCTGTTAATACTCCAACACATTTTTAATTAACTTAGTGTTTTGAAGATGTAATATGGTAAGTAGTAAGAAAAACTTTTCCAGTCAACCCAGTATGTTTAAAGGAAGTGTGGGAAACAACATCCAGTGAGCCAGATGTTGAACCAACGGGATGATCAAAAAACCGGGTAGTGGATTATTGTAGTTTACAAGTTCATCTGGGTTTCAACAGGGAAGTGAACTCTGTGTGGGGAACGAGTGTGGGTGGGGAATGTAGCACTATTTTGTTGTGGAAAACATAGTGAAGCAGAGGTTTTCTTATTTTGTGCAGATGTTAATTCCGGGCATATTTTACTGGAGTTTCTACTCTTAGGCTGTTTGACAAGTTGGAACCTGCTTTAAGAATATGAAAGAAATCAATGAGAGCAGATGAGTAGGAATGAGTGATATAATGGGGGTTCAGAACCTAAAGAGATTGACTCAAGGGGTTTGGGGAATATTTGAATCACGGGAAGAGTCTCAGTTGTGTGGTGGGCATCTAGATGGTGGGGTTGCGAGGGGTTAGGGAAATTATCCAAAAGGGGGATACGCTCATTGAGTGAATGGAATAAATGGTGGTGATTTGAATATAAGATTAATTCTCTTTCCTTGAGGGTGCTGGCCAAAATAATCAGTCCGTGTATCGATGGTTAATTTTGAACATAGAACATAAAACAGTTCAGCATTGGAACAGGCCCTTTGGCCCATGATATTTGTGCCAACCACGATGCCAATTTGAACATATCCCAACTACATGAAAATGTTTATATTCCTGCATTCCCTGACTATTCATGTAAACATTGCTTCTGCCACCTCTGCTGGTAGCATGTTCCAGGTACCTAATGTTCGGCCCTCAGCGCCTCAGCCTTTGACACTCCAATTCAAATTTGTCAAATCTCTCTTTATAAATTATACTCTCTAATCCAGGCATATCCATTGTGAACCTCTTCTGTACCACTCCAAAGCCTCCACACCCTTCCTGTAATGTAGTGACCAGCACTGCACACGATACTCCAAAACTGTCCTAACCAATGTTTTATAGAGCCAGAACATTATCTGTAAACTTTTATACTTCGTTCCCTGACCGATGAACACTAGTATGCTTTAAACCTGTTTTACCACCCTGGCTATTGATGTTGCCACTTTCAGAGAGTAATGGACTTGCACCCCAAGATCCTACTGTTCATCAGTGCCTCTAAGCGCCTGCCATTATAGTTCCCTCTTACATTTAACCTCAAGTGCAACATCTCATACTTGTCTGGATAAAAGTCCAACTACCATTTCTCTGCCCATATTTCCACTGATCGAGATCCTGCTATACCTTTTGACCGCCCTCACTATCCATCACTCCGCCATTGTCTTGGTACACTGAATATACTCTCCAGAAAATTATCAACTGGAGCTGTGCATACAGAAAATGATAGATATGAATACCACTTTGAGGAATTGAGGAAGGACAATTTTAAAGAACAATACCACTTTGAGGCATTGAGGAGGGACAATTTTTCTCAGACAGCTAATATCAATAGGTTTAATGGCCTTCCTGGCCTACGCCCTTCCTCCCTGTCCCTTTCGACCTCCTCTCGGCCTTATCAGCTGTTGGTTGTCCTGGAGGCCCACAGCAAAACAATCACATTTGATACAATTCTGCAATGCTATACCAATGAAGATCTATTTTGTCTCATCGACCACAATATCCTTTCTCACTCAACTCCTAACCCAACCTCAAACGAAAATGTGCACAGAACAGGACCCATGAAGCTGAAAAATAAACAGTGCTATTGTATCTAATTTTGAGGTCCTAATATTTTCCCATCACTTATATCAATTAGCTCATTACTATATTTACTAAAAACTACTACAAGATCCTGAAGGAATTGGTTCCTCTCATTCACTCGCCACTTGGCTCCGTTACACTGCTGATGATTCCTAGGAAACACAAAGCTGCCCTATCAGTGGAATTCTGCTTAGTAAACCTTCAGATTAATTACTTAAACATGCTATTCACCCTGAGGGTCACAGGATAAGTTCATATGTTCTAATCAAATGAATGGCCTGGAAAATGAAACAAATAAGTGTTCTATAAAGTGTATTATATAAATGCTTTAGGCAATCGTCCACAATAATAATCTTCTTTCTCCCCAAGCTCATTCCAACAGATAATGACTTCATGTGTGTAATAAGAACCACAATTTTTAGTTAAGTATGTACAGCATTTCCAAACGCCATTCACCTAATACAGAGCAGGATAATTGAAACAGTTATTTTTTTTCCAATTTCATTTCCTCATCTACAGATAATTCAACTAAATAGCCACAGTTAAAAAACACATTATTAAATAACCTCTGGAGTCCAGGTATTTTGACTTTGCATTTTCTAAAATATCACTAAAAGCTCTCCTAGTAATAAATATATTACACAAAAAAAATTAGCTTCACTGAATAATTTACAATATGGTGCTTAAAATTAAAATTACTTTAACAGTGGTGCATTCGATCCAAATATCTAGTACGGAAGAAGATATGCGATGAAAAATTGCAAGAAGAATTAGATTGCATAGGATCCAAGGAGAGATAGCTGAATGGATAGAAAATTGGCTTCATGGAAGGCAGCAGATGGTGATGGTGGAAGGATGTTTTTCAGATTGGAAGTCTGTGACTGGTGGTGTGCCTCAGGGTTCAGTGCTGGGCCCTTTATTGTTTATCTTAATTGATTGGCCAGGTGGGCTGAGGAATGGTTGATGGAATTTAATAAAGAAAAATGTGTGGTGTTGCATTTTGGGGAGTCAAAGGACAAAGGACATTTATTGTCACGTACACCAATTGGTGTAGTGAAATTTGAGTTGCCATTTGCAGCACACCATTAAAAATAAGACACAACATTAAAGAAGAATTTAACACCAAACATAAAAACATCCCCCCACAATGGTTCCCACTGTGAGGGAAGGCACAAAGTCCAGTCCTCTTCCCCTTGTTCACCCATGGTCGGGCCTATTGAAGCCTCCATAGTCGCTGCAACGGCGGCCCGATGTTACAGGCCCTCTCGCCGGATGATGGAGCTCTGGCATTGGGAGAACACTCTCAGCGGCTGGCTTGGAGTGTCTGGAACGGCCGCTTCCTACCCGAGACAGCGGCTCCCGAAGTCCACAGGCCGTACTGGTCGGAGTTCCGACACTGGCGATCTCGACTAGAGATCCCAGGCTCCGCCGTGTTTGAAAGTCAGCGCGGCGGCGGCTGGAAGCTCCGCAACGACAGCTCCGCGATGTTGGGAGTCAGCGGTCTCAGCACTCCCGAGCTTACCACACGGCGACCCGGGTAAGGCATCGCCAACTCTGTGATGGTACTTCAGTGCTGCGCCGCCGCCAAAGCTGAGGTTCTGGCCGGTCCCGGCAGGAAACGCCGCTCCAGTCCCGATGGTAGGCCGCGAGGAAGGGGCAAAGATACGGCTCGGTGGAACACCGCATCTCCGACCAGGTAGGGACTGAGAAAAAAGTTTCCCCCTCACCCCACCCCCCCTCCCCCCACCCCCCACATAAAACGACTAGAAAACCTCCAAAACAACACTTTTTAACATACTAAAATTTTAAAAAGGGTTAAAGGATGGACAGCTGCAGGCTGGGCAGCCATACTCGACGGCGCCCCCACTGAATCACTGAATCTAACAGGAGAGAAAATATACAGTGGATTGAAGGGCTCTGGGGAATGTTGTAGAGCAGAGTGATCCAGGAGTGCAGGTGCAATGTTCCTTGAAAGTGGTATCACAGGTAGATAGTGAGGTCATAAAGGCTTTTAGCACATTGGCCTTCATCAGGCAGAATATTGAGTAGAGAAGCTGGGAGATCATGTTACAGTTGTATAAGACATTGGTGAGGCCACATTTAGTGCGTTCAGTTTTGGTCACCATGTTATAGGAAAGATGTTGTCAAACTTAAAGGATGCAGCGAAGATTTATGAGGATGGTGCCAGGACTCGAGGTCCTGAGTTGGGGTGGGAGATTGCAACCTTCACGTGGTCCACTCTGTTTCGACAAATGCAATCAACCCGAGATGAGTGTGTGGCCAGGGTGGTGTGGGTCCTTGATGATGCTGCCAGCCTTTTTGAGGCAGCGACTGCGATAGATCCCCACGATGGAAGGGAGGTCAGAGCCGATGATGGACTGGGCAGTGTTTACTACTTTTTGTAGTCTTTTCCTCTCCAGGGCGCTCAAGTTGCTGAACCAAGCCATGATGCAACCGGTCAGCATGCTCTCTACCGTGCACCTGTAGAAGTTAGAGAGAGTCCTCCTTGACAGACCGACTCTCCATAATCTTCTCAGGAAGTAGAGGCGCTGATGAGCTTTCTTAATAATTGCATCTGTGTTCTCAGACCAGGAAAGATCTTCAGAAATGTGCACGCCCAGGAAATTGAACCTCTTGACCGTTTCAAACAACGACCCGTTGATATAAACAGGACTGTGGGTCCCCATCCTACTCCTTCCAAAGTCCACAATCAGTTCCGTGGTTTTGCTGGTGTTGAGGGCCAGGTTATTGTGCTGGCACCATATGGACAGTCGCTCGATCTCTCTTCTATACTCTGACTCATCCCCATCAGTGATACGTCCCAACAACAGTGGTGTCGTCAGCGAACTTGATGATGGAGTTCGCACTATGACCGGCTACGCAGTCATGAGTATAGAGTGAGCACCTCAAGGAGCACGCAGCCTTGAGGTGCTCCCATGCTGATTGTTATCGAGTCTGACACATTTCCACCAATACGAACAGACTGTGGTCTGTGAATGAGGAAGTCGAGGATCCAATTGCAGAGGGATGCGCAGAGACCCAGTTCTGCGAGTTTGGTAACCAGCTTGGAGGGGATGATTGTGTTAAATGCCAAGCTGTAATCGATGAATAACAGCCAGACATATGAGTTTTTGTTGTCCAAGTGGTCCAGAGTGGAGTGGAGAGCCAGCGAGATCGCATCCACCGTTGATCTGTTGTGGCGGTAAGCGAACTGCAGTGGATCCAGGTTTTTGTCGATGTAGGAGTTGATTTGCATCATGATCAACCTCTCAAAGCACTTCATCACCACAGGCGTTAGTGCCACTGGTCGATAGCCATTGAGGCATGTCACCTTGCTCTTCTTGGGCACTGGTATTATTGATGCCCTTTTGAAGCAGGTGGGAACCTCAGACCTCAGAAGTGACAGGTTAAAAATGTCCGTAAAAACTCCAGCCAATTGGTCCGCACAGGTTTTTAGAATATGACCAGGTATACCATCAGGTCCAGGCGCTTTTCGAGGGTTCACCCCTCTGAAGGATTTCCTGATGTCAGCCTCTGTGACTGAGACTGAAATACCATCACAGCGAATGGGGGTTCGGGAAGGCACATCGGTGTTCTCCCTATCAAAGCGTGCGTAAAACGCATTGAGCTCATCAGGGAGTGATGTTTCGCCGACATTCAAGCTGCCTCCTGGTTTCACCTTGTAGGAGGTGATTGCATTCAGGCCCCGCCACAGCTGCCGAACATCTGTCTCATCCTCCAGCCTGGAGCAGAAGTCCCTTTTGGCCTTTTTGATGGCCTTACCAAGGTCGTATCTGGACCTCTTGCAGACCACTCTATCATCAAACATGAATGCCCGGTGCCTGGTCTTCAGAAGAGTGCAGATCTCAAAGTTCATCCAAGGTTTCTGATTGGGAAACACTTGGAAGGTTTTGGTGGGGATGCAGTCCTCCACACATTTCTTAACGAAGTCTGTAACGAATGTGGCGTATTCGTTCAAGTCCGTTGCCGAGAACATTGCCCAGTCTACAGACTCCAAACAGTCCTGTAGTTGTTCTCCTGCCCCCCCCCCCCCCCCCCCCCCCAGGCCAGCTCTGTACTGTCCTCACCTCTGGGGGTGCGCTCTTTAATTGCTGCCTGTGGGCAGGAAGAAGCAGCATCGCAGTATGGTCGGATTTACCGAAGAGAGGGCGAGGGATAGAGCGATAGGCATTCTTGATGGTGGTGTAGCAGTGGTCGAGGGTGTTTGGTCCTCTAGTGCAGCAGGAGACATGTTGGTGGAAGTTGGGGAGTGATTTCTTTAGGTTTACCTTAATGAAGTCCCCAGCAATGGTGGTAAATGCCTCGGGGTAAGACGTCTGGTGTTTGTTGACCACGGAGTGCAGCTCCTCCAGTGCCAGACGGACGTCTGCCTGGGGTGGGATGTAGACCGCGGTCAGGATGATGGAGGTGAATTCCCTCGGAAGGTAGAAGGGACGGCACTTCACCGCCAGATGTTCGAGGTGTGGAGAGCAGGAGTTGGACAGGACTGCCACGTCTGAGCACCACGCAGAGTTGACCATGAGACAGACGCCCCCTCCCCTCCCTTTCCCAGATGCCAGTGTATGGTCCATGCGGTGGATGGAGAACCCTTCAGGCTGGACCGCTGAGTCTGGGGAGCTGGGGGGACTTTATTCCTTGGAGCATAAGAGAATGAAGAGCAATGTTATAGAGGTACACAAAATCATTAGAGGAATAGATTGGGTAGATGCCCAGAGTAGGGAATCGAGAACCAGAGGATTTAAGGTAAGGGGGAAAGATTTAATAGCAACCTGAGGGGTGGTAAGTGTATGGAACGAGCTGCTGGAGGAGGTAGTTGACGCAGGTACTATCACGACTTTCAAGAAACATTTAGACAGGTAAATGGATAGGGTAGTATTTAAGGCTTATGAGCCAAATGCAGGCAGGTGGGACAAGTGTAGATGGCGTATGTTGGTCAGCGTGGGCAAGTTGGGCTTAAGGGCCTGTTTCCATGATGTATAAGACTCTAAGAATCTTGCCCTTCCACTGCATGTGTGGTAGGTTTGTATGTAAGAGGTTTGCCTATCCCGGGAATGGTTCTCTTGCCCACCCCACCCCAATAATCATTAAGCATATTTCATTAAACAAGACAGTACAATTTGTGTCCATTAAAGTGTCATTCTCAATTTCCTATGCAAACACGTCCTAGGCGGTAAGCTTCTGAACTCACTGCCTTGCATATTCCACACAGAAACATAGTAGCGAGAGCAGGCCATTTTGAGCCTGCTTCACCATTCAAAATGATCACAAGTGATCCTCCATTTCATTATTATATTCCCATGCCTTCCCACACAGCTTGATGCTTTGTGTATTTAGAATCTATCCACCTCCTTCTTGAGTATATTTAGTGACATAGTCTTCACAACCTTCTATGGTAGTGAATACCTCAGGCTCTTAGGAGTGATTTCCAAATGACATTCCATATCCTGAGACTGTGACTCCTTGTTCTGGGCACCCATCACGGGAAACCTCTTCCTTGCATTCAGGCTTTTTAGCCCTGACAGGATTCTATATGTCTAAATTGATCTCCCATTCTACTAAATACTAATGAATGCAGACATAGTTGATCTAATTCCTTCTCATAAAACAGTTGTTTTATCCTTGGAATCAGCTTGGGTAATTTTTTGTTGTTCTCTCACTATGGCAAATATTTCGTTTCTAAGGGGAAGAGACCAAAACTATATCCAATATCCCTGATACTCACTAAGGCCTTAGATAATTTTGAAACCATCCACGCTCCTTGACTGAAAACCTCTTCAACATACTATGTGTGTAGCGGCAGATTTTTATATCATTCAAGAGATTACTCCCTCTAGCCGCTAAATGGACTGCAAGGTTAAGGGGAATGTCTCCGAACGCATGCGAGCTCACCATCAGAGACCTTCAGAGCTTCTTCACAGATGTCTTCCAAAACACAGTCTTTTGATTAATAAATTCTTTATTGTTGATGAAAACAATAAGGTACATCCACTTCTTCCGTCTCGTTACTATAATCATCATCGAACTCCAGCTTATCACTTTAAACATTAGAAAACTCCTCGTGTCTCCGTTACACTTCGCATGGCCGAAGGGTAAACCTTCTCCGTGCACGTTCCAAACTAAACTAACTAAGCTTTTGCGCAAGATACATAGCCCCAAATACGCCCTAAAATATGTCATAAATATCACATCCAATATCAACAATAAAAATAGAGGAGGTGGAGAGGCTTTTCAGAAGACAAAAAAGGCGGAAATCTCCAGGACCTGACAATGTTGCCCCCTCTACTCTTAAGCTCTGTGCCAAACAGCTGGCACCGGTCTATACAGACATTTTCTACCAGTCCCTGCAAACATGTGCTGTCCCTGCCTGCTTCAAAGTCTCTACTATTGTCCCTATACCCAAAAAGGCAGGAATTACTTGTCTTATTGACTACAGACAGCCTGTCGCAAGCTGAAAAATATCACGATCCCCCTGCTGGATCCTATGCAGTTTGCATATTGGGCCAATAGATCTGTGGATGATGCAATCAACCTGGGCCTGCACTTCATCCTACAGCACCTAGACTGCCAGGGGACCTATGCGGGTATCCTGTTTGTTGATTTTTAGCTCTGCATTCAACACCATTGTGCCAGAGTTACTACACTCGAGTTGACTGTGTTTCCGAGTTGACTGTGCCTGAACCCCTCTGTCGGTGGATCACCAGCTTCCTGACAGACAGGAAGCAGCATGTGAGGCTGGGAAAGCACATCTCGGACCTGCAAACCCTCAGCATAGGAGCACCGCAAGGCTGCGTACTCTCTCCTCTCCTCTACTCTCTCTACACCAACGACTGCGCCTCTACAGATACTTCTGTCAAGCTTCTCAAGTTTGCGGACGACACGACCCTGATTGGACTGATCTAGGATGGGGAGGAATCTGCTTAGAGATAGGAAGTGTCACAGCTGGCGTCCTGGTGCCATCGCAACAACCTGGAGCTCAATGCTCTTAAGACAGTGGAATTGATTGTAGACTTTAGGAGTGCTGTGTATTTGGGTGCTTGGAACTGACTTAAAATAACAGGATACGGGAGTAAACTAACAAGCTTCTTTATTCCAGGACGCCACCTTGAGTCTCCCCCAGCGCTTGCCTCCCCTCGCTCAAGACATAACATATGCTAATTATATCACATACATCACACTGCTCCCCATTTAACACCATTTCAATTACATTAAATATAATTGATTAACACACTGTTGCAAAATTATATCATTACAGTCATCTTACATTACATCCTCATAACTGTAATAATCATATCTAAACTTAGCACATAATTTTTCATTCCACTCATCTTCCTTAAACCAAATACATTACCCCTTGCTTTATGTGTTATCATTTTCCGTTCCTTTATGTGTAAATTGCGAACACTTTCTAATCACTCTAGCTCTGCCTGTATCTCTGCTTCTTCCCTTTGTCGGAGGTCTCCTTCGCCTTAATGTAGCGGCAGATTTTTATATCGTTCAAGATATTACTCTCTCTAGCCGCTAAATGGACAGCATGGTTAAGGGGAATGTCTCTGTACGCATGTGAGCTCACCATCAGAGACCTTCAGAACTTCTTTACAGATAATTCTTTCAAAACATAACTTCCATAATCTTCATAGAACAGCTTATCATTTAAACGTTAGAAAACTCCTCGTGTCTCCGTTACACTTCGTATGGTCGAAGGGTAAACCTTCTCCATGCTCGTTCCAAACTAAATTGAGAACTAAACTTCTGCGCAAGATACATAGCCCTAAACACGCCCTAAAATACTTCATAAATCCAACCCACAATAGTCTAAAATTTAAGGACACATGCACTCATTAATGACACGCAAAACGAGCCAACTGGCCAATACACTATGTATGTGCTTTCTCTACTGTTTGCTACACCTGCATGCTTGCTTTCAGTGCTCAGTATACAACAACTATTAGTAGCTATTTACATCGACACTTCCCATTCTGTCACTATTTAAATAATACTCTTCCTTCCTCGTTTTCCCCACTATAGTGGATAATTTCATCTTTATTCACATTGTACTACATTCACCATATGTTTACCTAGTCACTCAACCTGTGTAAATCACTGAAGGTAGACAATAAATAAATTAATAAAATAATTATTCATTTGAAGTTTGAAGTTTCTTTGTGTCCTCCTCACAACTCAAAACCCACTCAGTTTCATGTCTTCGGCAGACTTTGAAACATTACATCCGATTGCCTCATCCAGATCATTGATGTAATATTGTGAGTAGCTGGGGTCCAAACACCTCACCTCATTTGTCATTCTGAAACAATTATTCTTGCTTTCTGTTTCCAGTTTGTTAACTAATTCCCTGTCCTTTAATTCTGGATATTATCCTTTTATAGCTGACATTATTGAAAGCCTTATCCGCTAGAAGTCTCTCATCAATTCTACCAATTATATCCTTAAAAATGATTCAGTAAGATTTTCACATATGCCTTTCCTTTCATAAATCCGTGTTGGCTTTCTCCAGTTCCTTTGATAATTTTTAAGGGTACTGTGACCATGACCAATATAACAGATTAGCATTTTCACTACTCCTGATCATAGGCTGACCAAAATGTAATTCCCTGTTATTTCTCTCTTCCTTTATTAAATAGATTATTAAATACATTTACTACCTTTCAATCTGCAGGAACCATTTCATAATTAATAGAACTTTGGAGATGATAATCAATTAAAGCGCTCTTTCCTTTTTCAGTACTATGGGTGGAGATTACGGGAGGTTCCTCGGTTACAAGAGGGCTCCATACCTGAGAACTGTTCATAACATAAACTGTTTGTAAGTCAGAAATGAATAATAACATTTTGTGCGGTGGAAGCTCACAAAATCAGCTGTACTGGAGAGTGAGCGGATGTGGAATGAGTGGCCACCAGCCGACCTCACGGACTTCGAAGCTTTTACCGTTCTGTGTCTGGATGTAATACGCTGAAAAGCTCTAGGTGGAGCATCACTCAGCACTTTCATGTTTTTCACACATTTACTCTCATTCTATATTTTCGCTCTTTTTATCGACCTCAGTGGCCATTTTTGCTTAATTTTAAATGGTTTCCAATCATTTTATCTGGCAACATTTTTTGCATCTTGTTTGGATCGGATATATTTGTTCCCCTAGTTCCACTGATGAGATCCTTCCTGATTTCAGACTTAATAAATGCTGCCTCGATAAGAAAGTCAGTTATTTCACTTTATCTCTGGTTTTCAGCTCTTCTGTTTGGTATTTGAACAACACTCTGAAGACACAAGTGAAATGTGCTTTGAGTCCTGGGAATAAGTAGTACTCTGTTGTGCTGTTGATGTTGCCTGAAATTGAGCAATTAGGTAAGTTGAAGAGACATTTCTTTCCCCCTTCACCCCCCCCCCCCCCCCCCCCCCCCCCCCCCCCCCCCCTCCACCACCCCCCCGACACCCTCATTGCATTTGTTTTGTCTTCTTGAGATGGGATACACCTAGACAATTTACCTTTTTTACGCTCAGCTTGTAGTCTGGTTTAGCTTAGTTTACCGTCACTGAGGTCCAGTGAAGGCTTTTTTTGCGTGCTGACCAGTCAGCGGAAAGCTGCCACTATTGTTTTTACTGGATGAGCTTGGCTCAATGAGTGGCTAGTTTTGGAGAACAGATCTGCAGCTTTACACGTGACCAGAGTCCATAATCTCTTTTACATGCAGTCTACATATCAATTTCTTGAATTGAAGGTGCGGACCACAGAATAAATATGCTTTCAGAAGGCTTGCCCGTGGATTATTATGAATGCTTTGGAGTTCATCAGCGAGGGTCAGGATGTATGCTGAGTATCCTCCTTCACTGGTTCTTAACTGTCCCCCATAATTGCAACTGGTTGGGCAAAGTTGCCCGGCATTGATCTGTTCTGTATGATCAGAGTTCTATTCATCGAATGCTGCTTTTAATATTGAACATTTATGTAGCCTTGATTATTGATTTGTGAGATTGTCACCTCATTTCCTGGTTTGTCTGACTGATGCTTTTGTATATTAGAGAGTATATTGTGCAGAGGATTACAAAATGGCAACAAGGAAGCAGTTGAACCCAGTCAAATGAGTAGCTTAGCAGAAGATAGACACAAAATGCTGGAGTAACTCAGCGGGTCAGGCAACATCTCTGGAGAAAAGGACTAGGTGATGTTTTGGGTCGAGACCCTTCATCAGACTGCAAGTGAGGGAGGGGGAAACCAGAGGTATGAGAAGGTCCAGAACAAAGGAAAGCCTGCATTAACGACGAAGGAAAGGTGGAGGCCACAATGATCCATTGTTGACTGGGGACAAGGTGATAACGAAGGAATACAAATAATGAAATTAGCAAGAGGACCAGTGTGGGGGAGGGACGGAGAGCTTTGCAGAATTGTCACTGCCTTTTCTCATTGCAGTTGTCGGGTTTGTGGTGAAAGTAGCAAGGCAGTGGAGTCATAGATTCAAATAGCACAGAAATAAGCCATTAGGCTAACATTTCGTGCAACACCATCAGATGCCATCTGTAAAAACCATCAGGTACCATTTTGACAAATCCTATGTTTTTCTCCCACATACAGTACCCATCATCTCCACCAAGATTCCATCAATCACCTTTACTAGGGACAATTTACATGAAATAATTTTTGGCCTTGTTGATTGACGTGTTTATGACTTTGGTAATACATCAAGAATCAGCAACCCGATGAACATTGCAGATGCCCATAGTTTTAACCTAAAAAAAGCATCATCGTTCTGATTTTGATGTCCATTGAACTGAAAAAAATTCTAAACTGCAGGTCCCAAGCCATGTTGCTATTACTATGGCCTGGTAAGAGAGATAATTGGGACTTCAATGTATATCACATGCAAAACAGCATTATAAGTAGTCACTGCTACGTTGCTGATCTGAATCTGCCATTTGAATGAAGTGAAGCATTGAATACAGAGTCAGTAAAAGCGAATAGATTTGCAAAGCTATTTGCATTGCCTTGATATTTCAATAGATATAGTTTGCAGTTTCTCCGAAAAGGTTCATCCCTCTTTAAAAGTAAAATTTTTGCAGAGGAATTCATCCTTGCGTGGTTCTGCTAAAAGCATTATACAGCCATGTTAGTGCGTTGTTCTTGGCCGCCATGACTCATCTATTGATGTCAATGCAATATGTTTTGGAGTAAAACATACTCTGGTGAATGAGGATGTCAGGGATGAACAATACCAATGTATTTTGATACCAAGAATATCAAGTGTTCTCTTAAAGAGCTGTTGCTGTAGGTGTAGCATGGAAGTGCAGATGCTGGTTTATACTGAAGATAGACACAAAGTGCTGGACTAACTCAGCGGGTCAGAGTCCCGACCCAAAATGTCACTCATTCTTTGTATTCAGTGAAGCTGCCTGTCCTGTTGAGTTACTCCAACACTTTGTGTCTATCTTCTGTTGCTGTATAATTGATTTGACCTCTTCAAACATAGTAGTATATTTTTTGTTCAAGAGAGTGGATTACTTGATTGCTTTTGGAATTTCTTCCTCGATATCTTGCTCTTTTCTGCCAGGATAAAGCTTTTCAACAAGTTTCTGGACTTTTGAATTTCTATGTTGACGATATGCCACGTTCACATGTAATAAGTCTCATTGACCACAAGGTGGCAGAATTCTACATACATAACATAAAAGCCCATAATATTTGTGTTTTACCTGAAGAATATGTAAAGGACGTTTCATTTGTAGTTCCTACCAAACTTAAGGCAACATTATGTACAGCACACAATGTAAAAGGTAAAAAACATCTCCCCTACCTGTTAAAGATATCTTTCCTTGTCTTCCAAAATACTAGTAGCTAGAAGAGCAGGCTAATGCATTCAGTTCTTGCTACAAGGTTTATGCCCTGGTCACTGACTTTAGAGATACAGTGTTGAAACAGGCCTTTCGGCCCACCGAGTCTGCAACGATCAGCGATCACCTCATATACTAGCACCATCCTACACGTCAGGGACAATTTACAATTTACAGAAGATCATTAACCTACAAACCTCTTTGTCTTTGAAGTGTTGGTGAAGACCGGATCACCTGGAGAAAACCCACATAGTCATTGGGAGAACCTAGGAGTTCCGTACAGACAGCACTCCTAGTCAGGATCGAATCTGGGTCTCTGTCGCTGCAAGACAGCAACTCTACCACTGTGGCCCCTTATTCTGTCTGTGGAACCTTTTAGATTCTGAACTGGACTGGGACAATGTTAATGTCATATTCTATCGCAAGATAAGCAAAGGACCACAACCACTTATTTGCAGTTCCATAACCATTCAACATTCATTCCTTTGACAACACTCTTTCCTATCTCCTCACTACTTCACTCCTAATCGATTCCTGGCCAGTTTCCTTTGATGCCATTTACGACACAGCTACAATGTCAGAATTCCCACCATTCCTGTGCTTGCTGACCTAAGCTAGTGCCCAGCTAAAAAAACCCCTCAATTTTGGCATTCTCATCCTTTTTTCAAATTCGTCTTTAGTCTCACTTCATCCTACCTCACTCTGTATTGCCAGTCTTACACCCTTCCAAGATAGCTGCCTTCCCCTATCTCTTGCATCTTGATCATTCCTGTGTTTAATCACCCGTCCACCCGCTCTCAGACTGAATGATAGAAGTTCCCCTGGTCCTCACCTTTCACCCCACCAGCCTCCACATCCAATATAACATTCACCAATATTTCCGGCTCCTTCAATATAATCCCACCACCAGTTATATCTTCCAATTCCCCCACCTTTCAAATTTCCACAGAGACCACAGAGACCACATGCACCACAACTTCTTAGTTGCAGGAACAAGAGGAATTGGGAGCACAAATCTCAAATAAGGAAATAGAAGAAACAATAATCTCATTTAAAAAATGGAAAAACACCAGGTCCCGACGGATTTAGTAATGAATTCTATGAACGTTTTTATGACATATTTACACCACTCCTACAGAAAATGTATACATATGCCTTTAAATAACAAATACTACCTGAAACACTAGCAGAATCAACAATTACATTAATACTTAAGAAAGGTAAAGATGTGGAAGAACCCGGATCTTACAGAGCTATTGCGTTGTTAAACACAGATCAAAAAATATTAGCGCAAATATTAGCTAAAAGACTAAGCAAATATGCTAGTAAACTAATACATCCGGATCAAACGGGGTTTATCCCTAAGAGACAATCATTTAATAATTTGAGACGTCTGCTCAACATAATGCATTCACACCAAATTGAAGATCAAAAACTATCAATTATTTCGTTGGACGCAGAGAAAGCATTCTATCAGGTTGAATGGGATTATATGGTCAGAGTATTGCAAAAATTTCAACTGGGAGAGAATTTCATTCTATGGATTAAATTATTATATAATAAGCCAACGGCCAGAATATTAACTAATAATACTTTATCTATGAAATTTCAATTGTCAAGGGGTAATAGACAAGGATGTTCATTATCACCGCTGTTATTTGCTCTTATAATCGAACCCCTAGCGGAAAGTATTAGAACTCGTCCGAATATCCATGGCTATAATACAAAATATTCAAAAATAAAATATCATTATATGCTGATGATGTACTATTGTACATCACAAAACCTCAAATCACTACACCAAACATTTTAAACTTAATCAGGCACTTCGGATCATATTCAGGATCTAGAATAAATTGGAATAAAAGTGAAATCATGTCAATAAAACCAAAAGATTCTACACATCTTTTACAGTTTTCTTTTAAAATAGCTATGGAAAATTTTAAATACTTGAGTATTGAAATCTCTAGAAGATATCAAGATATGTTAACGCAAATTATAACCGTCTACTTAAGAAACTATATAACCTAATTAAATTTTGTAAAATGCTTCCGATGTCCTTAATAGGCTGAATAAACGCCGTAAAAATGATTTTTCTACCACAAATTTTAGACCTGTTCCAATCAATCCCAATACACCTACCCAAAATGTTTTTTTTTTTAAACTGGATTGAGATATTACAAATTTTATTTGGGATTATAAGTCCCATAGAATACAAAGATCACACTTGAATAAACCCAAAGAAGTAGGGGGATTAGCACTCCCTAATTTCATGTATTACTATTGGTCTGTAAGTATTAGAAATATGATTCAATTGCTGGATAATTCTCCCCAGCAACCGGATTGGATTACTATGGAGAAAGAGGACTGCTCCCCTTGCAATATTGGAGCGATTCTTCTTTCATCACTGACGTTGAATAATACAAATTACAACAAAAATCCAATTATACATAGTACAATTAGAATTTGGAAACAAATAAAATACAACTTAAAATGAAGAAATTTATCTCTCCTATCAGTAAAAACCCTTCATTTAAACCTTCAATTATAGATAAAGCATGGGAAATAGCAGGAATTAAAACCTTGGGAGATTTGTATGAAACGGGAAAATTATTACCATTTAAACAAATACAACTAAAATACAATTTGGGAAACAATCAGTATTTTAAATATTTCCAAATATATGACTATCTGAAAAAATACGCACAAGAATATCACAATACCCAATATCATATATACAGTGGCTTGCAAAAGTATTCATACCCCTTGAACTTTTCCACATTTTGTCATGTTACAACCACAAACGTAAATATATTTTATTGGGATTTTATGTGATAGACCAACACAAAGTGCCACATAATTGTGAAGTGGAAGGAAAATTATACATGGTTTTCAAATTTTTTTACAAACAAAAAACTGAAACGTGTGGCGTGCAAAAGTATTCAGCCCCCTTTACTCTGATACCACTAAATAAAATCCAGTGCAACCAATTGCCTTTAGAAGTCACCTAATCAGTAAATAAAGTCCACTTGTGTGTAATCTAATCTCAGTATAAATACAACTGTTCTGTGAAGGCTTCAGAGGTTTGTTAGAGAACATTAGTGAACAAATAATGTTCCTTGGGCATCATGAAGCCCAAGGAACACACCAGATAGGTCAGGGATAAAGTTGTGGAGAAGTTTAAAGCAGGGTTAGGTTAAAAAAAAATCCCAAGCTTTGAACATCTCACAGAGCACTGTTCAATCCATCATCAGAAAATGGAAAGAGTATGGCACAACTGCAAACCTACCAAGACATGGCCGTCCACCTAAACTGATAGGCCGGGCAAGGAGACCAGAGAAGCAGCCAAGAGGCCCATGGTCACTCTGGAGGAGCTGCAGAGATCCACAGCTCAGGTGGGAGAATCTGTCCACAGGACAACTATTAGTCATGCACTCCACAAATCGAGCCTTTATGGAAGAGTGGCAAGAAGAAAGCCATTGTTGAAACAAAGCCATAAGAAGTCCCGTTTGGAATTTGCCACAAACCATGTGGGGGACACAGCAAACACGTGGAGGAGGGTGCTCTGGTCTGATGAGACCAAAATTGAAGCTTTTGGCATAAATGCAAAACGCTATGTGTGGCGGAAAACTAACACTGCACATCACCCTGAACACACCATCCCCACTGTGAAACATGGTGGTGGCAGCTTCATGCTGTGGGGATGCTTTTCTTCATCAGGGACAGGGAAGCTGGTCAGAGTTGATGGGAAGATGGATGGAGTCAAATACAGGGCAATCTTGGAAGAAAACCTGTTAGAGTCTGCAAAAGACTTGAGACTGGGACGGAGGTTCACCTTCCAGCAGGACAACGACCCTAAACATACAGCCAGAGCTACAATGGAATGGTTTAGATCAAAGCATATTCATGTGTTAGAATGGCCCAGTCAAAGACCAGACCTAAATCCAATTGAGAATCTCTGGCAGGACTTGAAAATTGCTGTTCACAGACGCTCTCCATCCAATCTGACTGAGCTTGAGCTATTTTGCAAAGAAGAATGGGCTAAATTTTCAGTCTCTAGATGTGCAAAGCTGGTAGAGACATACCCCAAAAGACTTGCAGCTGTAATTGCAGCGAAAGGTGGTTCTACAAAGTATTGACTCGGGGGCTGAATACTTTTGCACGCCACACTTTTCAGTTTTTTATTTGTAATAAAATTTGGAAACCATGTATCATTTTCCTTCCACTTCACAATTATGCACCACTTTATGTTGGTCTATCACATAAAATCCCAATAAAATACATTTATGTTTGTGGTTGTAACGTGACAAAATGTGGAAAAGTTCAAGGGGTATGAAAACATTTGCAAGCCACTGGATATAATATTATTCTAAATGCAGAAATACCAACAACCAAAGGCATCAGAAGAGACTGGGAAAAAGAATTAAGTATAAAAATTTCCAAAGAAAGATGGGAAGAACACTTATTAAATGTGCATAAATGTTCAATTAACATAAGACACACTTTAATACAATTTAAAGTCTTACACAGATTATACTATTCAAAAACCAGAATAAGATCTAAACCTTCTCCCAACGTCTCACCTATTTGTGATAAATGTCAATGTCAAGAAGCTACTATAGCGCACTCATTGGTCTTTTGTACAAACATTCAAAAATTTTGGACTGAAATTTTTTAAATCTTCACAAAATTATTTAAAATAAAACTGACTCCAAAGGCAGATTGGATTATCTTTGGAACAACGGAACAACGGAAGGTAGCCCTGAATTAAATGTGTTTCAAAAGAATATATTTTAATAACAGGAAAAAAGCTAATCTTAAAATTCTGGAAAAATGCTTCTATACCAACAGTAAATATGTGGATTATGTTTGAAGCACTACATCTGGAAGATATGAGACTCCGCCTGGCAGGAAAATCAGATCGTTTCTATAAGACGTGGTCTGCATTTATAGATCTACTACAAGGATAAGGTGCAAGAGTACCTCAAAAAGGTACCGGCATCGGGTCTTGGTAAAGGGGGCCGATAAACTGTCGAGTTGGTAGATTCCTTTTGTGTGATGTTTATAATAAAGTAACTGGCTTTTCTTTTTTCCTTCTCTCTCTCTCTCCCTTTTTTTTCTCTCTAGGGTCTATCGCTTAATCTCCTTTCTCTAACTCTTCGACCAAGGGTTCCCTTTTCCTTTGGCATGCTTTTTCACTTTCACAACTCTTTTTCACTTTCTCTACTCTCTCTGTTTCAATTTCTTTTTTTTTTCTAAAGCCTTAAAAAATTAAGGGGTACAATGATTGTGATAATATACATGGGATGTACACTGATGTAACTTACTGTACTGCTAATAAATAAAAATATTTTAAAAATAAAATTAAAAATAAACTTCTTAGTTCACTAATTGTTTCTCACCCAAACCAACCCCATCCCAGGTACTTTCCTCAGCAACACCTATTCCTAAACCTTCTCTCACCTCCATCTGGGGATTGTAGAAGCCCTTCTAGGTGAAGCCCTTCACATACATCTCTTCAAACACCCCACACCTCCATCGGCAGCAAGCGGTTCACCGAAGCTGGTGGCAGCCAGCAAGCTGGGCAGAGGGCTTTAGCCAAGGCCCAAGCTGGTCTAATATATATGGAAAAATATGGAATACATGTACCCTACCGGTCCTCTCCAATCAAGGATGGAAATAGAACCCGCATGAGGGGCCTTTGGGCTTACCATAAGACCGCCGGTAACCATGCAGGTAGGTGGGTCTGGTTCTAAAAACTTGTAAAAACTTGTAAACAACCTTGTTATGAAGCAGCCTCTATTCATCAAGAGTATTGGCAATATAGTGGCTGTGTTTTCAGCTGTACATTTGGACCTTTGCATTTTCAGTGCCATGTAGGTCATTATTAACAGACCTATTCCTATTACCAGCTGAAGCTATCAAAGTCACAATGGTGTTTTCTACATTGCTCCTGTACTTTTGCTCAGTAACTCTTCAGTTCCATTACGAACTGATACTAGTACTCAAAGATGAAAAATTACGAATACCATCTCTAGTTACGGAGGCGGATGGGTTTTCCATGCTCAACTCCAAGTTGATACACTATGGTGGGGGCATTTGGTGTATCATCACGTAAAAATCTATGACAACACAGTATGGATGTTGTATCACGACGTATTTAATGACATTGTGATTCGATGGAACACCGAATATAAATATGTTT
Source organism: Okamejei kenojei (assembly GCA_035221665.1). NCBI lineage: Eukaryota > Metazoa > Chordata > Chondrichthyes > Rajiformes > Rajidae > Okamejei > Okamejei kenojei. The sequence goes on along the minus strand of CM069132.1, from coordinate 60,469,024 downwards.
GCATCCAGGCTCTATCACCATTGCAAAAATGTGTGGCACAGTGGCAATAGATGTATTCTCATTACACTGAGGAGGAATGTTCTTTATGTCTTTCCTCCATTTTGCCTCATCAGTCGGGTCTTGCACAAAAACCAGCAAGATACGCCCCAGGCATTTCGTACTGCCTGACTGGCCTATGCAGCCATGGTTACTGCTAAATGTTGGGGATTATCATAGGACCTGATATGGTTCTTGGTTCTTGGTTGTCCTAAACACAAACATTTTGTGGTTCACCCCGTGACTGAGGAAACCATCCTCTGCATGATAAAATCAATTTATAGACTTGGAGTCTCTGAAAAGACCATTCGGTAGCATGGGTTGCCAGACCGATCCATGTACGTGCTCACTACAGAGTGCAGGGATAGCACTGAGAAAGCAGCACATTTTCCCTCATCAGGAGATGGGAAGTGTTTTTGATTTTAATGCCAATGTTCGATATAATACGGCATGGATAACTAACGTCTCGGAGTTCATTTCAGATGGGTCTTTAACGATCAATTAAGTTATAGTACCATTAACTATGCCAACGTGCTTTCTCATCATAGTTGCTGCAGGGATCAGGACCCACTCTATCAGGTCTCACTCTCTGATATCCAGATTTATAAGGATATCTTTAACACCATTCTCCCAGGCCCAGGTACTCGGAGATATGGGATGTTAGCATTGTTCTTAAACTGCTTCACCAGTAGGGCCCAGCTACATTTCTATCCCTGGTCAAACTCACTTACAAAGTATTTATGCCCAGCGCAACTTATCCAGCCACTACTTATATTGTGACTGGACAGGATGGTTACATCTGCTAATAATATAATATTTTATGTTTATGATGTAGTTAAGCAGAGCAGACCAGGGGTGTCAGGTCCCAAACTATTTCTGATGGCATACCCCATGGACCTTTGATTGTCTGTAGTCACTCATTTACAACAATACGTCAAGGTCACCAAGACCCTTAGAGGATCTGCACTAGCAATGGTTGTTAGTTACTAAAAACCTCATAAAAGGTATCTATCCAGACCATCTCTAGGTGGTCCAACAGGGTTTTGGCTCATGCAGAAGACGATTCTATATCTTTGATCTCACTCCACTAGGGCTGCTACTACATTAGCAGCAAGGGCCATGTACGTTCCACTGGGCCACACCCTAGCGGCTGCAGGATGGTCAAACGAATGAACTTTCCAACATTTTATAATAACCCGTTGCCAGACTGGGGGTATTTGCCAAATTCCATTTATGATTTGTTTCATAGTTTCCCCCAGGATGGAAGGGGTCACTATTATTCTCCTTTTGATGATTAAAGCATCAGCATTTTTAACAAACTATGTCATGGCTGAATGCATTAATCTTTTTCACTCATTCATGGTCAATTGATGCAGTGTGCGACGCCTGGACTCGTATCCGGCATGAAAAGGCTTTTGGCAAATTGGCCTTCATCAGTATTGAGTATAGAAGTTGGGAGGTCATGTTGCAGATGTATAAGATAGGAATCTGAGGGATAACCTTTTCACCGAAAGGGTGGAGGGTGTATGGAACAAGCTGCCAGAGGAGGTAGTTAAGGCTGGGAATATCCCAACATTTAAGAAACAATTAGACAGGTTCATGGTTTGGACATGTTTGGAGGGATATGGACCAAGCGCAGGCAAGTGGACTACTGTAGATGGGACAATCAAGCCATCCACAGTTAATAGATACAGGATAAAAGGAATAACATTCAGTGCATGATAAAGTCCAGTAAAGTCTGATTAAAGATAATTATAACAACCCCAAATGTTTGAAATTCACTTACTTTTCTGCCTTTCATCTCTTCAAAATGATCCTAAAACCAATTCTGTTTGACCAAACCTTTAGTCTTCAGGTCTGATATCCTTCAAGTTTAAACCTTCTGATGTTCTTTTAAAGTACATCAAAATGTTTAAATTATATTTAATGCACTTACGAGTACAAGTTATCGTTATTGTTATTGTGAGCATAATCAATGACATCGCACCCTGGCCACTCCCTCTTCTCCCCTCAGGCTTAATTTTGTTTAGTTTAGAGTTACAGCGCTGAACCAGGCCCTTCGGCCCATCGGGTCCGCACCAACCAGCGATCCCCGCACATTAACACTATCCTACACACACTAGGGGCAATTTACACTTAACAACAACCTGTACCTCTGAAGTGTGGGAGGAAATCGAAGATGGACAATAGACAATAGGTGCAGGAGTAGGCCATTCGGCCTTTCAAACCAGCAACGCCATTCAATGTGATCATGACTGATCATCCACTATCACTACTCCATTCCTGCCCTCTCTCCATATCCTTTAACTGGGCTATCCGTAAGAGCTCTATCTAACTGTCCCTTGAAAGCATCCAGAGAACCAGCCTCCACTGCCCTCTGAAGCAGAGAATTCCACACACTCACAACTCTCTGTGTGAAAAAGAGTTCATTAGGGCTTACCCCTTATTCTTAAACTGTGGCCCCTGGTTCTAGACTCCCCCAACAGGTTTCCTGCCTCTAGCGTGTTCAAACCCTTAATAATCTTATATGTTTCAATAAGATCCCCTCTCATCCTAAATTCCAGAGTATACAAGCCCAGCCGCTCCAATATATCAACAGATGACAGTCCCGCTATCCTGGGAATTATCCTCGTAAACCTACGTGGTTACCTCAATACCAAGAATGTCCCTCCTGCAGTTTGGAGACAAAAACTGCACACAATACTCCAGGTGTGGTCTCACTAGGGCCCTGTACAACTGCAGGAGGACCTCTTTGCTCCTATAAGCAACTCATCTTGTTATGAAAGCCAACATGCCATTCGCTTTCTTCACTCCCTGCTGTACCTGCATGCTTACTTTCAATGGCTGATGAACAAGGTCCCCCCCCCCCCCCCCAGATTCCATTGTACTTCCCCTTTTCCCAATTTGACACAATTCAGATAATAATCTGCCTTCCTGTTGCAACCCAAGTGCATAACCTCACATTAATCCACATCTGCCATGCATCTGCCCACTCAGCCAACTGGACCCATCCACCCTGCATCCTCATAGCATCCTCCTCACAGTTCACACTGCCACCCAGCTTTGTGTCATCTGCAAATTTGTTAATGTTACTTTTAATCCCTTCATTCAAATCATTAATATATATTGTAAATAGCTGCGGTCCCAGCACCGAGCCTTGTGGTACCCCACTAGTCACTGCCTGCCGTTCTGAAAGGGACCCGTTAATCCCCACTCTCTATTTCCTGTCTGCCAACCAATTTTCTATCCATGTCAGCACTCTATCCCCCAATACCATGCGCTATCATTTTGCCCACTAATCTCCTATGTGGGACTTTATCAAATGTTTTCTGAAAGTCCAGGTACACTACATCCACTGGCTCTCCCTTGTCCATTATCTTGGTTACATCCTCAGAAAATTCCAGAAGATTAGTCAAGCATGATTTCCCCTTCGTAAATCCATGCTGACTCGGACCGATCCTGTTACTGCTATCCAAATGTGCCACTATTTCATCTTTTATGATTGTCTCCAGCATCTTCCTCAGGCGAAGTGATCTATAATTCCTTCTTTTATCTCTACCGCCCTTCTTAAAGAGTGGGATTACATTAGCTACCCTCCAATCCACAGGAACTGATCCTGAATCTATAGAACATTGAAAAATGATCACCAATGCATCCATGATTTCTAGAGCCACATCCACTAGTACCCTGGGATGCAGACCATCTGGTCCTGGGGATTTATCAGCCTTCAGTCCCATCAGTCTGCCCAACACCATTTCCTGCCTTATGTGAATCTCCATCAGTTCCTCTGCCACCTTAGATCCTCTGGCCACTAGTACATCAGGAAGAATGTTTGTGTCCTCCTTAGTGAAGGCAGATCCAAAGTACCTGTTCAACTCATCTGCCATTTCCTTGTTCCCCATAATAAATTCACCCTTTTCAGTCTTCAAGGGTGCAACTTTGGCCTTAACTTTTTTTCCTCTTCGCTTACCTAAAGAAGCTTTTACTATCCTCCTTTATATTCATGGCTAGCTTACCTTCGTACCTCATCTTTTATCCCCATATTGCCTTTTTAGTTATCTTCTTTTGCTCTTTAAACATTACCCAATCCTCTGGCTTCCCGCTCATCTTTGCTATGTTATATTTCTTCTCATTTATTTTTATATTGTCGCTGACATCCCTTGTCAGCCACGGTCGCCCCTTAATCCCCTTGGAATCTTTCTTCCTCTTTGGAATTAACCGATCCTGCAATGTCTGTGTTATTCCCAGAAATACCTGCCATTGTTGTTCCACTGTCATCCCTGCTAGGGTATCTTTCCAGTCAACTTTAGCCAACTCTTCCCTCATGGCTCCATAGTCCCCTTTGCTCAACTGTAATACCAACACCACCGATTTACCCTTCTCCCCCTCAAATCGTAGATTAAAACTTATCATATTATGGTCTTTACCTCCGAATGGCTCCTTTACCTCGGGTTCCCTTATCAAATCCGGTTCATTGCACAACACTAAATCCAGAATTGCCTTCTCTCTGGTAGGCTCCAGTGCAGGCTGCTCTAAGAATCCATCACGGAGGCACTCCACAAACTCCCTTTCTTTGGGTCCAGTTCCAACCTGATTTTTCCTGTCTTCCTGCATATTGAAACCTCCCATAACAACCATAGCATTACCTTTGCGACATGCCAATTTTAACTCTTAATTCAACTTGCACCCTATATCCATGCTACTCTTTGGGGACCTGTAGAAAACTCCCATTAGGGTCTTCTTACCCTTGAAATTCCTCAGTTCTATCCACACTGACTTTACATCTCCTGATTCTATGTCACCCCTCGCAAGGGACTGAATATCATTCCTCACCAACAGAGCTACCCCACCTCCTCTGCCCACCTGTCTGTCGTTTCGATAGGACGTATATCCTTGAATATTCATTTTACTTCGGAGTCACGTGAGTGACTACGTGAAGAGCCCGCCTCACGCTGGTAACGGCATGACGTCGACGCTGACGGCAGAAGGTGGAGCTGCAGTAAGGAGCAGCTCCTCGCAGCGGTCGGAACGGCCCGCAGGTTAGTGAAGTTACATCGGCGCGGATTTTAGGTTACGCTGGATGTTCCAACAGCGAAACTAAAAGTAAAATTTAGACGCTAACGTGCTGATGAGCACAAGATAAAAATTTTAACAAAATGGAGAAATCGGGAAGGAAGGCTTCGCGGGTGAAAAGAGCCTCCCGGGGTGAGAGTAAATATACGGGAAGCGAAGCTAGAGTGGACCCGGTTCCGATACCGTTGGCCACTGATTTACCCGATATAGAATTTCCAGATTCTCCGGAAATTATAACCACGGAGGAAAGTGTTCCTAAGAAATGCAAAAAGAAAACTGTGAGGCCCCGTGGATTCTGATGATTCTGATTTTGAAAGACCTCCAGTTAATAAAACTATGTGGCTAAAAATGGAGCATATGGAGAAAGTTCTCCAAACTATTATGAGACAAGGGTCACAGTACCCTCATGAATCCCAGAAAATCCCTGAGGGGTTTCAATATGATGAATATGGCTGTGGGCCAAGTTGGGAATATGATACTCCAGACCCACGATTTGGGCTGGAAGAAGTCTCATGGGACAATATCCCGATGGAATTAGGGCTGCAGAAGGCAGACCCTGCTGAATTTGAAATGGTTTTTGAAAGCACGCCACAAAGTAAAAAGAAAAGGCTTGATCTGCCTGGGATAGCACAAAGTTTTGCTATACCTGAAGGAAGTGGTGAGGATATGGAAGAAAGCCTGGCTGCCAATATAAATTATATGGTATCTCACCAGCTTCATAGTACTGTGATGAATGAATTATCAGAATTATATAAAGCACCAGGCAATTGTGCCTCATTGGAAGTGCCTACGGTGAATCCGATGGTATGGGCATCTATGACTCCAAGTATGAGAGCCCAAGAAATGAAATTTCAAAAGGTGCTAAAATTATTTTCGGCTGCCATCACGGCATTTGGCAGGCAAATGGAGAAACTGGAAATGGACAAGATTCAAAGAGATACTTTGGGTTTAATGTGCAATTCGTTTTATGAGATCAATTGCATGAGGAAAATGGCGATTTCGGCCATATTTCACCCTAGATTTGCAAGCCTGTGTCAAGAAAGTGGAGTTCAAGCTCCTGGATATTTGTTTGGAGAAAATCTGCCGAAACAACTGAAGCAGTTGGATGAAGAAGCTAAATATTTTAGCACTATTAAGCCTTTTGTCTTTGGACAAAGGAAAGGGTTTTTCGGCCCGAAGGAGTTTTGATTTTCGTTATAGAGGCAGAAATTTGTCACGAAGGTACTATCGTGCTACACAGGCCGCTGCTTCCCTGCATTCGGGAAAGAGGAGACCATCACGCTCCTATGGAGAGGTATTAAAGACTTCTATCCTTAATGAAACTGTGGATGAATCTCCAGTTGGAGGGAGATTGCAAAAATTTTATAATGCCTGGCTTAATATTACTTCTGATCGGTTTATATTACAAGCAGTTTCAGGAGCTATTATTATTTTTAAAGAAGGGGTCAATCCTCCTGTACAGAATAAACCTGCTTATGCTTATGTGTTTTCCTCCAGAAGAAAGAATGGAGATTGATGTGGAAATTGGCAAATTATCCGAAAAAGGGGTAATTGAAAAAACTTATGAACATAAGCATCAATTTGTCTCTAATATATTTCGCAGAGATAAGAAAGATGGTGGTTGTAGAATTATTCTAGACCTTACAGATCTAAATAAGTTTGTAGAATACAAACGTTTTAAGATGGAGACATTTAAAAACTGCAAAATATTTGATTTCAGCAGGTTCTTATATGGCTAAGATTGATTTAAAAGACGCCTATTATTCTGTACCAATTCATCATCTTTTTCGGAGATACTTAAAGTTTTATTGGCAGGGGCAATTATGGCAGTTCAAAGCTTTACCAAATGGATTAAGTTCAGCTCCTAGACTCTTTACAAAACTGTTGAAACCAGTTTTAGCTCAATTAAGAGCACAGAAACACATTGTAATGGCTTATCTGGATGACATTCTGATTGTTAATGATAGTCAAGAGTCAGCTGAGCACTCAATTTCAGTTACTAAAGCTTTGTTTAAAGAGCTTGGATTCTTAATTCATCCAATTAAATCCCAGCTGCAGCCAGTTCAATCAATTGATTTTCTGGGGTTTGTAATTAACTCAGTAACTATGTTAGTTACGTTGCCAGCAAAGAAGACAAATGATATTTTGCAAATGTGTAATTATCTCATTCACAAACCTTATCCCTCCATCCGAGAAGTGGCAAAAGTCATTGGTATATTAGTGGCAGCTTTTCCGGCAGTGGAGTTTGGGCCATTACATTATCAAAATCTTCAAAGGGACAAAGTAAGGGCTCTTAAAGATAAGGCAGGTCACTTTGACAGACCTATGCAATTAACAAAGGAAGCAGTATTGGAATTGCAATGGTGGGTTGAAAATGTCCCACAAGCTGCTAAAAAGATCATGATTAAACAGCCTGAAATGGTTTTTGCAAACAGATGCTAGTGCTCTCGGATGGGGGGCCACAGATTTATCTACCAGTTGTGGAGGTAGATGGAAAACTGAAGAGCAAGTGTTGCTCCAACAGTATGGTATTAACTATTTGGAGTTTATTGGGGGGCCTTTTATGGGCTTAAAGCATATTGTTCTGCTAAACAATGTCTGCATGTATTAATACAATTAGACAATAAAACGGCTGTGGTTTACATTAATCACATGGGGGGAGTCAGATCAGTATCATGTGATTGTCTGGTCAATGAGATATGGCAATGGTGTATTGATCGGCAGATATGGATTTCAGCAAGCTATATTCCAGGTAAAGACAATGTGGTAGCAGATGGAAGGTCCAGGATTTTTAAAGATAATACGGAATGGATGCTTAAGCCAGCAATATTTAAGAATATTGTTAAACAATTTGGCTTGCCAGAAATTGATTTGTTTGCATCCAGGCTTAATCATCAATTGCCTCATTATGTGTCTTGGGAACATGATCCGGACGCAGTTGCAGTAGATGCATTTTCATTACACTGGGGAAAAATGTTCTTTTATGCTTTTCCACCATTTGCTCTGATCCAGAGATGTTTGAAGAAAATAGAGCAAGATTCAGCTTCCGGATTGTTGGTAGTGCCAAATTGGCCAACTCAACCTTGGTTCCCAGTTATGCTAAATATGATTAAAGAACCATATATGCAGATTCCTAACTGTAGTGATATCTTGACTAATCCAGTAACAAATGAAGGTTACCCATTATATGCATATATGAATTTGTTAATCTGCAGGTTTGACCAGACCACTACAGGAACTGGATTGTCGGACCAAACTTGACAGTTATTGGTGCATCATGGCGACATAGGTACACAGAAACAATATATGACACATATTAAGAAATGGGAAGAATTTTGCACACAGTCAAATATTTCTGATGAATCTGTAAATGTTACTCATGTTTTGGAGTTCCTTGCCAATTTGCACTTTGGGCAACATTTAAGTTACAGTGCCATTAAACACTGCACGTTGTGCCTTGTCGTCCTATTTAGGACTTATGATTGGTGAGAAAGTCAATTGGGTCGCATCCATTAATATCACGATTCATGAAAGGAATTTTTCACATGAATCCGCCAAAACCTAGATATACAGAGATTTGGGATGTGAGCATAGTTCTTGCTCTACTTAGAGAATGGACGCCAATTGAAGGGTTGACATTGGATAGGTTAACATTGAAATTGGTCATGTTAATGGCACTGGTCTCAGCCCAAAGAGTGCAAACTTTACAAATGTTGCGTTTAGACTGTATGCATGTGACTACAGATTATGTTGTATTCTATGTTTACGATCTGATCAAACAAAGTAGACCAGGCAGATCTGGAACAAAGGTAACCTTTCAAGCTTTTCATGTTGAGCCTGCTTTGTGTGTGGTTAGACATTTGAACCAATATATTAAAATTACGGACACTTTTCGAGGAAACGAAAAGACATTGCTGCTTACGCACAAAAAGCCACACACAAAAGCTTCAGTTCAAACTATCTCAAAATGGTTTGAAACAGGTGTTTGGTTTTAGCGGGAGTAGACACTGATGTCTTCAAATCTCACTCCACCAGGGCGGCAGCTACGTCCGCGGCGAAGGGGCGGGACGTACCTCTCGAGCATATTTTAAAAATCGCAGGGTGGAGTAAAGAAGAAACTTTTTCAAAGTTCTACAACAAACCTGTTCACACTATGACAAGCTTTGGACACGCGGTGTTGGGAGCACTATAATCACCTGCTTTGTTTGCTATTAATTGCTATAATCAGTTGTGTAGTCACTGATATCTTTTTTTCACTTGTAATCAATTTTCCCTCAAATATAAGGAGGGTATTATATGGTCTTTCAACCATTAAAAAAATTTAATTGTGAAAAAGATCTAACTTTTGTCTGCTTTCTCATGTATGTGTTTACTTAGCCGGACTGTCGTACGGATTAATTCTACGACATAAAAAACACAGAAAGCTTTAAAACTCTTCACGTAGTCACTCACGTGACTCCGAAGTAAAATAGTAAGATTAAACGAGAACTCACCTGTTCGAAGTTTGATCGTTATTTTACGAGGAGTTACGATGAGGGATTACGTGCCCTCCACTCCCACCCTCGTAAAATAAATGATCAAATGGTGGTTCTAAGTCTTTTTATGAGCCTTACTATGTTACTCCGGCTTTGGTGTTCTGTGTTTTTCATGCCGTTGCTTTGAAGTATGCCGTTACCAGCGTGAGGCGGGCTCTTCACGTAATCCCTCATCGTAACTCCTCGTAAAATAACGATCAAACTTCGAACAGGTGAGTTCTCGTTAATCTTACTATTCATATTCCAGCCCTGGTCCTCTTGCAGCCATGTCTCTGTAATTCCCACAACATTATACTTGCCAGATCTCAGAGAAAACCCACACAGTCACAGGGAATACTTACAAACTCCGTACAGACAGCACCCATAGTCAGGATCAAACCCGGGTGTCCGGCACTGCAAGTGCTGTAAGGCAGCAACTCTACCACTGCACCACCGTGCCGGTTAAAAGGTACGGTATAGCAGTCTGAAAACGCACACTTTCATATTTAGGGGCAGTTTCTTCCCAGCTGTTATCAGGCAACTGAATCATCCTACCATAACTAGAGAGCAGTCCTGAACAACTATCTATCTCATTGGTGACCCTCAGACTATCTCTGATCAGACTTTGCTGGCTTTACCTTGCACTAAACGTTATTCCCTTATCATGTATCTATACACTGTAAATGGCTCGATTGTAATCATGTATTGTCTTTCCACTGGCTGTTTAGCACACTACAAAAGCTTTTCACAGTACCTCGGTACACGTAATAAACTGAACTGAACACTGAGTAAACATTACCTAGAAAAGTGTGGTACAGAGGCAGTGCTGGTAGAGCACTGCCTCACATCACAAAAAAGAGACCTGGATTCAATCGTAGGGAGTGGCCAACGTGGAGTTCGCCTTACTGATATGATTTTCTCTGGGTGCTTTTGTCTTCGCCATACCTCAAAGATGTGTGGGTTGGTAAGTTCAGTGGCCACTGTCAATTGCCCCAAGTGTGTAGGTGAGTGGGCAAATTCTAAACCAGAAAAGGAGCCCAGCCATATAATTATTTTCCTTGTGTTTTTAACTTGAAGCAGTGAACAGGTCATGTACATTTCTTCTAATTTATCAATATTTTGTGAAAGAACATTGGTCCAAAGAAGTAATACCAATATGACCGAGTGTCTACATTCTGGCTGCAATGGCTGTCCAGGTTTTCTTATTTTATGTCATTTTAACTCTTGGTCCCACACCGATTCATCTGTCCTTGGCATTTTCCATTTCTACAGAGATGCCAAATGCACATTGGAAGGACAATATCTCATATTTTGCTTTGGTGTCTTATAAGCAAATTTTGCTATGGAAATTGAATTTTCCAATTTTGAGTAACCCACCCTACAGTGTTCTCATCCCATACAAACTGACTATGCAATTCCCTTCTCCCTTTGTTCATACCTCCCATCCATTCTACCCACCTGGTTCCATTTACCAATTATCCCTGCCCCATCTGGTTCCACTCATCACCCACCAGCCTCTGTCCAACTCCCTCTCCTCTACTTGGTTCAATCTGTCCACTATCCCATTCACATCTGCTTGTACCTATACCCTAGCAGTCCCTAATACTCCCTATCCACCGCACATTGCTATATACTAGCAATCCTTCCTGTTCTCTCTTAATGAAGGGTTTCAACCCAGAATAATCCAGGTAAATCAGTACTTGCAGGCACAAACATTTCAGAAGCAGGAAAGAGAGATAGTGATCTTATCAATAAATGACCTGGAGACAACTGTTAAAATAAATGGCTTTATTATTGGTACTTTGTGTATTTTGTCTGGAGCTAATGATGAAATATTAATGGAGTTATCACCATACTGGGAATAACATGTAGTCCAATAAGAGAGAGAAAGAATTTAAAGAAGCTATTTGTGGATAATATACGGTGGTTTACCATAGATGAAATAGTTGGGAATTTAATGCTCCCATAATAAGCAGATAGGTTAAAAAGGGTACAGTGTAACTCAAGTGAAATGAATTATGGAAATTCTCCATATCACTTCTAAAGCTTTCTTCACATATGGAGGAAAGCATAGTTCATGACCATGCAACAGTCACGCATGTGACGGAAACATCTTGTTTGTACTTTAGACACGTCCAGATGACGTTGATAGGATTAATGCTTTAGGTGGTGCAGTATTTCCAGTAATCAATGACAATGTAACTGATGAGAAAACAATAAAAGCTAAGGTACTTGTAAAATAAATAAATTATTTGTTTACTGTCTCCACCCCCACCCCCCCTTCTTGATATCACCAGGAAGCATATAATGTATTTGCTGTGAGCTTTCAGTCCCTTACTAAATGAGAGTAAGTCTGAGGTCATCCTTCTCAGCCCCTCGGACTCAATCAAAATGATAGCAGGCAGCCTTGAAAGCCTTACCCCATTACTCAAACCTCATGTCAAAAACCTTGGCGTGATATTTGACTCTGCATTGAAATTTGACAAACAAGTCAGATGCCGTGGTAAAAGCTAGCTTCTTCCAGCTTCGGACGATAGCTAAAATAAAACAATTCCTCCAGTTTGATGACCTCGAAAAGATTATCCACACATTTATCTCCTCCACCTCGATTACTGCAACCCCCTTTACACTGGCATCTGCCAATCTTCCCTGTCCCGCCTGCAACGGGTCCAAAACGCCGCAGCAAGACTCCTGACGGGCTCCGAAAAGGGGACCACATCACCCCGATTCTGGCCTCTCTCCACTGGCTCCCTGTGTGGTTCCGAATAAATTTCAAAATCCTTCTTTATGTTTACAAAGCCCTTAACGGGCTTGCCCCCACCTACATCAAAAGTCTGCTTACCCACCACACCACCTCCAGGTCCCTCAGATCGGCCGACTTGGGGTTGCTGAACATCCCGTAGTCTGGGCATAAGCTCAGGGACGACCGCACCTCTGCGCTTGGAGCTCCTAGACTGTGGAACAGCATCCCTCTTTCCATCAGAACTGCCCCCTCCATCGATTCTTTTAAGTCGAGACTTAAAACTCATCTTTACTCTCAAGCCTTTCTTGACGTCCTCTGAGGGAGGGCTATATGTATTTATTTATGTATGTACTTAATCTATGAACTACTGTTGTATAACGTTAGTACCTCCACCAATGTAAAGCACTTTGGTCAATGAGAGTTGTTTTTAAAATGTGCTATAGAAATAAAAGTGACTTGACTTGACTTGACCTTAAAGGCAGTCGATAGCTCAAATGTGGAAGGAGTTTCCTTGGAGCGCAGGAGGATGAGGGGTGATCTTATGGAGGTGTACAAAATCATGAGAGGAATAGATCAGGTAGACACACAGAGTCTCTTTCCCAGAGTAGGGGAATCAAGAACAAGAGGACCTAGGTTTAAGGTGAGTGGGGAAAAATTTAATAGGAACCTGAGGGGTAACTTTTTCACACAAAGGGTGGTGGGTGTATGGAATGAGCTGCCAGAGGAGGTAGTTAAGGCAGGTATTATCACAATATTTAAGAAACATTTATCCAGGTACATGGAGAGGATATGTTTAGAGGGAATGGGCCAAATGCAGGCAGGTGGGACGAGTGTAGATGGGACATGTTGGCCAGTGTGGGTAAGTTGGGCCGAAGGGTCTGTTTCCACGCTACCCTATGACTCTATGAGTTGCAAGTCTAATTAGTCCAATCATAACTTTAAATCTGCATAACAAGTTTTTCCACCTGGTGTCGTTATATAATAGCCCTAACCCTGGTTTCATTCCTCAGCTTAGGAATGTTCGAACTGCTGCATCAGTCTTGTCACCCTTAGTATGAATAGCTAACACAGCCCAGATTAGTGACCAGCAGATACTGTTTGTTTCTTGAGTTTCATTGCCTATCAGGAATTCATTTACCAACTAAGTTATTTAATAGGTTTGTGACTTGAATCTTTCACTTACTGGGTTTATTTTGTGCTAGCAAGTTAGACATTGCAAAAGGAACCAAAGGGAAACATGAGATAATTAAAGCTAAAGCCTGCAGGCCAGCTGCCTCCTTTTTATAAGATGCCTCCTTTTTATAAGATTTTCTTTAGAAAAGCATTCTTTCACATGTAGAGTAGTATTTATTTCCACAGAGATGAAAAAAAATCAGGCTGCTGGAATATCAATTCAATACCCAGTTGAAATACAAAACCTCAGATAAACGTGGAGCTCCAAAATAACAATCAACTAAATGTTTATATAAGCAAGACCAATCTGGGTAATATTAGATTAATAAGTAATTGAAATCTAAACCAGAATTTTCGATTGAAACCAGGCTAGCCAACTATACAATGCAAATATTAAATTAGTTTGTTGCATCCTAATGGGCTTTTAGAAGCATTTTACTTTTAATTGTTATGTTTTTTCAAAGAATAATAATAATTTTATATAATTAGTTTGATGGATATGATTTTAAAACAATAAGGATTAGGTATAACATTTTAACCTTATTCAATATTGTTTATTTTTCTGTGATGAGACATGGTTGTGGGATGGAACTGATTGCAGTGTTTTAGCCATTATACTGATATACTTTACTTTTTCTGGCTGGATTTTTGCTGAAAATGCAGCATCATTCAATTCATTTGTATAACAGACATCCGCTGAACATGGACGTGAGAGTCTAGAGACATGGATCTGCGGCACGGTGGCGCAGCGGAAGAGCTGCTGCCTTAAAGCGCCAGAGACCCGGACTTCATCCTGACGACAGGTGCTCTCTGTACAAAGCATGTACGTTCTCTCAGTGACCGCGTGGGTTTGCTCCGGGTGCTCTGGTTTCCTCCCATGCTCCAAAGACGTACAGGTTTGAAGGCTAATTGGCTCGGTAACATTGTAAGTTGTCCCTAGTGTGTGTAGGACAGCGTGCGGGATTGCTGGACGGTGCAGACTCGGTTGGCCGAAGGGCCTGTTTCCATGTTGCATCTCTAAACTAAACTAAACGAAACATTATTTTATAAAGTTGCATATTCAAACCAAAAGCAGGTGGGTGGTGGTCCAGACTGATGAAAGGCACAGAGAAGCAGCATTAACGGTGTTAGGCATAAACAGAAAAAACAGGATCAGGAGTAGGCCACTCAGTCCACTGAGCCTGTTCTGCTCTTTAGGAAGATCATAGCTGACCCATACTTCACCTCAACACCACTTTCCCATTCTCATCCTATATCCCGTGTACTTGGGTGTTTGGCAATTTCCACCGTAAATATATTCAATGATTCTGCCTTCACAGTTCTCTCTGATAGAGATATATGACATTCTGAGGTAAAATAATTCCTGCTCATCTTTGACCTAAATGGATGCACACTCTTGGGAACCTACCTCTATACTTCTGGATACTCACCACATCCGACTGTTGACCTCTCCCAGAATCTTACATGTTTAAATGAGAACACTTCACATTATTTTACAATCCAATTAGTATAAGCCATACTGTTCCAATTCCTGTCAACTCCTTAAACCCAGGAATCAACCTGGTGAAAGCTCCCTGCATTGCTCCTTAAAGATGGAGATCTGCAATACTGATGGAGAATGCAATACTGATGGTGCCATTTCACTCATGCTCACTAAACTTGCATCAAAACGTTATCTAACACAGCCTAACATTCCATTAGCCTTTATAATTACATCCTGGAGCTCTATGCTAACTTTATGTTTCACATGCTATGACCTCCAGATCCTTTTGCATTGCAGCATTTTCTAATCTCACTACATTTAAGTAGTAAATTCTTACTTTCTGTCAATAGTTTCACATTTTCCCAACTTTACATGCATGTTCCATCTACTTGTCTATCATTTAACCTTTCAACTTCTCTTTTAGACTCTTGTCCTTCTTGTAATTTGTTCACCCACCTATCTTTATATCATAAAGCAGTAGGCATCGCTTTATACGTTTTGGTTTACATTTCCTTTAAATTTATGACCCTCACTTTTTAAACAAAACCACCAAGTGGTGAATTTTCAAAAGAAATCTCCCATTACGGAATTCTTCCAATTCAATTAACAGAAAATCAGCAGAAATTCGAGAAAAGTGACAGAATGCTTTTTGCTCCCAGAGCATACTAATTGATAGCCCACAACTGCTTAGCTCAACTGGTAGCAGATTTGTCTGAATAACAACATATAATTCAGACTGTCATTTCAGCTTCATGCACGTAAATGCTGGAGGGCCTGCTTTTGGAGCATTTAAATTACTAGTTAAGATGCAAGCAATATTCTGTGACTTCTTTTAATCAGCAACACCAAGAGAAATTCTTGAATGAATGTAATGATTTGGAGCAGTCCACTGCCAGTTACTGAAGAAGAGTGAAACAAGTAGCAGGCTGGTGTTGAGGCTTTCAGGTATGTGGGGCCATGGACCAGGGCAAGGGCTTGAAGTCAGTATATCGTATAGCCAGGAAATCGGATTTCTGAGAATCCTGCAGTGGAAGAATGAAGGGATGGGTTGTCTGGGGATAAGGGAAGAGGGTAGGATAGAATGTGAGCTGAAGACAGGGAAAGTATAAACTATATGCAAACTTTGCCATGACAGTAATATATAATGTAATAGATAATGTTGGCAGAATAATGACTTTGAACATCCATGTCTTTCATGCCAGAGACCCAGAAGTGAAAGAGACAAAGTTCTGTCTCTACTCTTATCTCTGTCCCTATCTATATTTTAATCTGTTACTCTGGAAAAGAGTTTAAATGTAATTGAAGCAGTTGCCAGCAGTAAAAGTCATAAAGATGTAGCAGGGGACAATGTGCAGGATAGGAGAGGGGAAGAGATCACTTGGCAGTGAAAGTAATGTAGTCTTAAAGAAACACACAGTTTACAAATGTGGTCAGTTTTGGTATTCAACTTTTGGTTCATGCAGAATGAACGAAATGGATTGATGTTATTATCGAGAATTAAACTTAAGAATCTACAATAGAGATTTCAACAAAAAAAACAAGTACATAAAATCCACCATATAAATATTATACTTAGATATCGCAGAATCAACAGATGATATGCTAGTCAAGAGTCAAGAGAGTTTTATTGTCATGTGTCCCAGATAGGACAATTAAATTCTTGCTTGCTGCAGCACAACAGAATATGTAAACATAATACATAACAGGAGAAGAAAAGTTCAGTGTGTGTGTATATATACACATGCACACATACTCAATAAATAAACAAAATAAAGGTGCAATAATAATAATAATAATAATAATAGTCTGTTGTAGTTCAGAGCTTATATGTTGTCGTGTTTATAGCCTGATGACTGTAGGGAAGAAACTGTTCCTGAACCTGGACATTACAGTTTTCAGGCTCCTGTAAACTGTAGTTGTCATATTAATCATTAATCAAATCCCCTATCTGCTCTCTCAGGTCACCTTATAAGACCACATGGCACTACTTCCCACACTGAAATAAGAGCATGTGTGCTATCCCTGATTCATCCTTCAGTCAATGAAAAGAAGGAATTTTCTGGTGAATCCCAGATTTTTCCTTCATAAGTGCCTGCAATGTTCAGCTTTCTTTGGGGACGTTGGCAGCCTCCAGGTTGCTAGCTTAGCCCCAACAGCAGACCACTGGCTGCTGTCTGACACCGGTCTTCACTTGTTCAACAGTGGATCACAGATTTCCTGAACTCCTCAGAACTTTCATTCAGCTAGATCTGCAATCACATTCAATTGAATGAACAAGAATAACTGTAAGGAAAGACGGTCAAAATAAGGCAAATTAAATTTCTTGTTAAGTAATTCTGCATAATTATTTTTTATTTTGTTACAGCATTTGAGCACTTAAAAAAAACATTTCAGTGCCCTTGAATTTTGCAGGGATTTTCAGAAGCCTTGAAGCAATTAGGGATATTCAGAAATATTTATAATGCGGTCGCACCTTTAAGAAGTGTGCAGCATGTAGCTTTAACTTGATACATTGTTGGACTGCATGTTGACGACTTTCAAGAAGGGGTGTTTTATTGGTAACTCTATCTTTGCTACTTGCCTCAGTGAACAGCAACACAAAATGGATCGCTGGGGCTACAGGACCTTGCCGTTTAAAATCTAGGCTTGCCTTCAGCAAGTTCAGCCTGCTCAATACAAACCTGTTATGAATATTCACCTAAGGCATGACAGAGTGAGACAAGCCATTTTCAAAAAATTCAGGATATTATTTGGTCCTAAGAATGTTAAAACTGGTGTTTATGGGAATTTTCTGTGTGCAAATTTACTGCTGTGTTTCCTACATTAAAACACTGACTATACTTTAAGACAAAAATCAATGTTTTTTTCTATAAAAATATGTGGAACTTGCAGTCATGATATAAATGCAAGTGTTTCCTCAACATATTTCAAAGCTTATCAAGATTTATGTTTTTATAAAAGTGATTCCAAGGATAAGCATCTTCTGTAATGTTCAACAGCAGTTAAAAGTATTCTCCTTTGAGGAAAGAGGGTTAAGAGAAAATGTAATGCAGGCCTTCAAAGTTATGAAGGGTTTTAATATAACAACATAAGAAGAAACCATTTCTATTGCCAAGAGACCTGTTAAGCAGAGGAAAGGGATTATTTTGGCTTGTATGTTTTCATAATCTTGAATTTGTTGCCAGAAAGGTTGGAAGCAGCAGATTCAATAAAGAATTTTCAAAATGAAATTTGTTATTGAAAAGCAAATTTATAAGAATGAATGAACAAAGGAGTGGGACCAATTAGATAGCTCTTTCAAATCGGTAGGCACAGGCAGTTTCAGCCAAACAAGTTCAGACTCCTCAGCTGTGTGATTTTCAACAGCAAATTGCCAAGAGAGTAATCAAAGAGGGGGGGGGTAAAAAGAGTGAAAGAATAAGTGAGACAGATAAAGAAGAGAGTTATGCAGGGAGGATTTCCAAACTAAGGATCATTACGGTTAAAGGCAAAGCTACCAATTACTGTAATTCATTACAATGACAAATAAATGTAATTAAATGTCTTTATTTAATTGATTCAACTACTTACTATGTAGAAAAAATATAATTAACTTGTTCCATCCTTTCCTTTTGAGACACTCCTGCAAAATAGCCTTCCAGATGCTGGAATAGAGGGCAGGGAATATAATTCCGATACTTTGGTGAGGTTGCTCTTTATCTTTATCTGAATACTATGCTTAAGTGAAATATAATCTGATTTATTTGCGATTTCCAGTAGTTTCAGGGGTTCTTTCCTACTATTTTAATTTAGTTTAGTTTGGTTTAGATATAAAGCATGGAAACAGGCCCTTTGGCCCACCCAGTCCATACCGACCAGCCATCCCCGTGGACTAGCATTATCCCACACACTATGGCCAATTTATAATTTTTACCTATTGGTTGTACTAGAGCTGCACAAAGGTGAGGTTTGGCTGCATTGTAGTGGAGGTCCACTGGAGGTCTACACTACTAGTGCAGTTGTATAGTTTGGCCAGCACAACAGGCAGTGACCGCACTGTTGAGTGCAGAGGAGATTTATGAGGATTTTCCCGACGGTAAATTTTAGCTTTCACAAAAATTGGATAAACCTGGATTGCATTCTTTAAATGAGTGGAAGCAGAGATGAGAGTTAATTGACTTGTATAATATTATTACTGAGATGGAGAATGGAACTTTCCAGCCTTTGCCTTTCCATTAACAATGCTTGTCTCCTGATTGATGATAGTGTTGGGAAACACACAAGGACTGAAAGATTCCAAGCTGTTCTTGATGCCAGCACCTCCTGCACACTGTGCCAAGGGTAAAGGAGTCATATACCTTGTGTAGATACTAATGAGTGAACTGACTGTTAACTTTAAGGTAATGGGCAGCTCCAGGGCTGAAGCCTTGTTGTACACCTCATCTCACAATACAGGCACAGACCTGTAGGAGACAGTGCACGTGATCTATTACCCGTTGGATATTAATAGACATAAAAACCATCAAGTAGTGACTTAGGATGACCTGCGATTTGTGGAAATCCCAGAGTCCTTCCTGCTGTTCTGTGTTGCTAACAGAGAAAATAATTTGAACAAACACAACATCAGTTAGCTGCCTAACAACAGATTGACCAATGTTTTCATCTTTGATGGCCTGGAGAAACTGGAAGCAAAGACAATGGGGATGGAAAAATGTTAACTGCATTATTGGTGCAGTGCTCTCTGTAGTTGTGGGGTCCATGTCTTGTTGCAAGAGAAAAGAGTATTGTCTTACTGCCTCCTTAAAGTAGTTTATTCTCCATTAACTGACCCACAGCTATTTTGGCCTCCATGCTCTGTAGGTGCCAGAGCCTGTAATGAATTGCAACATTCTTTTCTCCTCCTATTTGGCCTCCCTTCAGCTCATTTCCCCCAGAGTCCACTGTGCCACAGAGAGAGCACTTACAATTCAAAGTCGGGAGATTGTGACTGTGTGAGAACACATGGGCCAGCGCCACATTCCGCTATGGTACCTGGACAGTCTGCTCTGCCAACGGTGCTAGCTTGCAGTTGTGACCCATCGAGGTCTCATTTGGTCTCTTAGGTTTTCTGAAAAACATTTCATGCCATGAGCTGGATGTGCTCTCAATCAACTTCACCAAATGTTCACTTCACAATCTGAAGAAGGGGTTCGACCCAAAACTTTGCCTTTTTCCTTCGCTCCATAGATGCTGCCTCACCCGCTGAGTTTCCCCAGCATTTTTGTCTACCTTTGATTTTCCAGCATCTGCAGTTCCTTCTTAAACAAAAGTCTGAGTACAGGTTGTCTGTAAAGTGTGCCATATTGCAATGCCCAGATATCCATGCTTTGCAGAGATGCATTTATGTTTCTCCTCACCAATGATTACTTCCTTCTGCCTCAGGAGAACTGACAAAAGGACCCTAATAAAATCCGTTCTGCCGCCAGTACCCTTTAAGGGCTCTGGACATTGTACATTGTACACCCTTTAGAAGATCTTTAAAATAACCTAAGTGGCCAAACTGCCTGAAGGCGAAAAGAAAAGTGCCTCCCAGACCAGCTTTTCAACTGAGGGTCTCTTAGATTACCTGGGAAATGGCTGTTTCTGTCTTCTGCTAATAATAATTAACAGAAAGATTGAGAAACCGGCATCAAGAAAGGTAAGGGTGAAATTACAGCAGGAGCTGAGAACGACTAACAAATTCCTTGCTCATTACCAATAGGTGTATTGGCTACTCAAGTCAAATCACAACAGAACACATCAGAATTTCAGCAGCATGTTTGCAGCTGTTTTATTTCATTTTACAGCTATAAATGGGCAAAAGTCAAACTCAAATTGACCTCTATGAGTGAAGATAATTGTGGAGAGGCCGTGAGATGGTGCAAGTAAAATGGTAGAAAGAATGGACACGTTCTCCAGCCAGTTTGCAGATGCTCAGGCTGAGCCCAATGGCAGGATCTCAGCCACATTTTTTCACTTGTCTCTGCTTCAACAACAGGGATGACAGGCAGTGTCACCATCTGATGGGTGGGAAAACCAGCAGCACCAGGCAGTGGGCGGGCTGCCCGTAGATGGACTGTAGTAATCGAAGCTGTGAGAAAAGCAGGGTCGGGAGTGAGAGTGGTAGCAAAGATGTCTGTGACTGGAGATCTAGCGATGGGTCCTGATATTGGTCCTGATATGATTGGCAGGATGGAGTAAGGAGAGCTTGGGGCTGAGTACAGGAGGTCAGGGGCCATGGAAGAGGCCACAATGAGTGGGCGGAGACCAAACGTGGCCCTGTGATGCCGTCTACTCCTGCCAACTTGATCCCACCTCCCCTTCATTGTGAAACATTCACACAGTCCTCAATAGTGAGAGCTCAATGGATTTAGTTATATTCATGAAATTTCTTGCCTTTCTTGTGTGGAATACTCAGATGCCCCAAAATGGGTCACTATGAAATGTCAACTGGTCA
This sequence comes from Okamejei kenojei, assembly GCA_035221665.1. NCBI lineage: Eukaryota > Metazoa > Chordata > Chondrichthyes > Rajiformes > Rajidae > Okamejei > Okamejei kenojei. The sequence goes on along the minus strand of CM069132.1, from coordinate 60,447,548 downwards.
TGTGCCCTTGATTAGGGACATTCACTTTATACCCCATCATCATATTTTAACATGCAATGGGAGACCAACATTGAGACCATTCCATAAGTTCATAAATGATAGGACCAGAATTAGTCCATTTGGCCCGTCGTCTAGTCCGTCATTCAATCATGTTGCATATTTAACCACGGCTATGCTTATTTAAGGAGGGTTTGAATATCTTTAAACATTTACTAACTTCTCATTGATCACTCTTGGTATTTAAAGAAATCCTGCACGATAGCACAAAATATTTTCCAGCTGGGTCCAGATGCCATCTCTTCGCAGAAAGCAAATGAGATTGAGACGATCTGAATGATATCTGAATGAGCTTAAGATAGTGAAAGAAAAGAAGAAGTATTGCCCCCACTAAACAGATAAACAGATGAGCAGCGAAACAAATGTGCAAGTAACCCCACTGCTGGTATGCAGCTGCAGAATGTGTAACATAAACAAAATAGCTCATTGTTGCGGGTGGGGAGATTCCTTACAGAGAAAGAAATGTGTTGAGCTGCTGAAATGCTAAATGTATAGATTATTTGAGTGTTACTGAAATGATTACCAGTTGATATATGGATATATTATGAAGTTATTTTGTACTGCCGATATAAACTAGTAACATCCCGCACAAGCCACATTTGTCCACAGCACACTACACAAAGAGTTATTTTCATTTCAACATGTTAATTTGGCTTATTGTGTTTATCAATACCCTTGATTTTCTAAGAACCGTTCTTCCCCTCTAATGTCCTACTAGATTGTGGGACCCGTTGGGTCCTATGTTCACACGGGAGGGCTGGTCCCCCAACGCTATATTCCACCTCTCCACCAATCCCAATACTGGTGGCCTGTGGGGGGGGGGGGGGGGCTTTCTGGAGCGCTAGTATGGGTGTTGTGGGCCGAAGGGACTGGTTTCCAGTGGGTTAGTATGGACATTGTGGGTCAGATGGATTCTTGGGCTGGCAGCTCAGTCACTCAGGCCTGATAGGCTGACAGCTCAGTCACTCTGGCCTGGTGGGCTGGCAGCTCAGTCACTCAGGCCTGGTGTGCTGGCAGCTTAGTCACTCAGGGCTGGTGGGCTGACAACCCAGTCACTCAGGGCTGGTGGGCTGGCTGTTCAGTCACTCAGGGCTGGTGGGCTGGCAGCTCAGTCACTCAGGGCTAGTGGGCTGGCAGATCAGTCACTCAGGGCTAGTGGGCTGGCAGATCAGTCACTCATGGCTGGTGGAATGGCAGTTCACTCACGACTATTCCTTGAAATTCCATTTCAACCAGGGTGCAGGCCACCAAGTTCAATTTCATAGCATTTCAAGCAGAGTGCAGGTCACCAAATTCAATTTCATAGCATTTCAAGCAGAGTGCAGGCCACCAAATTGCCAAACAACTCATTGCATTGTAATTAAGGGCTAACAAATCATTTATTGCAAGTACACTTCAGACTCACAGTTCCGTATTCACAGCTTAGGATCACAGTTGTGGACTCTCCCTCGCAATCTTCCAGTGTGAATGACTTGCATCAAGGCATCCGGGGTTTTATAGACCTGCCCCCCTGGAAGGGGCGTTACCTTCATCATGGTGTTTGACATGAGAGAGGCCCAATCAGCTGTTCTCGAGATGTTTTAAACACTCAAAACCTTTTTATTTTTCATCGATTGGAAAACATCCTTGGGGCTGCCTCAGCGGGGGTGGACTGTGAGTAAGATGGCCAAACGTCATAGCGATATATGGTAGCGTATTTTCTAAAAACAAGATACAGTGCAGACAGGAAGTGGTCAAGATGAGACTTTTAGTTATATAGAAGGAATAAGAAGTGACCAATGTGGAAACGGAGACTATACAAAAACTTGAAATCTCTGCCTGTTCTCTAGTTTTATTTTAGCAGTGATTTTAGCATTTTACTTTTACTGGGCGCTGTTAAGTGAACAAATTAACCTGTGGAATTGTGACTGCTGTTTTGCTCATGCCTGTTTAGTTGTGGACTACTAAGTTTGTGCTGTTGCCTGGTTACACAAATCAATTTACATGATGTGGTTTGAATCCCTAACCCTCCTCTCATTCCCGTGCTTCCCGCCCCACCCCCCATCCCGGCACGCACACATTTCTCCCACCATGTCCCACCCCCACAGTTAAAGGCTGCTTATCATTTGTTATCCTAAACCCACACTGGAAAAGCAACATAAATACCAAGTGAAAGAAATGTCAATGGAGGCACCGAGATGGGCAATTCATGTGCAATTAAAGCTGTCACCATAACTTGTCAAATCAAACTACCAAGTCAAGAACAGAAAAAGCAATTCTTAAATAAATTTGCTGTATGTTATTCATAAATAAAAATGCACAGGCACAATATTGCAAACTATGGAGAATACCAATTGTTTTAAGCCAGTTACTAATGCACTGACACAACTTACACTTCTGTAAAGAAGATACAAGATAGTCAAATCAAGTTGTGCCTCTATTCAAGAACGGCTGCAAAGAAAAAACCCTGGGAATGAGAGACGCCTAACAACGGTGTCAACAAAGTTACTAGAGAAGATCCTGAGGGATAAAATGCACATGCTTTTGGAAAGACAGGGGTTAATCAGGGATAAAGAGCATGGCTTTGTGTGTGAGAGATCATTTCTCAGAAATCTGAATTTGAAGAAATGTCTAAGAAGATTGACAAGGGCAGAGCCATAGACATAATCTATATGGACTTCAGTAAAGCTTTTGATAATATTCCGCATGATAGGCTGCTCTGGAAAGTTAGGTCACATGGGATTTAGGGAGCTAACTGGATATAGGATTGGCTTCATGGTAGGAAGCGGAAGGTAGTAGTGGAAGGTTATTTATCGGACTGAACGCCTGTCCCTCTGTTGCCCCTCAGGTTCCTATAAATTCTTTCCCCTCTCACCTTAAAACCTATGTCCTCTGTTTCATGATTCCCCTAATGCTGTGTAAAATACTCAATACCCTGACCAATGAAAAGTAATGTACCAAAGGCCTTTTGACCACCACGCGTGACACAATTTTCAAGGAACTACTGTATGTACCTGCACTCCTGGATGCCTCTGCTCTGCAACACTCCCCAGTGCTGCCATTCTCTACGCAGGTCCTGCCCTGCTTTGACTTCCCAAAATGCAACACCACGCACTTATCTGCATTAAACTCCGTTAACCATTCCTCAGTCCATTTGTCCAACTGATATTAATCCTGCTGTAATTTTAGATAACTATATTTGTTATCTATGACACAACCCACTTAAGTATCATCTGCAAACATACTAATCTTGTCTTCTACTTTCTCATCCAAATTGTTGAAATGAACCGTATACAGCAATAGCACTATACCAAACCCTGAGGCATACCACTAGTCACAGACTTCCAGTCCAAAACACAGCCTTCCACCACCCGTGTGCGGACGTGGCGTCGAAGGACGAGAAGCCGAAGCGAAGAAGTGGAAACCAAATAACCGAACAGAAACGACGCCAAAAAGTCAAATAACCGAAAGGGCACATCGCCGAAAAGCCAAATAACCGAACGGATGCGACGCCGAAAAGCCAAATAACTGAATGGACGCAACACAGAAAAGCCAAATAACTGAATGGACGCAACACAGAAAAGCCAAATAACTGAATGGACGCAACACAGAAAAGCCAAATAACCGAAAGGCACATCGCCGAAAAGCCAAATAACGGACATGACGTTTCCGGGGACGGAATTTGTCCGAGACCTTGTCAGCGATTGGTCCAGACCCCCGCATCCATCACATCACTGGCCGGGGAGACGGGAGGGTGGGGGAGAATTTTAATTTTCCTTTGCCACTTTGGACTACCAAAGATCATAGAGCAAATTATTTTTGTAAGCATTGATCTACCATAATGCTTGGTTCTATCACATCTGCGTACGTCCGGATGTGTGTGAGTAACTGTGAATCGGCGCGCGTTCCTGTCAGCGTGCACGCCCGAGAGACGGGAAGTGTCCATGCTGCGCTGCCTCGGGTCTTTATTCCCAGTAATCAAAATTCTTCCTACTTCCGTGGACCCCCAGCTGAACCCAGCTCCAAAGCAAATTGCAAATGTGAAACCTGAAACGATGTAACTTGATACAAATCCATATTAAAAACTTGGGGGAATCCGCAATCAATGAACAACTCATTTATCTTCAACGAAGGACACTTAAAAAAATAATGAATATTCTCCCCACTTTTTCTGACCTGTTGATGTATAAATTGTAAACTGGACGTTACTTGTTTGGTCTCATTATCAGGGATATTACGAAATGGACTCAAAACGCGATGAAACACTAGCCATTAACTGATAGAAGCCTGCTTTAATAATTAATCATATGAAATATACTGCCGATATGCATCCAATATTCATATAAGGAGGTTGAACGGCAGTCGAGGTCACGACCCGGGACCCGTACTGTTGCTACGCAACACCTTCTGGAGTGCAACCGGTGAACGTTAGGTAAGCACTTACTATGGCTGCCAATGCAGCGGACCCGTCATATGTCCCAGCATCTGGACTCCACGCTGATTGGTTTCACCCTCGCGGACCTCGGGCCGTCTGTCCTCGTGGCCGGGGTGGGGGGAAGGGATGAATCGTGTGTGGGTCGGGGTCTGGGGATCGGGGGGGGTGAATCACCCTGGTGTGAAGGTCGGGTGCTGGTGCTGGCGCCGGTGCATCGCGGTCAGTGACTCTGGGTGGGCGGGGGGACCATATTGTTCCCAACTCTGCTGCAGCTGACGGTGACATTGCCGGGTTTTCGTCCCCGTGTGTCCGCTGCCCGGAGCCGTGGCCCCGCTCCACCCAGCCCCGTGTCCGTGTGTGTGCTGCCGACCCACAGCCCGTGACAGTGCGGCCGCATAGGGGGAGACGAGGCGCTAACCCTGGGGGAAAAATGAGGGCTGTCCCGAGGGATGCACTCCGTCGGCCGCTTACACCTTGGTGCTCTGGTTCAGAGTGCCCAGTCACCCTCCAGCCCCGGGCGGTCTTGTGTGGGAAGGGACTGCAGATGCTGGTTTACACTGACAAATAGACACAAAATGCTGGAGTAACTCAGCGGGACAGGCATCATCTCTGAATGGAAGGAATGGGTGATGTTTCGGGTAGAGACCCTTCTTCAGATAAACACAAGTACTCTCACTGACGAGAGTTCAGTTCAGTTTGAAGGGTCTCGACCCGAAACGTCACCCATTTCTTCTCGCCAGAGATGCTGCCTGTCCCGTTGAGTTACTTCAGCAATTTACGTCTACTTTCGGCGTACACCAGCATCCGCAGTTCCTTCCTACACTGTTCTAGTAAATCTTGTCTGCGCTCTCTGCCTTGCTTTCATGCTGTACAGTGCAGTGCCCAATATCCCTGCCTTAATGAAACCAATGTTTTAATGAAGTTCAACACAACCTCCTTGCCTTTGTACCCTGCACCTTCAGTTGGCATTGTTGAAACCGCATATTATTTACAATTTCCCCTATCACCCTGAGTGTATTTCCTATTGGAAAGCAGAATATAGCTGATGCGGTCGGTTAGATCAGACGAAAGCTGGTTTCGAAATTTGTTTAATTTCGCCCAATGCATTTGATAAAGGTTTTCTCTACAACTGACCCACTTTTCCAACCCGAAGGAAATCGCCGAGCGCATAACGATCTGGGTTCAGCTGGAGGTCCACAGAAGTTGGAAGAATTCTGCTTACTGGGAATAAAGACCTAAGGCAGCGCAGCGCGGACACTTCCCGTCTCTCGTGCGTGCCCGCTGACACTAACTCACGCCGATTCACACTTAATCATATCACTAAACCGACTCAAGGAGCTAAGATATTTTTTAAAAAACAGTAATTTTTTTTGGTCTGGTTTCTCCATTCACACCCAAAGGACCACTGGCCTTCAAGATCCACGGCAGTGTATGTATTGTGGTAGTCGAAATATTACAGCGAATTGTTACAGCGTTACTCTTGTAAATATCGATGGAACCAATTTTTTCTATTATTATTTTGTTAAATCAACTGAGAGTTCCAATCACACTGGGTTTTATTTTATATTCAGGAAAGTCCGAAAGCGGCGAAGGAAAATTGAAAATGACCCCCACCCTCCCGTCTCCCCCGGCCGGTGAGGTGATGGACGCGGGGGTTCTGGACCAATCGCTGACAAGTCACGCCCCCCGCAATGTCAGGTCCGTTAGTTGGCTTTTTGGCGTGGCCGTCCGTTCAGTTATTTGGCTTTTCGGCGTTACGCCCTTTTGGTTATTTGACTTTTCGGTGACGTGCCCTATTGGTTATTTGGCTTTTCGGCAATGTGCCCTTTCGGTTATTTGCCTTTTCGCATTGTTTCGTTTGGTTATTTGGCTTTTCGCCATTGTTTCCGTTTGGTTATTTGGCTTCCACTTCTTCACTTCGGCTTCTCGTCCTTCGATGCCACGTCCAGGCACCCCACCATCTTCCCTCCATGAAACTAATTCTCTATCCAGTCAGCCAGCTCTCCCTGTATCCCATGCGATCTTACCTTCCAGAGCAGCATATCATGGAAAACATTTTCAAATGGCTCGTTGACGTCATATAGACTACGTCTACAGCTTTGCTCTCCTCAGCTTTTTACTTCTTCAAAAAACTCAATCAGGTTCATAAGGCATAATCTCCCATGTACAAAACCATGCTGACTAACCCTAATCTGCTTTTTCGATACAAATACAAATATGTATATCACTCAGAATCCTCTCCAGTAACTTGCCTACCACAGATGTTAGACTGTAATAACAGGTAACTGCAGATGCTGGTTTACCAAAGAAAGACATAAAATGCTGGAATAACTCAGCAGGTCAGGCAGCATCCCTGGAGAACATGCATAAGTGATATTTTGGGTCTTCGTTAGACTCTTGTTAGTTGTTGACAAATTGTTTGTGGTTAACAGATGTTAGGCTCACTGGTCCATTGCTTCCCAGGCTTTTCCTAGCAGCCTTTCTTTAACAGTAGCATAACATTAGCCATCCTCCAGTCTACCAGCACGTCACCCATGCCAAATGATGATTTGTATATCTCTGGGAGGGTATCTGCAATTTCTTCTTGGGCTTCCCACAGTGTCTAACAATGCCTGTCGTTTGCTATATTATACATTGTTCACATGAATTTTTAGCAGGCTGCTGTCAGTATTGCCCGGTCCATCATGGATGTTGACCTCTCCACTACTGAAGGGATCTACAGGTAGCACTGCCTCAAGAAGCAGCTAATATCACGGAAACAACCCACACCGCCCTGGCCAAGCTCACATTTTGCTGCCACCATCAAGAAGAAGGCACAGGAACCTGAGAACCATCACCTCCAGATTCAAGAACAACTTCTTCCAATCAACCATCAGGCTCCTGAGTCACACTAAACAATCCTAACCATAGCCCCACCCCAGCTGAGAGCTACTGTGAACTTTGTGTCAGTTGCACTACATACTTTGGCTTGCATTAATGTACAAGCAACCGAAGAGAGACACAAAAAGCTGGAGTAACTCAGCGGGGCAGGCAGCATCTCTGGAGAGAAGGAATGGGTGACGTTTCGGGTCGAGATCCTTCTTCAGACCATATAGTCCGGTTATTATAACTGATAATTTATTGTATTACTGCTTATTGTATATATGTTTGTTTGTGTATTGTGTTGATGTGCCTGTAAAACTGTAGAAGGTAAGAATGTATTGTTCTGTTCATGGTGCAATTAGCAATTATACACTATTGACTTCTCTTGAAGTCACCAGCGATGATGGATGGGGCATCAGAGTTCGATGACTCTGGAGAGTTGACGACCAAGTATAATTCATCCAGTCCGACCCTGACCCAGCCAACAAGATGGTAGAGGCAAATTCCTTTGGAAGATAAAGGGGGTAGCATTTTATCAACTTGGATGCCAGGTGAGAGGAGCAGATTTGAGCTGAGAATGTCATATCAGTGCACCATGCAACATTGACCAAAAAGCAGACACCGCTGTCTTTCCTCTTGCCCGAGGATCAAACTTGGATTGTTTTCTCTGGTGTGTTGGAGGCTGAGTAGAGACCTGAAAGAATAAAATTATGAGAGGCATAGATAGGGTTGATAGTCAGAATATTTTTTTCCAGGTAGAAATATTCAAGAGTAGAGGATATAGCTTTAAGATCAGAGGGGTAAATGTACGGGGCATAAAGTTAATTACGGGGCAAGTTATTTTTACACAGACACTGGTGGGTGCTTAGAATGCTGGTGGAAACAAAGGCTATAGTGCAATTAAGAGTCTTTAGATAGGGACATGGAAATGAAAGGAATGAAGGGATATGGACCATATGCAAGCAGAGGGGATTTGTTTAACTTGCCATCATGTTCTGCATACTCCGAAGGGCCTGTTGACATGTTATGGGCTGAAGGGCAGGTTCACATGCCGTATTGTTCTATGTTCTATATTCTATGATTCTGTGCAGTACACATGATAAATGGAAAACCCTCATGTTATATAGCGGGTTCAGGTGTGAATCCTATTTCAGTGAAACAAAGCAGTTCCTGATCTCTCTTTGAAACGGCATCCTTGTTCTGAGCTCTTCAGGTTTGTTCTCAAATGAATGAAAGTAAGTTAGAAATACGTTGGGGAAGTTCTACATTCTCATCCAACAATTTGGATGAGACTGTAGAAGACAAGATTAGTATGTTTGCAGATGATACCAAAGTGGGTTGTAGATAACAAAGATAGTTATCTAAAATTACAGCAGGATTATGATCAGTTGGACAAATGGACTGAGAATAGTTACCGGAGTTTAATGCAGATAAGTGCGTGGTGTTGCATTTTGGGAAGTCAAAGCAGGGCAGGACCTGCGTAGAGAATGGCAGCACTGGGGAGTGTTGTAGAGCAGAGGAATTCAGGAGTGCAGGTACATACAGTAGTTCCTTGAAAATGGTGTTACGGGTAAATAGAGTGGTCAAAAGGCTTTTGGTACAATGCTCGTCATTGGTCAGGGTATTGAGCCTTTTACACAGCATGAGGGGAATCATGAAACAGAGGACATAGGTTTAAGGTGAGAGGGGAAAGAATTTATAGGAACCTGAGGGGCAACAGAGGGACAGGCGTTCAGTCCGATAAATAACCTTCCACTACTACCTTCCGCTTCCTACCATGAAGCCAATCCTATATCCAGTTAGCTCCCTGGATACCATGTGACCTAATTTTCCAGAGCAGCCTATCATGCGGAATATTGTCAAAAGCTTTGCTGAAGTCCATATAGACTATGTCTATGGCTCTGCCCTTGTCAATCTTCTTAGTTATTTCTTCAAATTCAGTTTCTGAGATATGATCTCTCACACACAAAGCCATGCTCTCTATCTCTGATTAACCCCTGTCTTTCCAAAAGCATGTACATTTCATCCCTCAGGATCTTCTCTAGTAACTTTGCTGACACCGTTGTTAGGCTTACTGGTCTCTCATTCCCAGGTTTTTTTCTTTGGAGCCCTTCTTGAATAGAGGCACAACTTGATTTGACTATCTTCTTTACAGAAGTGTAAGTTGTGTCAGTGCATCAGTAACTGGCTTAAAACAATAGGTATTCTCCATAGTTTGCAATATTGTGCCTGTGCATTTTTATTTATGAATAACATACAGCAAATTAATTTAAGAATGAATTGCTTTTTCTGTTCTTGACTTGGTAGCTTGATTTGACAAGTTATGGTGACAGCTTTAATTGCACATGATTGCCCATCTCGGTGCCTCCATTGACATTTCTTTCACTTGGTATTTACGTCTCTTTTCCAGTGTGGGTTTAGGATAACAAATGATAAGCAGCCTTTAACTGTGGGGGTGGGACATGGTGGGAGAAATGTGTGCGTGCCGGGATGGGGGGTGGGGCGGGAAGCACGGGAAAGAGAGGGGGGTTAGGGATTCAAACCACATCATGTAAATTGATTTGTGTAACCAGGCAACAGCACAACCTTAGTAGTCCCACAACTAAACAGGCGTGAGCAAAACAGCAGTCACAATTCCACAGGTTAATTTGTTCACTTAACAGTGCCTAGTAAAAGTAAAATGCTAAAATCACTGCTAAAATAAAACTAGAGAACAGGCAGAGATTTCAAGTTTTTGTATAGTCTCCGTTTCCACATTGGTCACTTCACATTCCATAGTATATTAGAGGGAAAGAAAGGTTCTTAGAAAATCACGGATATTGATAAACACAATAAGCCAAATTAACATGTTGAAATGAAAATAGCTCTTTGTGTAGTGTGCTGTGGACAAATGTGGCTTGTGAGGGATGTTACCAGTTTATATCGGCAGTACAAAATATATCCATATATCAACTGGTAATCATTTCAGTAACAACTCAAATAATCTATACATTTAGCATTTCAGCAGCTCAACACATTTCTTTCTCTGTAAGGAATTTCCCCACCCGCAACAATGAGCTATTTTGTTTATGTTACACATTCTGCAGCTGCATACCAGCAGTGGGGTTACTTGCACATTTGTTTCGCTGCTCATCTGTTTATTGTTTTAGTGGGGGCAATACTTCTTTTCCTTTCACTAAATGTTTAAAGACATTCAAACCCACCTCAAATAAGCATAGTTGTGGTTAAATATGCAATATGATTGAATGACGGAGTAGACGACGAGCCGAATGGCCTAATTCTGCTCCTATCCCTTATGAACTTATAGAATGGCTCAATGTTGGTCTCCCATTGCATGTTAAAATAAGATGATGGGGTATAAAGAGAATGTCCCTAATCAAGGGCACATGACAAGTTGACATTTCATAGTGACCCATTTTGGGGCATCTGAGTATTCCACACAAGAAAGGCTAAACATTTCATTAATTTAACTAAATCCATTGAGCTCACACTATTGAGGATGGTGTGAATGTTTCACAATGAAGGGGAGGTGGGATCAAGTCAGCAGGAGTAGACGGCATCACAGGGCTACCTTTGGTCTCTGCCCACTCATTGTGGCCTCTTCCACGGCCCATGACCTCCTGCACTCAGCCCCAAGCTCTCCTTACTCCCTCCTGCCAATCATATCAGGACCCATTGCCTCGCTAGATCTCCAGTCATAGACAACTTTGCTTCCACCCTGCTTTTCTCACAGCTCCGATTACTACAGTCCATCTCCGGGCAGCCCGCCCACCCACTGCCTGGTGCGGCACCTGGAGCCTCCCCGACTGGTGAGCTTCCTTGCTTCATTAGTGCTCTCCACTGTGCACTGGGACTAATAAAGATCAGTATTTCCGTGAGTGCCTTTGAAATAGCAGTGATTGACAGGAGACTTTCAGCTCTGAAGGTAATGACCTTCAAAGCAATGGAACAGATAGATATTAAGGGGAAGGGATCATAAAAGGCTGTTTTATGAGCAGCCACTCTCCAGTGCCGTGTTTTTGATCATGGGGAATGGTCTTCTAATGGTCAAAGAGGAAAGATGGTATTGAAGAGTTGAAAAGTTTGATATAAATTGGATAAATGAACGATCATTTTAATTTTCTACATTTCCTTTCTACTTTTTTTCCATTAATTTCATACAAATATAATATACTAACTTTAACTTGGGGTAATTGATGCGGGCAGGATAGTAGACATTGTTTACAAGGACTTTGGTAAAGATGTTCATCAAGTTCCTTGCAATAGTTAGGTCTCAAAGATTAGGGCATAAGTTCAGAAATTTATAGGTGATAGGAGAAGTATTAGGTTATTCTGGACCAGAATAACTAATGTAAAGAGAGAATGGATAGGCTGGGTTTATTGTCACTTGAATGTATGGGGCTGAGGGGTCACCTTATAGAGATTTATAAAATTATCAGGGGCATAGATAGGGTAGATAGTCATAATCTTTTTCCTGGACTGGGGAATTCTAAAACCAGAGGTCATGTGGGGGGGGGGGTTGTAAATTAGATCTGAATATCAGTTTTTTCACAGAGCTGATGGTTGAATGGAAGAGGCAGATCCAATTACAATATTTAAAAGGCGTTTAGGTTGCATTGGGATATGGGCCTAATTTCGGCAAACGGGATTAGCATGGTTAGGTTTATGGTTGGCAGGTACGAGTTGTGGTTATTCTGTGCTGCCTGACTCTGTCTCAATGTTCCATTCCCTGAACACTAAACCTTGCCTTTGACTTGACCTTCATTCCACCACCTTCTTGTGCTATCTTATCCTGCTCCTTCACTGACCTGACCTTATACCTCCTCCCTGTTTTGGGGTCTCGGTGGCTTTGACCCAGTCTCCAGCATTTGGCTGTTTCCAACCCTCCCCTGCACTCCACTCTTCCTGCTCTTATCACGTGCTTGACTGGTCTGCAGTCTCTGGTTGTAATTACTTCCTCCCTGTTGAACAGACCGCACTGATTCTGCCACCTTTGATCTTTCAAGCAGCATTTAATTTATTTATTTGTATTTTTATTCTCCTTTCCCTTCCAGCTTAACTTTTTCTTTCTTGCATCTCAGAACATTTTTTCCCATCTGCAGATCGTATTCAACTATCACGCTCTCATTTTCCTCCAAACACTACTTTGATCTGTTAAGACTTGCAAAATCATTTTCCATTTGTTTCATGGCTGCATCTTTGACACTCAGTTTTATCACCCCCCTCCCCCTCACCCACCGCCCACTCCCTCCTTCCTTTTTCCAATACATGCTTTCACTCAGCATCAAATAGATAAAGGCACAGCATGGGTGTGCACCAGGACGACACACACAGACAAATAACACTGTAGACAAAACAAATCAGTGCATGAAGAGGGAAGCCGCCGAGCCCAGCCCTTGCTCATCACTGGAGGGTGGAGGAAGTCAGCAACAAAGGACACAAGAACAAAAGGGCTAGTAAGAGGAGCTGTGATCTTACCTTCTGCACCCTCAAGGTTGGCCGTGGGGGGCTTCCCGGAGCACAAAATGGTGGCCTGGCACAGATATGGATAACAGTTCACTGGCCGATCTGAATCAAGGCAATGTCTGCAATAGGCCTTAATGGCCAGCTGCAGCTTGGACATTGAAAATGATGCCAAAACCTGGCGACTCTTGAATATGGTCTTGAATTAGTGGACAATTTCTATACATTTTGTACTTAATCTGGGATTGTGCTTCAGTATAGTAATAATTTACTGAACTGTAAGCAAAAAAAAAAAGAATTTAACCGCACCTCGGTACATGTGATAATAAAGAACCATTGGATTCTTATTGTGAACAAACACATAGCAGTCAAATGATAAAGAATTCTAGCGACCAGTTATCATTCCAAGTTTTTATTTCTTCAGGCATTTTCTCCACTCTAGGGATCACTGGTATGGCTAACATTTAGTAGCCATCCCAAGTTGCCTCTTAAGGTGGTAATGAGCCACCTTCTTAAACTCCTGCAGTCCATCCAGGGAAGGTACTTATGTAGTGCCATCAGGTAAACTGCTGCCAGATTTAGACATAATGACAATGAGGGTGAAATTGTTCAGATTAAATCTACAAGCTTTCAATATGGCTTGACAAGCACCATAAATTAGATACAAATGCAAAGGAAAAAAAAAAGTTTCAAATTCGAAAGAATGACAGAAATCAGCACCTTGCTACAACACAGCATTAACAATGAGACTTATCCTTCATGATTCAAAAATCATAGTCACAAATATTACATGCACACATTACCTACAAATTCACCCAAATTATAATCATGGCGTAACGGCAATAGCAATTATTTATATAACAGCTTTAATGTCAAAAGCATCTCAATGTGATTCATGGAAAGATCAAACAGAAACTGAGCCAAAGAAGGGGATACAGGGATACGAATAATATCATGGCCAAAGACAATAGACAATAGATGCAGGTAGGCCATTCGGCCCTTCGAGCCAGCACTGCAATTCAATGCGATCATGGCTGATCATCCACAATCAGTACCTCGTTCCTGCCTCTCCCCATATCCCCTGACTCCGCTATCTTTAAAAGCCCTATCAAGCTCTCTCTTGAAAGTATCTAGAGAACCGGCCTCCACCGCCCTTTGAGACAGAGAATTCCACAGTTCACAACTCTCTGTGTGAAAAAGTGTTTCCTCATCTCTATTCTAAATGGCTTACCCCTTATTCTTAAACTGTGGCCCCTGGTTCCGAACCACTGTTCAAGAATAAGGGATAAGCCATTTAGAACGGAGATGAGGAAACACTTTTCCACACAGAGTGTTGTGAGTCTGTGGAATTCTCTGCCTCAGAGGGCAGTGGATGTTTTAAAGACACAAAGTACTGGAATAACTCAGAGAAAGGTTTTAGGTGAGTGCATTGTCATGGGAGAGGCTTGAGAGAGAAATCTAGAGCATAATGCAAGGCCATGAGGAATTTGAGTATGTGAGTGGTAAAATTAAGTTAGTGTGCATTTGGAGAAATGGAGAGCCATCGAGAGCCAGCAATCATGGGATGACTGGCACATGAGATCGGAAGCAACAGTAGAGTTTTTGTTGACAAGTTTATGAAGTGTGGAGAATTGAAAATCAATGGGAAAAGGGTAGAAACAAGGTACAGGTTTACAAAAAAATGACACAAAGTGCTGGAGTAACTCAGCGGGTCAGCCAGCATTTTAGGAGAACATGGATAAGTGACGTTTCAGGTCCAGTCCCTTCTTCAATACTTGTGCCTCACACCTTCTGTCTTTTCATCTCTGGCCTAACATGTGTGTGTTGATTATAAGTAATGGATTAAAAGTATATATGATTATAAATGAATGCATGAAGTATAAGAAGTAAGGTGGATGAACCATATAACCATATAACCATATAACAATTACAGCACGGAAACAGGCCCTCTCGGCCCTTCCAGTCCGTACCGACCATTTGTTTTCCCCTAGTCCCATCTACCTGCACTCAGACCATACCCCTCCATTCCCTTCACGTCCATATACCTATCCACTTTACTCTTAAATGTTAAAATTGATCCTGCCTCCACCACTTCTGCTGGAAGCTGATTCCACACAGCCACCACCCTCTGAGTAAAGAAGTTCCCCCTCACGTTACCCCGAAACCTCTGTCCCTTAATTCTCATGTCATGCCCTCTTGTTTGAAACTTCCCTACCCTCAATGGGAAAAACGTATCCACGTCAACTCTGTCTATCCCTTTCATCATTTTAAAGACCTCAATCAAGTCCCCCCTTAACCTTCTGCGCTCCAAAGAATAAAGACCTAACTTGTTCAACCTTTCTCTGTAACATAGTTGCTGGAACCCTGGCAACATTCTAGTAAATCTCCTCTGTACTCTCTCTATTTTGTTGACATCCTTCCTATAACTAGGCGACCAAAATTGTACACCATACTCCAGAATTGGTCTTACCAATGCCTTGTACAATTTTAACATTACTTCCCTACTCCTATATTCAATGCTCTGATTTATAAAGGACAGCACACCAAAGGCTTTCTTTACCACCCTATCTACATGCGATTCCACCTTCAGGGAACTATGCACAGTTATTCCTAGATCCCTCTGTTCCACAGCATTCCTCAATTCCCTACCATTTACCATGTTAGGGATGGAATAAAACTAAAAGAAAAGGTGTATAACATAGCAAAGAGTAAGGTGGATGAACTTGAGGCTCAGTTAGAGATTGGTAGATATGACATTGTGGGAATTACAGAGACGTAGCTGCAGGAGGATCGGGACTGGGAACCGAATATCCAGGGTGATACGTCCTACAGAAAGGACAGGCAGGTGGGCAGAGGAAGTGGAGTCGTTCTGCTGGTGAGGGATGGAATTCAGTCCCTTGCGAGGAGTGACATAGGGATTGACGAGGTAGAGTCGCTATGAATAGAATTGAGGAATTGTAGAGGTAAGACACTAATGGGAGTTATCTGCAGGCCCCCAAAGCCTGGATATAGGGTGCCAGTTGCAGCAGGAGTTAAAATTGCCATGTAACAAAGGTAATGACACTGTTGTTATGGGAGATTTCAATATGCAGGTAGACTGGGAAAATCATGTTGGTTCTGGACCCCAAGAAAGGGGGTTTGGACCCCAAGAAAGTAAAGTTTGTCGAGTGCCTCCTAGATGGATTCTTAGAGCAGCTTGTACTGGAGCCTACCAGAAAGAAGTCAATTCTGGATTTAGTTGGCTAATGAACCTGATTTAATAAGGGAACTTGAGGTAAAGGAATCGCTAGGAGGTAGTGATCATAATATGACGTTTTAATTTGAGAGGGAGAAGATTAAATCAGAAGTGGCAGTGCTGCAGTTGAACAAAGAGGACTATGAAGGCATGAGAGAGGAACTGGCCAAGGTCAACTGGTAAAGGATCCGAACAGGAGTGATGGTGGAACAGCAATGGCGGGAATTTCTGGGCATAATCCAGAAGATGCAGGATCATTTCATTCCAAAGAGGAAGAAAGATTCTACGGGAGTAAGAGGCAACCGTGGCTGACAAGGGAAGTTAGGGATGGAATAAAACTAAAAGAAAAGGTGTATAACAGCGCAAAGAGTAGCGGGAAGCCAGAGGATTGGGAAATTTTCAAAGGATAGCAGAAGGTAACAAAAAGGGCAATACTGGGTGAAAAGATGGAATACGAGGGTAAGCTGGCCAAGAATATAAAGGATAGTAAAAGCTTCTTTAGGTATGTTAAGAGAAAAAAATTAGTAAAGATAAAGGTGGTTCCCTTGAAGGCAGAAACAGGTGAAATTATTATGGGGAACAAGGAAATGGCAGAAGAGTTGAACTTTGGTTCTGTCTTCACTTAAAGGGGCTGTCCCAATGAGGCGACCTAATTGGCGAGTTTAGAAGAGTTTAGGAGAGTTTGAAAAAGTGTCATGTTGAAGACCTCCTTCAACTATGTGGAAGACCTCCTTCGACCTCCTTCGACTATGTTGAAGACTAGCTTCGACTAGCTTCGGGAAAATTGGGCACCAAATAGTGGAGAGTGAAGACTACCACCTTCGACCTCCTTCGACCTCCCTTCGACTATGTTGAAGACTATCTACGAATACCTTTGACTACCTTTGATTACCTTAGACTACCCTCGATTACCCACGACTAACATGCCGACCTACTACGATCTACCTAGACTAAACCTACGAGTAAAAAAAATATAGATTTTTTTCCATGGCCACCTTTTTTTACTTGTGGGCATTTTTCAGCAAGCTGAAAAATACGCCGCGGCCTAGCTGAGGCCTCGAGTACGCGGGGACTACTCTCGAGCATGAAGGAGAGTTACAAAGACCTCCTAGGACCTCGTGTCAACCATGCTGCGAGTTTGAGTCGAGGGCAAACTCTTCTAAACTCGCCAATTAGGTCGCCGCAGTGGGACAGCCCCTTAAGGAAGGCACAAACAATCTCCCAGATGTACTAGAGGACAGAGGATCTAGGGAGAGAGGAACTGAAAGAAATTTGCATTATGTGAGAAATAGTATTGAGTAGACTGATGGGACTGAAGGCTGATAAATCACCAGGCCTGATGGTCTGCATCCCAGGGTACTCAAGGAGGTGGCTCTAGAAATCGTGGACGCATTGGTGATCATTTTTCAATGTTCTATAGATTCAGGATCAGTTCCTGTGGATTGGAGGGTAGCTAATGCTATTCCACTTTTCAAGAAAGGAGCGAGAGAGAAAACAGGGAATTATAGACCAGTTAGCTTGACATCGGTGGTGGAGAAGATGCTGGAGTCAATTATTAAAGAAGTAATAACGGCACATTTGGATTGGTCCAAGTCATCATGGATTTATGAAGGGAAAATCCTGTTTGCCTAATCTTCTGTCATTGTTTGAGGATCTCACAAGTAAAATGGATGAAGGGGAGCGAGAGGATGTAGTGTATATGGACTTTCAGAAAGCCTTTGATAAGGTCCCGCACAGGAGATTAGTGGACAAAATTAGAGCACATGGTATTGGGGGAGGGTATTGACATGGATAGAGAATTGGTTGGCAGACAGGAAACAAAGAGTAGGAATAAACAGGCAGAGGCGAGTGGGCAGATGCATGGCAGATGCAGTACAATGTAGATAAATGTGAGGTTATCCACTTTGACGGCAAGAACAGGAAGGCAGATCATTGTCTAAATGGTGTCAGATTAGGAAAAAGGGAAGTGCAGCGAGACCTGGGTGTCTGTGTACACCAGTCACTGAACGTAAACATGCAGGTACAGCAGGCACTGAAGAAAGCTAATGGCATGTTGACCTTCATAATGAGAGGATTTGAGTATAGGAGTAAAGAGGTCTTTCTGCTGTTGTACAGGGCCCCAGTGAGACCACATCTGGAGTATTGTGTGCAGCTTTGGTCTCCGAATTTGAGGGACATCCTTGCTAATGAGGCAGTGCAGCGTAGGTTCACGATGGATGGCGGGACTGTCATATGAGGAAAGATTGGAAAGACTGGGCTTGTATTCACTGGAATTTAGAAGGATGAGAGGGAATCTTATAGAAACGTATCTATACTATTATTAAAACTCTCATCTAGACCAGTTCCGATTTGCAATTTTTTAAATTTGTGCAAAAACGGTAACCTATATATCGCTTAGATGCTTTCGCCACCTTACTCACCGTTCTCCTCTTCTCCAAGCGCACCAAGTCTTGTTCCAATCGGTGAAAGATTAGAAAAGTTATGAAGCTTTTAAAAATCGTGAGATCAGCAGATTGGTCTTCTCGCCTGTACGTCACCATGAAGGCAGCGCCTCTTCCGGCATCCGCGGAGAATAAATCCCGGAGGCGGTGCTGAGTCCGTGAGCAGCTTGTTAAGTTGAACTGAAAGCCTCTGAGTGAAGTCGGAGTGGGACTGGGACCGGGACCTACTGCGTGAGGCCGAAAGCTGAGGGTGCTGGGCAAGCAGAGAGCGAGCTGCGTCTGCTGCGACTACCCTCCCTTCCCCCATCCCCCCTTCACCCACCCCCCTTCCACAACCCCCTTCCCCCACGCACACCCCTTTCCACTACCCCCACCCCCCTTTTTGGAGGGTGTTTGAGTGTGCAGTTGAGATACCAGGAGATTGTGGGGATGGAAAAGGTTAGAGTTTAGAAGGATGAGGGGAGATCTTATAGAAACATATAAAATTATAAAAGGACTGGACAAGCTAGATGCAAGAAAAATGTTCCCAATTTCGGGGGAGTCCAGAACTAGGGGCCACAGTCTAAGAGTAAAGGGGATGCCATTTACAACTGAGATGAGAAAAAACTTTTTCACCCAGAGAGTTGTGAATTTGTGGAATTCTCTGCCACAGAAGACAGTAGAGGCCAATTCACTGGATGAAATTAAAAAAGAATTAGATAGAGCTCTAGGGTCTCACGGAATCAAGGGATACGGGGAGAAGGCAGGCACGGGTTACTGATTACGGATGATTAGCCATGGTCACAATGAATGGCGGTGCTGGCTCGAAAGGCCAAATGGCCTCCTCCTATTTTCTATGTTTCGAACCAGAGCAGGATCCATCAAAGGCAGACATCAATATTGAAGTAAGCGAGAATGGTTCAAACAGCACTGCTCCCTTGGGAGTCAGCAGGGAACCAATGTGCTAAATGACCCTTCCAGTTGTGTTGGAAGCCATCCAGGAGATCTTTCATGGATGAAAATTCTCTTTAAGATAGATTCTAGATGATAATTATCATCAGCCGAGCCTGGGGCAATTCAAGTATCCTCTGAACAATACCAGTATCCTCTGCCAAGAGAGCACAGCTAAAGTGAAAGCAGCGACCTCTGCCTTCAACAACAGAGGGCCAGCCAAGTTGTATTGGATGCAAAAGTACAGATTCCTGATTCAAGCCTTTCGCTCCAGGCTAATTTATGACACAGATGATGAGTAGGAGTGAGAACATCTTTCAAGGAATGCAAACAAAAAGCTCCTGCTCTGGAGAGACTACAGCATTGATAAGGGCTAGATGATTGAGTGTCTGCAGCAAGGATCTCAGAGCTCTGATATCATACAACAGCACCTGGAAATATAAGCCCACCCCTCACACTGGGAAATACAGGACCAGATGCAGCAGAGTCAACACATCCTGGATTCACCTGGACAGCCATCCATAAAATGTTACAAAAGACACCGGGTGGCACCAGCAATGGCTTCCTTCTTTGTGTTTTATAGTATGTGTTAAATGTATGTTTTTAGTGTTCTTTAGCTTATGTGCATGATGGGGGAAACTTTTTCTAATCTCTTACCTTGACGAAGATGCAATTTTTTTCCGTATCGTATCTCCGTCCACACTGCAGCCTACCATCGAGGATTTGCCAGCTTTTGCTGGAGATTGGCTTTTGAGAGCTCCACCGCAGAGACCCCACGGGACTTTAACATCACGGAGCTCGCAGTCTTTGGTCAGAGACCGACTTCGGAAACTGCGAGCTGCGGGAGTTTCGACCCCCCGACACAGGAGTTTCGATCGCCCTGACGCGGGACTTTCAATCGCTACGACGCGGGGACTTTGACTGCCGGTTGCAGGAGCTTCGATCACCCTGGCTGCGGGAGAATAAATAGGAAGAAGATTGGACTTTTTTGCCTTCCATCACAGTGAGGAATGTGGGGAATCCGCTGTGGTGGATGTTTATGTTAACTCTTATGTAGTTGTTTGTCTTGTTGCTTTTTTTTCCCGTATGGCAGTATGACAATTTGCATATCACTGCATCTTAATTCGTGCATGTGACAACAAAAGATCTTTGAAACCTTTGAAGTTGATATATTAACCTTTGCTTATAATGACACAGGAGGCAGTCCTTTGGTCCAGCAGGATTATTTGAGCTCGCAGAGAGCTTACACGTTGACCAATGATATTATGAATATAATTCTGTCCATTCTCTTTCATTCAAAGACATCAATTCACACCTAGATAGAATTTCACAAAGACTGGAGTTCCCCTGATGGATAGTTCATTCATAATACCATTCTACGGACTGCTTTTCTATTTGACTTTTGAAGCTTCGCAATTAAACAAATTAGATTAGATAAACAGATCAGATTAATTGATTCAATATAGACCATAGACTCAGTCTAAACTGGTCATTGCCCAGATAGTTTATTTCACAACTCATGTTGTGATTATTAACTGAGTAAAATTATAAATCCCACTGATTTAAAGCAGAACTGACCAGTTACAACCAAAGATCCTATAACGGATCTTGTTATAGGATCTTTGGTTACCACAGTCTCATTAGGGCCCTTAAGAGTTCTAAAGCAGTAAAAGTGGTTAAACATAATTGCTGAAATAATTTGCAACATAATGCTTAGGCAAGGATGCCTCCACCCACGGGGCCTGTTTATGATGTATGCACAGTCCTTTGTTGGGAAAAGATCCAATCATTCGTAAGCTTTGGTGAACACTCAGGCCATTAGGGGGCCATCTGGAGTAACCACATGGCAAAGAATAGTTGGTTGGAGAGTACGTTTTATGTCCTTCCCCTGAAATATAGCAAAGGATACGTCAATAATCCTGCCATGAATGGGGTATATTTATAGAGTTTAAAAACATTAATCCCATGTATCAATCATAGCCTAGGCAACCACAGCAACACCTCAGGTGGTCTGCACATGAACCTCTAGACCAATAGGCAAATTCATCCTGTGAAGACCAGGGCATGTAAATAATCCTGATGAAGATATCCAACCCACACCATTCTCAATCATGGAATCCTGCATTTACAAAGAAGGCTCCCATTAATTCCACTAAATGAGGGCATGGTTGTGCTTGTGGTTGTTGAGAAAGTTTGCAGAAAGTAAGTCCTCTAAAATGCCCACATGACTCTGGGTCGCGTATTTTGGCTTGTACTCGCTAGAATTTAGAAGACTGAGGGGGGATCTTATAGAAACTTACAAAATTCTTAAGGGGTTGAATAGGCTAGATGCAGGAAGATTGTTCCCGATGTTGGGGAGGTCCAGAACAAGGGGTCACAGTCTAAGTATAGGACCGAGATGAGGAAAACATTTTTCACACAGAGTGGTGAGTCTCTGGAATTATCTGCCACAGAAGGTAGTTGAGGCCAGTTCATTGGCTATATTTAAGAGGGAGTTAGATGTGGCCCTTGTGGCTTAAGGGATCAGGGGGTATGGAGAGAACGCAGGTACAGGATACTGAGTTGGATGATCAGCCATGATCATATTGAATGGCGGTGCAGGCTCGAAGGGCCGAATGGCCTACTCCTGCACCTATTTTCTATGTTTCTATGTATCCTTCGGTAATGGACATATACTGTCACACACATTGTGGTCCTTTGAACTTCATTCAATCATATTTACCTCTGGTTACAAACAGTGCCAATATAACAGCATGGTTAAATCAGAGGACTATGAAATCATTTGAAAAGATTGATAACAGTGGGAATGGTGCACAGAGTGAAACAAAATAAAGTAAAGCCTTTGTACATTGATTATTCTGGAGAATGAAAAAACAGGGACAAAAACATGTATGAAAATTATTTTATTAATGGTACATACAGTGATACCTGGGACCAAATTATACCACAATGTTTCTTTCATCTGAATAATTTATGTATTCAAAAGAAATGAAATAAAAACAATTGGTACATATTTTCCAACAATACAACTATTTCAAAAAACACAAAATCTAAGTTAGGAAATCAAACTGCTGAATTTGAGGTCAAAGCTGCTATCCAGTAGCAATGCAATTTCATATAAACCTTCAAAATTACCACTGACTTCATTATTTCAGGTAACTATATTCAAAAAGACATAATTGGCAATTGCCAGAAAGAAAATGCAACATCTTCACATTATCATTTGCAACATAAATCCTTACACCATTTATTCTAAAATAGTTTGGTTTGCAAAGCCTGCTACCTGAACTGTCCGTTTTGACAAATAGACTTCCTGTTCCTCTGCAACTATTTGCAAGCAGAATTGACTCAGTGCCACATCTCTTTCTGAACATTATTGAATCTCTGCTTACTATGGCTAATGTTGCCAAGGCACTGTGTAATGGAAAAGGCACCTGCACAGTAACAGAAATGGCTGAACATGTTATTTTAATAAATCATCAGACATTGTTGATATGTATTAAATCATTTAAAACAAATTGTCACGTTGTTTTTATCCAAAATTACAAATTGATGTAAAAAACACAGATCTGTGTCTCAACTGTTCATTAAAAGAAACCGTATGAAATGAAATACTAACACTCGAATGCTAGCTTTTATTTCTCTCACATAATTGAAGCTCAAATAACAACAATGTGTGTTTTTAGAGCCTTCTTAAAATAGCAAATTGTCAATAGTTGCTTTGAAGGAGCCACATAAATTGGACAAGCCCCAAAGAAAACTTAGGTCAGATGAACAATAGTTTGGTCAAGGAGATAATTTTTTAATAGATGCCGTAAAGGATCAATGGGAGGCAGAAAGATCAGCAGAAGGAACTCTAGAGCTTTGTGTCTTTGTTGCTGAAGAAACAGCCACCATTGGCAGAGGGATTACATTTGGTGAAAAAGGTCAGAATTGGAGGGAGGCAGATAACATGGAGCTGATGGGAATTGCACAGATAGACAGGGATGAGGCCATGGACAGATTAGACAAAAAGATGAAACTTTAGGAATCAAGGCAAGGTTTAACAGAGAGACAACATTGGGCAGCAGCACAGAACTAAAGTGTGAATGGGATTTGCTGCAAATTAGAATGAACAACCGAGTTCTGGATATGCTCATGTTTACGGAGGGTAGGATTTAAACAAACAGTCTAGGGGAGTGTTGGAATAGTTTTGCCTAGAGGTAATAAAGGTGTGGATAAAGGATTCATCAGTAGCTGGAATAGGGTTTCAGATTAATTAAGAGCCAAATGGATGGTTTTAGAGATAGTATGGGGAAATTAATTCTGAAGCTTAACACAGGATCAAATGTTACACCAATTTCAGTAAAAATCTGGTTACATTTCAGACCCTGTTGAAAGTAAGGGAATGGAATTGATGGCTGGTATTGTGAACAGCAACCACTAGACTCTTGAATCACACTGCACAACCCAAATCATAATCCTACCCTAGCAACAACCTACTTTATACTTATAGACTGTAGAGTTACAGTGCGTAAACAGGCACTTCGGCCCACCAAGTGTGCGCCAACCAGTGATAATCCCACACACTAGTACTATCCTATACACTAGGAATAATTAACTTACAAGCCGACAAACGTGTATGGCATTGGAGTGTGGGAGGAAACCGGGGCACCCGGAGAAAAGTCATGCGGTCACAGGGGAATGTACAAATATCGCACAGGCAGTAGCTGTGGTCAGGGTCAGACCAGGGTCTGTCTCTGGCGCTGTAAGGTAACAACTGTGTCGTTGCACCACTGTGCCACCCTAATGGACTATGGACTTTGTTTGTGGTTACACCACATACTTTGGTTTTACACTATTATAACCTGGTTACCTAGTATTACTGATTAACAATGTATTGCATTATTGTTATTGTATATTTATTTATTGTATTTTTGCATTAATGGGCCTGTGAAGAGACAGCAGGTAAGATTTACATGGTTCACTCCCAGTACATATGACAATTAAACACACTTCACTATATTGGTATACTGATAACCAAATAGAGGAAACCAAACATCCGTGGGAAAAACTACAGCATTTTAAGGTTACATCACAGTCATAACGCCTGAAGTATCATGACTCCATACTTCCAAAGCCACAATTTACTCTGCTGCACCACCAGCCCTCTTCATCCACCCTCAAATAAATCCCCAGAGCAAATAAAACCAAAAAATCTGGTAAATTAACTAGCTGCAGGAAGCAGATAGCGCTGAGGTCCAATTTGGCAGAAAACACAAAATCTAAATGTTGGGGAAAAAGCAAAGAATGTGAGGAATCCATCATATCATACAGCGACACAAGGTTCTTTCACAAAGTACTTCATGAATAAAGCATGTATGCAAATCCGCTTCTAAAAAGTTGAATTAATTTCACTACATGACTCATGTAATCATTATATTGTCTGACGTGTATATCCAAATTTGTTCTTTTTAAATTTTGGTGTATTAGTTAATTTCATGAGGATAAATGGCTCAATGAATCACTATTTATCCAGTGACTAGCTCAAGCAGATTGAAGAAGGAAAATCCTTGTGTAACTGATGGGGGGAATTATCTGAAGCTTAGTTAGAGTTCTATGTGTTACAATGCTGAGGTGGGGTACATTAGTGGCAGTTTCTACTCCAGATTGCACTACTGTGATCAGTTTTTGCAAGTGGTGCAACTTTATTGAAATACTTTCATGTTATACTTTTGCTATTTTCTACAGATTTTAATTTCAATTCCAGCTTTTTATGTTTATCAACAAGGATTGCTGAAGAATATAGTCGGGCACATAACTTGAGGTTTCTGATGTTATTCATTTACTTCCTCACAACTGATTATTTGTTTGATTCAAAGTCTTCCTGTTTGAGTTGATAGGCAGTTATGATTTTTTTTTAAATCTCTTGCATCCTTTAACTAATATTCAACAGATGTTCAGTTGGAAAAGTGCAGATTTCAAAACACAGATGTAATATCCATAAAGCATCCTTGTTGAAATTTCCTGAAGAGATTAAATGGATAAGAAGGCTCAAATTTATTGCTATTGCATTTGATATTTGAAAAATGCAAGCTCATGAAAATAACACATTGCCAACAGAAAGGATTATTTGCAGATCCAGACAAATTCACTGAACAAAAGGTTGTGCTTGGAAAATGGTAACAATCTAGCTGCATTTCAACAAGAAATTGCAATTTTCTTATCACCTCCAATGTTTGAAGTTGTTCACAGAGGCATAACTAAACAAGACACTGATAAAGAAGAAATTATTCAGCGGGTGAACTAGAATCCTGTTCAAAGATTGTTTTTTGAAATAATCCTGAGGAGAACATGGAGAGGCTGAGAATTTTAGCAAAATGTGGCAGGTTTTTGATGATCTGGGTAACTGAAAAAGCAAAAATAATGACAGAGGATTTCACAAGTGATGGAGAATTTTGGTAATGTATGGTGCTGATGAGTGTGGTAATAGGACAGGAAGATGGTGCAGAGCTAAGGAGAGGTGTAGCAATTGAAACACATGTAGGAACATTTCCATAAATATAAAATATCCTATGTGTTGGTGCATCAGCAGCTAAATGTGGTGCATTACAACAAACTGGAAAATAATTATGACAAAAATAAATTTACTGAAAATATCTGCATGTTTGCTTAGCAGCCTCTTTTTAATCTTTAATAAAAATCAATGTTAACAGACATTTAAACAGAAGATAAAAACGTTTATTATTCCTTGAATCTGCCATTTTCACACTGTTTCATTAATATGGTCTTTATCCTGACTAGACTGAACTTAATTTGTTTGCCTGAAGTTCATTTTCACTGCTGAAAAGTTATTTAAGTGCATGGACAGAATCAGCTTATTGCCTGTTATGATGCTTTCAAGACGAGCCGATTTGAGTAAGTAAAAATTATCAATGCTAATTTCCAAAATTGTATTTCTGTAATCACTCACTCTAACCAACTGCTTTGAACTAAGTGCGTTTTTTTGAAATTCAGCATGATAAACTGATAAATAAAATTCTGCTGACATTTAGCAACTAATTAAATTATGGATCTTCAGAAATCGCCGCCCAAATGCTAACTAAATTGAATGAAATGATTCAAAACAACATTCTCGGTGACGACTAACAAAAATCAGATCATCCTCTGTCTCCTCTTGTGAAAAGTTTGAATGTACTAAAATGTATACATTCTATTTATAAAATATATGAAATTCTACTTGTTAACAGATATATATGCAGCAGATCTGTTAAATGGTTTGCAATTTCTGATCTACCTGTGAAATTCTGAGTAAACAGTGGGACACATCCTTCTCATGTTAAAGATTGCACAGACTTACAATAGCAAATGAACAAGTACTCTGATGCTGCTATACATACGTTAGATGATAGACCATATCTCAAATCACCTGTAGGACTATACAATACATGCTGCTGAATCCAAGCTGGGAAATATTGAACATTGTACTTTATAAATGGGAAGAACGGAACAAGCAATCTTCCAGGATGGTACACAAAAAGCTGGAGAAACTCAGCGGGTGCAGCAGCATCTAAGGAGCGAAGGAGATAGGCGACGTTTCGGGCCGAGACCCTTCTTGGTAACTTGAATATTGTATCCAATACAGGGCACCTTAATTTAAACTGGCCTCAGGTGGTATGCAGAGAGTATTCTTTTGGAATATGGTCTTCAGGGGAGCTTTGCTCGCCTTGAAGTATAGAAAGCTATGGGATGACTTAACACTGTGCGCATTGCTATCAACATTTTGATAGAGTGCTCTGTTTCTTGCGGCAGAAGAACTGATCATTATCAATCAGTAGTATCCGAGTCTGAAGAAGGGTCCTACACAAAACGTCACCCATTTGTTTTCTCCAGCACTGCTGCCTGGCCCTCTGAGTAACTATGGCTTTTTGTGTCTATCTTTAGTGCTAACTGGTTGTCTGCCAAATGACATTGGAAAATTGGGGAGACTTTACTTTAATGCTGCGGAGTTGAGTGACTTGAAATGTACCACCTGAGAAAATGTCAATTACAACTGCCAACTATTAAAAAGCTATTTCAAGGAACGTGAAATGATGGGGTGAATGGCCTTCTACTCTGCTGTGTGAAGTGAAGTTAGTTGAGCTGTCTGAATCTCCAAATGCATGAACTCTACTGGCTACATGTAAAATAACTGAAGGTCACTCAGTTTATGTGCTACTTGGTAAAAGAAATCTATGAAATCAAAGATAATTTTTTAGTTCCGCATCAGAGAATGACAGCACAAAACTGTTTATTTTCACTCCTGTCATAATGTTGGTACTTTGAACTGTGACAGAGATTTAGAAAACAGTTAATGGAAACATAGATACAAATATAACATGTAGGAAATGTCAATAAATGCATTAAATTGGTAATCATTTGTAATGTATTTTAATGTGTTGCAGTAATAGCGTCTATCAGATGAAAACCATCTATCATTTAAAAAAATTCAGATATAGCAAAGTCATTGGTATGACGAGAGATTGTGGCTTACTATTTTACTAAATTTATAGAAAATCACAAGAAAAAAAAAAAGAAAGACACACATCAGGGGACACTAATACTATTTTCAAACTATTGCTTTGCTCCCCATAAAAACTCTCTCTGACAGGATGAATATTGTATGTTGCTTTAACGTGTCCTTTATACTTCCAAGTTAAGTAATGACTAATCCCAGTAACAACATTGAATAAAATGAGACACATGGTCTTATTTTTTAATTTAATGGACAGGATTAGACACAAGGCAAAATTAAGTTTGGTATCTTACAGTGAAAGAACCAGATTTATCACCCTTTGATATTTCTTTCTTTGAGTGAGAAGATTTATAGTTCAAAACTAATCAATATATTTGCATACTTAAATTTATGGACACAATCCAGTGCACATCAAGAGAGTTCTGCTCATTTGAGATGCCACCTTTCGGATAAGATATTAAACTAAGGTCTGATCCGTCTCCTTAGGTGAATAGAGAGGTACCATGCATCCCTTTCCAAAGGAATAAACAGTAATTTTGATGATTTGGTATTTGTTATAGATATTAAGTGATTTTAGTTTCTTGTATTTGTTTCTAAAGCAACAATACAAAACAAATAATCTGGTTGATTAATGCAACCTTGTACACAAATTGGCTGCTGTTTCCCAATTTTATTTCCATTAACATTTTAAATTCTCATCAGCTATGCTTTGTTTTGGGATGTCCTGAAGTCACTGGAAACACATTATTGTGGCAGGTTTTTTCTGTACTCTTACCCGCAAGTAACAAACATTGTCAAACAATGTTATCATCTATTGACAAAACATTTTTCAACCCAATTGAAACCTTTAGTTGGTTAGACCACGAGCTGTGGGCAACCCTTGCAGCAATCTGGAACGGTGAGGAACTTCAGATAATGCGTTGCCAGTCAGAATTAACAGGTCATACTAATAACAGGGCATCACATTGTTTATTTTTCTTTGTTTTACCATCCTGGAGTAATGACTTGATTAATGATCAGCACTAATCGCCATACCGTTGCCCAATATCTTCCCTCCTCAAGTTAATGTCCATTAGTCGATCTGATTGAAAGTCCATCAGATCTGCCTCATTGAGTTGATACATAACTGATCGCGATCTGTTGGACTGGAAGCCTCCACAATCTCCTGCTGAGACACCAGAGCCCATGGAGCGCAGTGGACGTCGTGTGGAGTACATCCGCCGCACATTGACTGGTGCTCTTTTCCGTCGCAGCTTCCTTAGAGCCTTGGACGCCCAGATGATGAGTCCCAGGAGCACCAAGAAAGCATTGGTGCCTGATAAAATCAAAATGAAATGCTGCAGATCCAGAGGGCCTCTCTTTGGTGGCAAGGTAAGGACTCCCAGGCAATGGTCACGGGATGCCACTTGACACACGTGCTCAGCGATGACACTTTCCAGGCACACGATGTAAGGAGTCTCCTCCCGTAGCTCCCTCAGAGTGACCCGCTCCGACTTATCCTTGACATATATGAAGCGGTGAAACGTCACCGACTGGCCGAACCTGTCAAAGAGCACACGGAAATGCACAGTATTCCTGAAGCCTGGATGTGCCACCTTCCATCTGATGTTGGCAGTGGATGAGGTCACCTCTTCCACTGTCAGGTTGGTAATGTAGAGCTTATTGAATTCACAAGGGTCTGTTATCAGCGGTTTTTGCACCAATTTATCCTTGGACTTTAGGAGATAATATCGCTCAGATTTCGATGAAATTGGAATAGTGGTGGAAGGTGTTAAAACATCGAAGGTCTCCCGGGCTGTGATCAGAGACTCTAAGGCTTCCCATTGACTTGGGCTGACTGTAACTGACTTAATCGGTGAAGATTGGAGAACAAGATGCTTACTTCTCGGGGATAGGCTGGTGACTGTAACAGGTGAAGAGGACGGTTTCTGTTGCTGGCCTAAATGTCCATCAGTGTGGGTGTTCTCTGTTTCCAGGATGCGCTCTTGGTCTGATTGAACATCAACTACAGAGCCTTTGGAAAAGTTTAACAACGACTGAGCTTTATGAGAATAACACATCTCCGAGTCCGTCAAGTAATCCAGATACTTCCCTTTCAAACCGATGGGGTTATTACACAGGACAAATATAGTTAGCAGCCTACCCTGGGCATGTGCCAAGCTCATCCACCACTTTAAGCCTTTCAGCCTGCAGTTGCACGTCCAATTATTGTTGCTCAGATCCAGGCTGTACAGGGAGTTGGTAAACGCAAAGGTGTCTCCAGATAAGTAGGTCAAACGATTGTTTTTCAACTTCAATACCTTGAGAGCCGTCAGCTGTTTAAATGCATGTGGGTGGACACTGGTGATCTGGTTCTGACTGAGATCTAATTGTTCCAACTTTACCAAAGGATCCAGTAGTTTATATGGGATTTCTCTCAGTAAGTTATCATCAATAAGCAACTCCTTCAACCCGTAAAGGCCTCCAAAAGCTTCGGAACCAATGTAAGAAATCTTGTTCTTACTGAGAGACAGTCTGGAGAGTTTCTGCAGCATTTGGAAAACTCGGTTTCCAATATATTTGATATTATTTTCATCGAGGATCAAAGTTGTCAGTGACCCGAGGTGTGCAAACACAGCACTGTTGTGTACGGATGTCTGGTTATTCTTGGCAAGGTTTAAAAATATGAGCTTCCTTAAATTTATAAAGGTGCTACCACTGATAACATGGATCTTGTTTGATTCTAACTGCAAGTAGAGGAGATTACCCAAGTGTTTGAAAATTGCATCTTGCAGGATCTCCAAAGAGTTTCCATCAAGTCTTAACTTAACCAAGTTATCTAGGTGTGAAAAGACATTTTGATTCAGCTTCTTCAAAGTATTGTTATTCATATTTAAGAGCCTCAGTCTCCGGAGATAATTGAAAGCATTAGCAGGAATGTTTGAGATGATGTTATTACCCAAGTACAGCTCCTCCAGTCTCGAAAGTTTCTCAAAAGTTTTCGGATGAATGTGTTCAATCTTATTGAATTGTAAGTCCAATCGAAGCAACCTGGTAAAACTAGTGAAATCGAAGTCCGAGATATTGCTGATAAAATTGCCCCCTAGGCTGTAAGTTAAGATGTCCATGGCATTTTGCCGAGCTTCCGGCACAGTCCGGAGACCTCGGTTTGCACAGAGGAGATGCTGATGCTGACAGTCACATTGTTCAGGACAGAAAGAGTTAGCGGAACAGGTCAAACAAAGAAACATCAACCAGACCATCCGTAAACTTTCCATTCCCAGTGGTCAGTGCCTTGGTTTTGATTATCCTTTGCATTCCCTCTTCCATGCAGGAGTTTCGCCTGATTTAAACCTTTCCACAAAGAAGCCGAGCAATGGTGATACAAACATTCAGCTTCTCGCATCTATGCTTTGCTAAGTACGCGCACAGGATGAAGGCTCCCAGTTAACTTCTTTTGCAGACTTCATTTGGAAACACAATTACATTCCCCTGGTTGTGAAGAGCAGTCTAAGAGGCCAACGTCAGCAGAGATTGCTACTCCACCCCCACCCCACAACTGCACCAAAACTGCCCCTAATAGTTGCGTCTCACAGTCGTGAAAGCACCAAGACACAAACAAGGAACTTGGACGAGGACAGATTTAGAAAATGCACAAATATATGCCAAGAAAACAGCCGGAAATTTGTACTTCCCTGCATTTCCCTCAAGAGACTTCAGCCAAAACGCAGATGTGTTTATGCAAAGGTCGAGCAGGGAGTGGGAGTAGTATAATATCGAGATACACTGTCCAGGACACTTTCACTGCCAGTGGCTTCAAGGAATCTGCAAACACACAGCAGCGTGCTTCAGTTAGAATGAAACACGTGATTCTCATTAAAATATGTTTTCTTCAAAAACTTACCCAATCGTTTGAAAGGATTGAAGACCTTTATTTGATCCATTGTTCCGATTGTGGATGGAACCCAGACAGTAAGTTTAATTCAAACATTTGCACACTCCTTTCTTGATATTTTTACAAGTATTACAATGCTCCAATCAAAGTTAATACTGTTCTAGTTACAGGTATAGAACCATAATAAGTAAGAATTTATAATCATTGTACATTACAATCTCCAGTGGGATAGGTTGCAACTAAATGATGACATTATCAATTTTAATGTTAAACTGAATGAGCAAACCACTGATGGAAATGAAATGAAAGCAATTAAAAATGGTTAAACTTCAATGCAATAAATTAGTAAAATAAGGTTAAGGAAAGTTCTCCAACTAATAATAAACAGAACTGACCTTAAGTGTAGATTAGCTAGATTTACCTGCTTTTCATAAATCCACTGCATACTCCAGCCAAAATGTCTCCCCCCTCCCCCCCATCCCCATTTATTCACATTTGAACTGCTTTCATAGTTTACTATTACTATAAACAATCTCCAAGAAAGTTATTGCATTGCATTTACTAGTGCCTTGGTGCCTGTTTATGAAGAAGTCTATCTGTAAGCTTTTGCTTAAATTCAATGTTTAAATTCAATGTTAATGAACTGGCAGGTAGCAGTTAATTACACCCCTGTCATGAATGGTTTGATAGATCTAATAACTGACTTCATTTAGTCTGGGATAGGCAGGACAGTCCAAATAGATTTTACGGAAATATTAAACAAAGCCTACATATGGATGGTAGTTCCTAATCCAGCCAGACTATCCGTAAAGGCACTTTCAGACATACGGATGTTTGTGTCGCTATTTTACAGATTATGGATTACATGATAACATGCTGGATATAATTTTCTTATATTATGCAGAATCAAATGCTTAAAGTTATTAGGTACTCATGAGTTCAGACTTGAACATTATCTGAATGTTTTGGTAATTATAAATGGTTAATTTAACTGGAATAACAATATGAATCCTGTGATATCATTGTGCTATACTGTCAATCAAGGACAGTCAATGAAGGGCCTTTGTAATGAGTTACTTGGTGAATATGAACTCTTGCCAAAATATCAATTTTGAATAGACACTTTGCATTACTGCACAGTGCTGAGCATTTAAGATCATGCCTGCTCACTAAGAGTTAACAGCAGCAAACACAGATTGACTATTGGGGTGGAGCTACATAAAGCAAGAACTGAGAATGCATTTGCTTCTTGCAAGAAGGTTTAAAGGGATAGTCCACTGAGCTAGTCAAGGATATATTGATTTGAGCCTTGAATATGTTTCTCAACCAGTTAACTTGATATGTACACCATGCTTGTTGTGGTTAGTGATTGCATTTCATACGCAGGGGACAAGAATATACATTTAACCAGATGGTGTATTACGCACACACTTAAACAAGTGCACATGCACGTGCCCATCCATAAGCACAGACATGCTGCCGTCCAACCTCATTTGAACTCCTTAGCATCACCGGAGTTTTTAAAGTACTTCTTCACTATTAAAATACAGGAAACAACAATAACTTGTAAGAATATATTTAAGGCAGCAAAAATGCCTGAAAGCAATTGGGAGGAGTGACAACAGATGACATTTGAGATACCAAGCTACATAAAGAGAGAGTAGGGCAAGAAACAACAATCTAATGAAAGAGGTTACATTTGTGAAGTATCTTAAAATGGAGAAAAAGTGAAATATGCTTGAGGGAAATGCGGGCTATTGGAAAAGTTGCAGCCAAGGCCAGCAATGGGGGGATTACAACTATGATACTCAAAAAGCCCAATTTGTGAGAGTGGATATATCTTGGAGAGCTCTACGAGGTTAAGAGATGGAGAGTTGCAGAATTTGAAGCAAGAATTATATTTGAAGCAGAATTTGAAGCAAGAATAGGCAATGCACAAAGTTTCATCTTTGCACAGTCTAGATCTACAGCTGCAAAGCAAACAAAATAGTAATTATATTCTCATTAATTTTCCCTCATAGTTTAATGTATTACAGCATCCAGAAGCTCACAGTTGGATATAAAAGTTCATCAAAGGCATAAAAACGGCAACCATTACGAAGGGACACAGACTAAAACAAAGGAGCAACAGTTCACTTAAAAATGAGCACAGTTTTAAATGATAAACTAAACTCAAGAATGCCATTTAAATAGAAACAGATTACAATTAATGATCTGAGAGGAAGAAGTAAGCTACAGACTGGGGAAAATACATCTAATGTGATTGTATGAACTTAGGTAAATAACATATTTCATCAGGAGTGAGATGCTGACATTTGAATGAAAAAACTTGGGAGATTAAATTAAATGAATAAATAAAACTGAACCAAAACTGAGAAAGTGTTTTTTTTTTAATTCCTGGGGAAGTGAATTGAGGTTCAGTTGCACCAAAGTAAAAGAATCATCAGACTGAACGATTCACAGTTGCGAAATATGAAAGGGTATGATGGTTTACAAACTAGTAATACCATTCCTGGGACAGTATCCTCCTGCATAGCAGCTATCTGTTAGACAGCACAGTCTGATACTGTGGCGATAAAGAGATTACATTTGAAAATGAGTAAGTAACAACAGCAGTGAGCTAAATGAAAACAGGTGAGGGAAAAAGGGATATTGAAGAGTCAGCACAGAGCAAACATGAAACTATATGGAGTTCCTTCTCCAGCAAAGAAAGCTATTGTTTTTGAGCTGAGACTCTTAAGGAAACAGGTATTAAATCAAAACTTACCGTTAGAATGCTTGTACAGACAAGCTCACCCCTCTCAGAGGGAGTAGTAGAATTACCAGCAAAACATAGCGAGAGAGGTTTGCCTCTCTGAGGGTGGAGTTTCAATACCAGCAGTCCAGAGCCAGGGACATTAACCCTTCTTGAACCATAATTGGCAACAGTTGGTTGAGGAAAGGCTTTTCTGGCTCGTATATTTAAAAAAAACCGTCACCAGCCTGTCACAATTCCTATCTGAACAAAAGATCCAACAAGTAACACAAACACAAACACTAATTACTCTAAAAGGAGGTGCTTTAAGCCACAGCTTGACCAAAAATGAATAAAAGATTATGTATGTTCCTAAAAACTGTTAAAAGTCAACCCTTGGAGAGAATTGTCTGAAATAGTTGACTCCATTAACAGGAAGATCTTCTAATCCTCCTCTCTTTCCTCATTACCTTTGTACTTATCCTGGAGAGGGAGCGGTATTTTATAGTTAATGGTAACTATGATCCTCAGCCAATTCTCAGATATTTGGCCCAGGGCACCCCACAGAATCAGCTCACAGGATGACTAGCCTCCCAGAGAGACAAAGTAAAATCCTACTTGAAAATGTTTCCCATGTGTGCTAATTGAATCCATAAGATCAGCCAAACAAGATTTCTGAATGGTTTTTAGCTCCTATTTAAATAATATAGCTTGAATAGTTATACCTGAATTTGTCTTGTAATAACCTCTGAAACTTAAATGTGCAGTGAGACATAGTGCATAGGAATGACATGGTATAAAATAGTCATTTTAATCAATGGAGAGTACTAGGCATTAAGACGTATTTAGTTCATTTTAAAAAACAAATTGTTATTAAATTACTCTTAAGTGTGCTTTAAGTATTTTATGTTTTTTTACATTTTATTTCAGAATTTTTTTGAATGTTTGTCAATGATTTATAAATAAGTATCAAAGTGTTTCTGAGCTGCTTCGATTGCAGAATTTATGTTGCTAAAGTGTTGTCATGCAGGACTTTGTCATAAGGTATGGACAGACAACAGAATGCAACCTTCCATATGAGTTAGTGTATAAAGAATGTCTGAACTTTCTTTGAAAGTCAGTGGTGAGCAAAGGCATTCAGCCAATGTTTTACACTATGTATTGAAATATTTATCAATCGTAAGCAACTGGAAGGCAAAGATTGAAATGTCTTTTTTTTGGATTGTTTTCAGGAATGGTTAGGCCAGGGAGAAAAACAAAACAATGTTTTCTGGCGTATTTTCCAGTGATGAATGTTTTCTCTTCCACGTGGGATAAATTCAGAAAATGCTGGTAATGTATAGCAGCTCACTGGGTTGGGCAGCGTGAGCTGGGAGGGGTGGGGGTTGGGGACATGGTCTCTTGTGGTCAAGGGGAGGGGGTGCTCATTGGCCTGAGGCATCAGTCCTGTTTCGTGGCTGAGTGTTTCCAGCAGTTTCTGTTCTTGTTTTAATTTCCAGCATTTGCAATTATTTTTTTGTTTTGCTTTTCAATCCCTGGCTGGTTCCAATATATTTCCAGTTTTCTCTCTCCAAAATTAATGCCCGATTTGTGTGTTATCAGCATTCTTATCCATTTCAGGCTGCAGTGTGTTGTATCTTCCACTTTGAGCAGGTCTTTTCCCTCTGCTGCCCATCTCTTTGCAGCTCCATCAGACACCAGTCTGGGTCATTGGTATTCCCTTGTCTCCACCTTACCACATACATTGCCTGAGTTCTCTTTGTCTTCTCAACAAATTAAAGAATGTCCATCTTTAAAATGTATCCACAGTACTCAAAATCATTGACATGTTAATTCTGTTTTTGTTTCTTACAGATGCTGCCTCAACTATTTCCAGCAATTCCCATTTCCATTGTGTGCAGTTCCCTGTGCTTGTCCTTTATTTGGAATTTAGTTCCTCTGGAATTTCAGAAAGACAACAGCGCTCCACCCAAATGCCAATGACATCTTGTTCTTCATCGTTATCATCGCACTTCTTCTCCGCTGCCTCTGATTTGTCATATTTTTTGTCCAAGATCCAGGATTAGATGAGCAGTTTTCATACAATGAAGTATTATGAAATGTGTGGGCGTTTCCCTTGTCTGGTGCCAACAGATCATTTCCAAGCCTAACAGTTCCATTCCTTTCACTATAGCCACTGTCTGGTGCTGTGATTTAAAATTATTTGACCCAATCTGACTTTCTAATCCCACATCATCGCTGTACGAAGTTTAACTCAAGTATTGGTGAAATCTTCATCCATATCTTTAATTCAAAGTTTTAATTTTTGAATGGGTTCTGGCTCGCCTTGCAACCTCCATTAAGTTGTATTCATCCAAGATCTCCTGGTTGTATTCAACTGATACCATCCACTTTGTCAATGTTGCTGAGTCATATTTGAGTTACAGGTAGTTACTGAGTTAGTAATGCTGCTGAGTTAATTAAATATTTGTCTTTTTAAAATCCTTCTGGAGACTTATCCATTCCCCATCCTTGTAATCTGTAATCAAATGCACTGCTTTTCACTGCACCATTGATAATGGTAGCCTTAAGATGTCTTCACTAAGCCGTTCTAATTCTCTTTTCTCCTTTTAAATTTCCTTCAAACTTTATAGGTAGTTCAATTTGCTTCAATGCAAGTTAGCATTAGCTGGGGTATAAATGAGACGATTTTTTTTATAATTCGAGTCAGAGTCAGCGTGGAGCCTGATTCACGGTAAGGTGGAGACTTGAGGAACCAAGATTCCCCATTTATGCAGGTCCCACCAGCCAACATTTGGTCCATGTCCCTCGAAACCTTTCCTATCCGTGTACCTGACCAAATGTATTTTACATTTTGTTAATGCCTCAACTACCTTCTCTGCATACTACCACCCACGTACCACTCACAATGTGAAAAAGTTGCCCATCAGGTGTGAAAAAGCTATCCCTATTGATTCCCCTACTCTGGGTAAAATATTCTGTATATTTACCCTATCTATTCCCACCATGACCTTATACACCTCTATATCACACCCATGACCTTATTCACCTCTGCACTCCAAGGAATAGTGTCCTCCCCTGCCTATACTCTCCCATAAGCTCAGGCAACATCCTTGTAAATCTTCTCTGCATTCTTAGAGCTTAACAATAGCAGGATGACCAAAACTGAATGTTCCAAATGTGGCCTCATCAACGCCTTGTACAGTTCTAACATAACATCCCAACTTCTATACTCAATATCCTGATTAATGAAGGCCAGTGCACTGCAAGCCTACTTGACCACAATATCTACTAACATCACCACTTTCAGGAACAATATACCTGTATCCCTAGATCCCTCTGTTCTAAAACACACCCCATTTGATGTTGTCCTGTCTTTTTCCTATAAGTAGGCCCCCCTAGTCATGACTGACCATGGGTGATGCATCCTAGTTTGCAGGTGATGTGTGGTCAGATGCAAGTCTGGGCGATGTCATATGGAGGGCAGGCTGTTGTAGACAACAACAAACTGCCTTTGGGGCTCCAACTCTGGATTTTCTTGAGGTTTACCTCAGGAGCCTTTTCCATGACTGGATATGGCCACAAGGCAGTGCAGGTTTTAAATCAGGGTTTTCCCTCTCCTAGATGGACTGCCTTCCCAGGCTGATGAGCCCCATCTGCCTATCTAGGGACATAATAGATGCTTTCTGGTCCTTTGACACTTTTATACTTCCTTGGGATAGCAGCCAGCATTACTAAGGACCATTCATATCCTGGCCATTCTCTTCTTCTCTCCTCTCTCATTGGACAGAAGATATAGAAGCTTGAAAGCACCAGATTCAGTTAAAGCTTCTTCCCTGCAGTTATCAGACTCTTGAATGGACGCCTCATAGATCCCTCCCTGTAAACAGATTCACCCAATCGACTTCTGCATGTTTCTGTTAATGACTCCAAAATTGGCCTTGCCCTCAATATCGGACAATAACTATGGGCCAGTCCAATCCTTCTTCCCAACTACTTTAAAACTAAAAGAATTAAGGTCACTGGTCTCAAACTGTGCACCAACTGACACTTCAGTCACCTGCTCTACTTTTCCCTATTACAGGTAGTAATAGTCCGTTGTAGGACCCTCCATACATTGGTTAGAGAAACTGCTCTGGACACATTTAACAAATTCCACCCTGTTCAAGCATTTTACACTGTGGGTGATCCGGTCAATATAAGGCAAGTTGAAATCTCCCACTATTACTACTATATTATTTTCATAGCTATCTGCAATCTCCCAAATATCCTTTAATTCATGCTGTCTAACTGGAGGACTATAAAACAGTCCTATCAATGTAAAAAAGACAAAGTGCTGGTGTAACAGTAGGTCTAGCAGCATCTCTGGAAACATAAAAGTTAATATAAACATCTACCACAGTTTCTACCTATCAGTGCAATCATTCCCTTCCTATTTTTAAATTCTACCTATTTAGCCTCACTGGACAATCCCATGAGAATATCCTCTCTAAGCCCTGTAATTATGTCCTCCCTGATCAAAAAGGCACCCAACCCGTTATGCCTTCTCTTACCTGCATGCTTGTAGCATATTTATCCAATAATACTGAGCTGCCAGTCGTCAGTAGCCAATAATACTGAGCTGCCAGACAAAAATATAGCCAAGTTTCTGTTATGGCTATTATATCCCAGTCCCCCGAGCCAATCGAAGGTGTGAGTTCAACCGCCTTGCCTGGTAAGCCTCCAGCATTAAAATTTAACGTATTTTAAATACCATCAGTCTTTCCTCTCTCTTTATTGTGCACCTGCCTATCCCGCTGCCAATGTTGCTCTCTTTGATTACAGTATTTGCCCACAACCTCTTGTCTGTCTCCCTTTTGCTCTGGGACACTTCTGTCCCAGAAGAGATCCCACTGATCCAAAAATTTTAATCTCTCCCCACTGCACTAACATGTCAACCACACATTCACCTGGTCTATCCTTTCATTCCTGTCCTCACCAGCACGTGGCACTGGGAGCAACCCAGAGATTACCATCCCAACGTTGTGCTTTTAAATCTTTCCTAATTCCCTATATTTACTCCACAGGACCTCATCCCTTTTCCAACCTATGTGATTTGTATCAATGTGCACAATGATCTCTGGCTGCCCACTATCTCTTTGAAAATGTTCTCCAGCTGCCCCGAGACATCCCACAGCAGGGAGACAACACCATCCTGGAGCCCCATTTACATCCATATAATCTCCTGTCTGTCTCCATAACTATAGCATCACCCATCACTATCGCCCATATCTCACGTCAACCTACCCTGTTGTTCTTGTGCCAGACCTGGTGCCACAGATCTGATTGCTGCTACTTTTGCCTGCAGAGTCATCCCCCCACAACAGTATTGAAAAGGGTTTAAGTGTTTTCACTGGACAGCCGCAGGGGATTCTTGCACTCTCTGTCTAATCCCTTTACCTATCCTAGTGGTCATCCTTCACCCTTCCTGGTGGTCACCCATCTACTTTCTGTCTGCACCTTGGGTGTGGCCACCTCATAACAAATCCTATCCATGACACTTTCATTCTCCTGAGGTCATCCAGCCACAGCTCCAGTTCAGGGATGGATGGATGGATAATTTTTGTTACCATCACATGGGGTTTACTTTACTTTAGAATTTTGAGATACAGCGCAGAAACAGCCCAGTATTGTGTGCTGACTGGGATTTGTGTGCGACTGTACAAGAACTCTTTCAGTATAGTTGGATGAATTAAGCATGGAGTTCAAAGCAGAGTGGACCTGGACTTGGGAGACAATAGCATGTTTAGGGGATGCAAGACACTGAATGTGATGGAATCTGAAGCAAAAAAAAACTGCTGCAGGAACTCAGCAGCATCTGTGGAAGCAAACGGACAGTCAACATTTCAGATTGTGACCTTGCTTCAGAGGTGGCATTGTAAGGAGAAGATAGCCAGTATACAGAGGAGAGAGGAGGAAGTGTGAGTGTCTGGTACGTAGAACCAGGTGAGGTGGGAGATGGAGCCAGAAAGGAGGTGTAATAGAATTTGGAGATGGCAATGTAATTAAGAAGCAGAGGGAATTTATTTTCAGAACGGTCACAATAGCAGAGTTTTTTTTAAATTGCGCGATGGTGGACAAAAAAAACTTCAGAGACTGCAAGAAGAGAAAAGTTAGAGAAATATCAGAGTTTAAGGCATGGGTAGGATTCTCTTGCAGGATGTTTGGTCCCAGAATCTCACATGTCTCAATTTCATGGAAGTAAATCACATTTGAAATTGGAGGTAAAGATCAGGAAGACAGAGATGGGTTGAAGGTGGGTTGCTGGAAACAAGAGGAATGAGGGGTTTACTGTATCCCAGAATACTGAGCAGTTTTGGCATCCCAAGGGTTAAAGAGACTGACTTTTAAATGAGGAGCTCTCTCCAAGGAAAAAACATTATTCTGTACACTTTTAAAAAAAAACTTCATTGTGAATTTGTAATTAGTTTACTCAAAGTCAACGTAATTTTTATTCCCATTGA
Organism: Okamejei kenojei; assembly: GCA_035221665.1. Taxonomy (NCBI): domain Eukaryota; kingdom Metazoa; phylum Chordata; class Chondrichthyes; order Rajiformes; family Rajidae; genus Okamejei; species Okamejei kenojei. The sequence continues at coordinate 60,406,541 of CM069132.1, read as the reverse complement.
GGAAATACTCATTGACATTTTTAACACATCTGGCACAAGAGGTTGTTCACACTCGACACATGGGAATAGGAAGCGACTACAGGTTATACAGTGCCCTCCATTAATGTTTGGACAAAGACCCATAATTTATTTATTTGTCTCTGTACTCCACAATTTGAGATTTGTAATAGTAAAAAAGCACATGTGGTTAAAGTGCACATTGACAGATTTTATTAAATGCCATTTTTATTCATTTTGGTTTTACCATGCAGAAATTACAGCAGTGTTTATACATAGTCCCCCCATTTCAGGGCACTATAATATTTGGGACACATGGCTTCACAGGTGTTTGTAATTGTGCAGCTGTGTTTAAATGCCTCCTTAATGCAGGTGTAAGTGAGCTCTCAGTCATTCCATCACCTTTGGAAACCTTTATTGTTGTTTATCAACATGAGGACCAACGTTGTGCCAATTAAAGTCAAAGAAGCCATTATGAGGCTGAGAAACAAGAATAAAACTGTTAGAAATATCAGCCAAACCTTAGGCTTACCAAAATCAACTGTTTGGAACATCATTAAGAAGAAAGAGAGCACTGGTGAGCTTACTAATTGCAAAGGGACTGGCATGCCAAGGAAGATCTCCACAGCTGATGACAGAAGAATTCTCTCTATAATAAAGATAAATCCCTAAACACCTGTCCGACAGATCAGAAACACTCTTCAGGAGTCAGGTGTGGATTTGTCAATGACCACTGTCCACAGAAGACTTCATGAACAGAAATACAGAGGCTACACTGCAAGATGCAAACCACTGGTTAGCTGTAAAAATAGGATGGCCGGGAAGTACTTAAAAGAGCAACCACAGTTCTGGAAAAGGGTCGTGTGGACAGATGAAACGACGATTAACTTGTATCATAGTGGTGGCAAGATCAAAGTATGGAGGAGAGAAGGAACTACCCAAGAGCCAAAGCACACCACCTCATATGTGAAACACGGTGGTGGGAGTGTTATGGCCTGGGCATGTATGGCTGTTGAAGGAACTGGCTCACTTATCTTCATTGATGATGCAACTGCTGATGTAGCATAATGAATTCTGAAGTGTATAGACACATCCTATCTGCTCAAGATCCCAAACATGCTACTAAAGCAACAAAGGAGTTTTTCAAAGTAAAAAATTGTCAATTCTTGAGTGGCCAAGTCAATCACGCAATCTGAACCCAATTGAGCATGCCTTTTATATGCTGAAGAGAAAACTGAAGGGAACTAGCACCCAAAACAAACATAAGCTGAAGATGGCTGCAATGCAGGCCTAGCAGAGCATCACCAGACAAGACACCCAGCAACTGGTGATGTCCATGAATCGCAGACTTCAAGCAGTCATTGCATGCAAAGGATATGTAACAAAATACTAAACATGACTACTTTCATTTACATGACATTGCAGTGTCCCAAACTTTATGGTGCCCTGAAACGGGGGGACTATGTCCACAAAATAAAGCAATTATCTTTCCATTCATATCTTCTATGCCTTGACAAATGGTTAAAAAAGCTTTAATTACATTGCACAACAATGTTTTTGTTCTTTATTATCTCATTAACATACAATCCCTTCCACCCGCTGCTCCACAGAATTAATTCCACAACAAAGATCAAAAGAAAAATCCTGTTTTGGAGATGAAGCGGTCAATCATGTCAAAGGCTCTTTCAGGTTGATCATATGGCAATATGTGTCCTCCACCTCGAATAATTACCTTGAACAGAAATAATAAAATCCATCTTATTACAATGATAGCAGCAAAAAAACTATTTGCTGTTATTGCAAATCAACGCTTCCTGAATATCATGCAGTTTCCAGCAACAATTTTACATATTATACTGTTTATCTCTTGTCAAGAATCATTGCAGTCATCTTGTTGGAAAACATTTTGTAGAGGAATAGATATCATAATCATTTATGAAATAATTCTTCACTCTTTCCTCATGAATAACCACTGTGTATTTTATTTCACAATTCCTCATGCCACAGGGCATTACTCAATTTCAGCTTTGATTGCTAAAGGCAATAAAAGAGATGAGCATGTGACTTTTCCCCTCTCCACTTTGCCATACAGTTCATTTCTGATCTGTGGGGTAGGAAGGGGCTTAATATTTCCCAATAGTAGCAGATGAAAATTGCAGACTGAAATCAATTAAAGAGATCTAGTATCTGGTAGACGTTCAAGGTTGAACTCAAGGACTTATGCAATCCCCCGTATCCTGTAACACTTGCATTATTAACTCCAATATGAGATCAGGCGATAGGTTTCAACCAGTAATTTAGTAAGGTGGTTTGCATTGCAATGCCTTTAATTTTATTAATGTTCCAAAGGTGCTGGGCACTGTGTGATGGTATATTTACCAACACACTGCATCGAGTGAACTTGCAACCATAGCATAGAAATTATAGTTGGCCATCTACCTGGCATTGGGAGACTCCATTCATTCCAATGGAAGGAATCATCGCAAGGGAGCAAAGCAATTTACATTTTATAATTAACCTGGATTTAAATACTTCTAATCCTTTAAAACATAGTGTTTTAATTTATGTTAGAAATGTAATTTAAAACTTATGTTTCTAATTTAATTACTTTTCGATTGTATTAAATTACAGAAAAATTCAGTGCTTGTACAGTATTTGATGGATTTGACAGCCTACTAAGCGGGGTTCTGCTGAGCCAGTTAGTAAGGTTCTTCATTTCTTTCACAAATTTAGACTTCAACTTCTGCACAAGGACCCGCCGTAAAGGACCAGGCCTACTTGGGAGTGCAATATGACAGCAGAAGATTCACAAAAAGTAATTTAACACTTACCTAAAAAAACACACAAATTGCTGAAGTAACACAGCGTGTGAGGCAACATCTCCGGAGGGCTAGCGTACCAATGAGTTCATCATAAGTTTATGTCATAGGAGCAGAATTACGCCATTTAGCCCACCAAGCCTACTCCACCATTCAATTATGGTTGATCTATCTTTCCTTCAACCCCATTCTCCTGCCTTTTCCCCATATCCTTTGACACCCTTAGTATTCAAGAACTTGTCAATTCAGTTTCTAAAATACCCAATGACTTGGTCTCCACACCCATCTCTCCCAATCAATTCAACCAAACACAGCAAGATATTCCTAGGGAGACAAAATTGCTGGAGAAACTCAGCGGGTGAGGCAGTATCTATGGAGCGAAGGAAATAGGCAACGTTTAGGGTCGAAACCCTTGATATTCCTAAACATTGTACGTTTCTTTTCAACGAGCATCAACAGTTCCTTGTGTCAACTTAATACTTGCCTCATAGATCAGGTATCACTGACAACGAGTTCAGTCTCAATGACATATTTCATGAATCCATTTTAAAATGCAGAAACTGCAACAGCGAAACGTTTTAGAGGAATTTATTTATACAAATCACCTAAAAACACAGTGTACATGCAATTCTTGAATGGAAAAGAAATGTTTTGATTAAAAGTGAATGTATCTGGATTCCAATCAACAGTTGTCTCCTGCAGAACAAGAAGTTTGAAATGTTTGGCAGCTGTGCGTTGTCAGTGAACGCTTTATAATAAAGGGCACTGCTTCATATTGTAACTAATCCTCATTTCAGCACTATGTCAGGCGAATATAGAAACCAGGTGCAATTTTTTATATAATAGTAAGATTAACGACAACTTACCAGTTTGAAGTTCTCGTTAATCTTAGTATTATACTACATGAAGGAGCCCGTACAGCCGTTCGTGCGTCAATCTTCAAAGCAACGGTGTGAAATCACAGATAATAGTGACTGAAGTATAATAGTAAGAACAAAAGACTAGACCTACCAGATGACATTTATGAGGGTTGGGAGTGGAGGGCACGTAGTCCCTCATCGTAACTCCTCATAAAATAAAGATCAAACTTCAAACCGGTAAGTTCTCATTTAATCTTACTATTTTACTTCGGAGTCACATGACTACGTGAAGACTTCAAAGCTCTGTGATTTCATGCCATGTGAAACGAGTATACACAACCACAGCTGCTTCATTGACAAATGAAGGGAAAACATTCATAATGCATACAGTCATGACATAGATGTAAAACATGCTGATGCTGTTTAAATGAAACAATAATATTTCCATCCCTCACCCAGATGGAAGATATAACCAGAACATAAATAGAATTAACAAATTCCCCGTGGTTCAGCAATGGGTCATTACAGATGTTTGGAGATTCGCTCGTTGGACCATGCTGCAACCGTAACAATGTGACCTAGCGGAACGTAAATATCCTTGCTGCTGATGTTGGAGCAGCCCTCGTGGAATGAGATCTGGAATCAGAATCCATTCCTACATAACACAACTCCGTTTTTATCATCTGGAAAGGCCTGAACAATACGTTCTCCCAAATATTTTGTGACTAACAACATTGCTAGTCCAGAACTCCAAGGCTCTTGATGACCTTGACATATTGTTGTATATATGTGTGCTTACCTTATCATAGGTCCCCTGGTATGCCTGTGACTATTTTGAGACCAGACCACCTTCTGGTCTGCTCAAGTATTTATAACATAATATTATATATTATAATTTACAGACGTTATCATCCTGTACCATCACAATTATGTAGCGACTGAACCTGCTGCACTAAACCAGTGCTAGAAAGATAGCTACCTAATAAACTCCAGCCAAATTTAAGGATATAGCTGCAGCTTTCTGGTAAAATAGTGTTCACAAATGTCAACATCGCATATGGCATTGTACCGGTCCTGGGACCTATGTTGATAACCGGTGTGGACCCGACAGAGCGAGTCTTGTTTGCTACAGTCAACTCAATGACCCAATTAATGGCCATATAACCCCAACATCCTACAAGTCTATTGGATACACTTAATCTAACTGGGTAGAGGAGCCCAATTTCTCAAATATAGTTTGAGACTTAACAGTGGATTTTAAACTGTGAATAGTTTTCTTTGAATGCTTTTTTGTCATAATTCTGTTATATTGCCTTATCCTAACAATGACCCCTCATCTCCCATGATCACTGTAAATGGGAATACCCTACTAAACAGCTATTCCCATAAAGCAGCCCTGAAGAAGGTATCGCTGGCGCCCATGAAGCAGCCCTGAACAAAGATGCTGCTGGCACGGCCTTTCCCATAGGCCAGTATTTGCCATCGATTTGGCGTTCTCATGAAGCAGCCCTGAGCAAAGGTGCTAGTGGCATAACCTCTCCAATAGGCTAGCCTGCCATAACTTGGCATTCCCCTGGAGCAGTCCTGAGCAAAGGTACTGCTGGCACCGCCTCTTCAATAGGCTAGCCTGCCATAGTTTGGCATCCCCATGAGCAGCCTAGACCTTAGAATCCTTTATTGTCATTGTACAATATACAACGAAATTTGTTTGGCAGCATCTCCTTCTGTAGCAGCACCAAGCATAAATATAAAAGTCAAGTACATCAGCACATTTTACTGTAGCAACTCTTCACAGGTCTGTTGGTAGTGCTGCTAGCACAGCCTGTCATAACTTGGCATCCCCATGAGCAGTCATGAGCAAAGGTACTGTTAGCACAGCCTCTCCAATAGGCTGGCACTGCCATAACTTGGCATCCCCATGAAGCAGCCCTTCCCAAAGGTGCTGCTGGCACAGCCTCTGCAATAGGCTGACACTGCCATAAACTTTAATGCTGATCCAACTCCTGCTGAAGGAGTGTCTCTAAATTCAGGTCAGTTAAGCCCCATCCCTTAGGGACTACTGCGGTATGGAACCACACTATTCTCGGATATCCCCTCCCCGGGAACCCAACGTGTGGAGTCACTGACCGCGTTATCAGTGACTCCGATCGCGAACCCGACATTCCCAGCTGTCCGCTTCCGCGGTCGGGTCAGGGTTTTCCCCCAAAGCCCTAGGCTGGTTCACTCGTCGGCCTCGCGACAATCCCGCAAAAACCTCGGAGGTTCCTGCAGGAGACCTAGAACAGGTAAGAAATAGCACTTACCTGAAACTTTTTTAGACTTGCCGTTGGAGGAGCTGCACTGCTCCACTGTCATCTGCACGAAAGCGTCTGACGCAATGACGCACGAACGGCTGTACGGGGTTCTTCACGTAATCACTCACGTGACTCCGAAGTAAAATAGCATCATTGGTGACATTATGTGCCCTTGACAGTTGTTAACATTTGAATTGTTAAAAAAAAAAAAAAACATCCATCTTACAAAATATGCACACTGACTTTGTGCTCCATTTCTATTCTCGGAGTGTCTCACAGGAGCACAGACAAGATTGGCGAGATTGTTAGAAAACTTCTTTGATTAATCGGACAGAGTTATTATATCAGTTCAAATTAGAATTTGCACTATCCCTTCCCTATAAAGCAGTTTAAACGTACACAAACACGAACATTATTATTTTTTTCCCCCTCAATGTACATGCTCCTAGTGCATTAGGTACTACGTAGGACATAAAACAGAACCGCACAGCACAGGCCTTTTTGCCCACAATGTCTGTGCTGAACATGATGCTAAAGACTAACTCTTATCTAAAATTAATAAATAGGGAGTTTTTATCCAGGTAAAGATAAAATTACAACTCTAAAGAAGAAATTAAGCCTATAGAGCAAAATAACAGATAAATAAAAATTAAAAAGTATTAAAAAAGACAAAGAGGCCAATAATAGGGCATCACTGTTTCAGGAATCCAAGATTTCTACTGGAAGACAGTTTCTTGGACTGTTCTGAAACCTCAGAGCAGCACTCTGAACCTTAACTGCAGCTTCCAGCTCGAAATTAAAGCCGAGACATTGGCCAACAGACACTACATTAGATTTGGATTCACAAATGTCCCAAGTTGCTTGCATGAGCTCCAAGCTCTGCACAAAACTCTGCATAATGTTGGTGTTGGACTCCTCCACCCGCCCTGACAGTGTACGCTGGCATTCTGACAAGCCTGGCAATGTGCCATGAATTTCCAAATGGCTGCCCCCCTGTATGCTTCTGCATCAATATCTACAGCCGAGTCCCCTGCAGTGAACGTGTGCAAGATCTTGGTGAACTGGCATCTGTTCAAGTTGTTTCCCTGACCTGGCTACAGTCCAGTGATCGCAGGTCCTGTCTCTAATCTTTAAACAAAACATATATCTGAATTTCTGAAATAAGCTGATGGCTGATTACGTCCCTAGACTACCAGCCAGAACTCTGGGCTATGGATTCTGGAATAGAAGTTCAAATCCCATCATGACAGATGAGGAATTTAAATTCAAGTAATTAATGAAATCTGACATTTAAAAAAATCTAGACTCAGTGACTGTAACTATGAAACTATCAAATTAATGTAAAAAACATATAATCCACGTATACATGGGGAAGGAAATCTGACACCCTTGTTTGGTCACCATTCCACCATTTGCAACCTTTTGTCTTTTCACTATCTCCACCCTGTGTGTGTGTGTGTGTGTGTGTGGGGGGGGGGGGGGGGGGGGGGTGGGGGGTAGGTGTGTGGTGGGGGGGGGGGGGGGGGGGGGGGGGTGGGGGTCTGCGTCTGCTCACCCTGCACCTTCAGCTTTCGGCCTCACGCAGCAGATCCCGGTCCCACTCTGGCTTCACTCAGAGGCTTCCGTTTCAACACAGCAGCTTCCGGCTGGTCGCCGAAGAAGCAGACCGCGAGCCGCTGATTCTCCGCGAGCCGCTCAACACACTGCGCCCCTTCAGCTTTTTATTCTCCTCGACGCATAATTGACAGCAGGTTCCGGAAGGGGAGGTTTTTACAATTTTTAAGCCTTCATAACTTTTGTACTATTTCACCGATCGGAACAGAACTTATTTGACTTCTAGCGGAGGAGAATGGTGAGTAAGGTGGCGAAGAATTGTAGCGCTATGGGGGATCGTTTTTGCGTAATTTTAATTAAAACGCAGACCGGAAGTGGTCAAGATGAGAGTTTTAGTAATAGTATAGATAGATATCCAGACCACAAAGGCAGAATCAAGCAATTTAATATCTTATATAATATAATTCTAAATATAGAAACACCAACGACAGAAGCAATTAGAAGAGACTGGGAACAAGAGTTATTGATAAAAATTCTGAACGATAGATGGGATAAAAATTTATTATATGTAAACAAATGTTCAATGAATGTAAGACATAACCTAATTCAATTTAAAATTTTACATAGATTATATTATTTGAAAACAAGACTGAATAAAATATTTTCAAATGTTTCCCCCATCTGCGACAAATGTCTAACTCAAAATGCCACTATAGCACATTCCTTTGTCTCTTGTACAAAACTGTATACATTTTGGAATGAAATTTTTGGAATTTTTACAAAACTATTTAACACAAAATTGAACCCCAACACTGAATTGATTATCTTTGGATCAATGGAAGAGGGAAGTAAACTAACTATATTCCAAGAAGCTTTTCTTAATTATGGTCTAATAACAGCAAAAAAACTTATACTTAAATTTTGGAAAAACGCACCTACGCCAACATTCAAAATGTGGATCTCAAACATGTCTGAAACGCTACATCTTGAAGAAATGAGATTCCTCTTACTAGGCAAAGTAGACCAATTCTTAAAGATTTGGTCTCCGTTTATCAACTTTATAAGCATATGGTGCAACATAACATAACCTTAGAAATTAAATGTTTAGAACTGGGTGACGGATGGGCAAAAATATGAGATAGGTAGATCTCTCCTAATCTCTCTTTTCTTTTTACGTTTTCCTTCTCTTTCAATCTTTTAACTTCTCACCTCTGTCCTTTATTTTTATTTTTTTCGTTTTCTGTTTCTATTCGCTTGTCTATCTATTCCGACATTCTTTATTTCTTTTTTCTCTCACTGTTCTTTTATTATTGAACTAAAAGTATGAAGTTGTACAAGAATGAGAATATGTATTTATGTATTAGGTACTTAAGTACCAGACTACTGTACTTACTTCTAACAAAAATAAACACAAAAAAAAAAAAATTTAAGAAGAAAAAAATAAAATTAAAAAAATTAAAAAAAAAGTTATCCAGACCAGTGAAGGCAACAATACTTGATGCCTTCTTTATCACTTGTTGCCACTTTCAGGGAGCCATGAACTTGGGTCCCAAGATCCCTCTGTATATCAATGCTGTTAAGCATTTTGCCATTAACTGCATTCTTTCCCCTTACATTTGACCTCCCAAAGTGCAACTCCTCGCACTTGCTCAGATTAAACTCCATCTGCTATTTCTTCACCCATATCTTTAAATGACCCATATCCTACTGTATACTTTGACATCCTTACTCATTGTCCACCACTAAACAACAATTTTTGTGCCATCTGCAACCATTTACACCAAACTCATTTATGTATCATGAACAACAGCGGCATGGTGGCGCAGCGGTAGAGCTGCTGCTTTACAGAGCAAAAGAACCGAGTTTGATCATGACTACGGATGCCTTGGGTGTCGAATAGTGTTGGTGTGTGGGGATCGCTGGTCAGTGCGGACTCGGTGGGCCGAAAGGCCTATTTCTGTACTGTATCTCTAAGCTAAGCCGAACAAAGGTTCCAGCACAGATCTCTGTGGAACTCCACTGGCCACAGATCTCTAACCATCTCTGCCTTCCATGGGTAAGCTAACTCAGAATCCTAACTACCAAGTCATTATGGACCCCATGCATCTCATTCTTCTGGATCAGGTTGTGAAATGCTGCTCGATACCTTGTTGCTAGTGTTCATGAATGTAGTGCATCATGTGTAGGCTAGGTATGAGTATCGAGTGACAGAAATTGTTGCTGGGTGAGTAAAGAGGCAATGATGAACTGATTTCACTGTTACACGTAGTGAGATATGACATTCCACTAAACCTGACTGTGCATAAAATCACTGAACTTCTTGCCGCATTGCATTTAGGTCTTCAGCATTTTATTCCTGTCAGAGATCACTTCAGAAGCCTCTGCCAAACACCTGAACACATTTCCTTTACAATGTCTATCATTCTTTTCCTCAACCAAGACTTCCAAAGCAGCATTTGTACAACTGCCCAGCCTGCTTTCTCACATGGTCAGTTTATTTCCAGAATGGGTGGCATGATTTGCTGCAGCTGCAGTCATCACCACCAACCCCACCAGTTAAAGAGTGAGATTTAAAGAGTACAGGGGGGTTTAACAACTGCTTGGCCTCTTGCTGTGGGAACAAGCCAAAGCATTTAGCTGCTGGCATTGGCAACATGGACATCTCTAGAATGAGCAGCAACAAGTTGATGCACTGGATTGAATGAACTTGGCTAATCATGCATCTGACTAAGGGTCTCGACCCAAAACATCACCCATTCCTTCTCTGCAGAAATGCTGCCTGTCCCGCTGAGTTATTCCAGCCTTGTGTCTATCACAATCCACTTACCTACTTTGATCCTTAGTTTGTAAACTGACCTTTGAAAAATAACATTCTTATCCCAACATCCTTGAGTATCCTTTAAATATTGATGCAAAGCTGACATTTCAGAGCCAACGATAAATGAAGTAGTAATCAAAATGCAAAATAACACAGTGTTGCAAACCTCAAATTAAAATCAGAGATTGATGAAAATGTGCAACATGTCAAGGCAGGATTTGAGGCGAGGGAAAGAGTTAATGTTTCAGGTCAATGACCTGTCATCAGAACTAACTGAATCATTAACAGTTTCTCTCTTCAAAGATCCTGCATAACCTGCTAAGCATATCCAGCATTCATTTTTTGAATATGAAATATAGCACAGATAATGAAAATTCCTCCTTTTTAAAAAGGTGAACCAAGAAGAAACAAATGAGGGTAGACAAAAGTGCTGGAGAATCTCAGCGGTTGCAGCAGCATCTATGGAGCGAAGGAAATAGGCAACGTTTCGGGCCAAAACCCTTCTTCAGACTGTTTTCCAGTATCTGCATAGAAACATAGAAACATAGAAATTAGGTGCAGGAGTAGGCCATTCAGCCCTTCGAGCCTGTTTATGATCATGGCTGCACCTGCCTTGATCCCCTTAGCCACAAGGGCCACATCCAACTCACTCTTAAATATAGCCAATGAAACTTCAACCCTACAGAGAGTTCCAGAGACTCACCACTTTTCTCTGTGTGAAGAAAGTCATCTCGGTCTTAAAGGATGCTGTGACCCTTGTCTGGACTTCCCCAACCTCGGGAACAATCTTCCTGCATCTAGCCTGTCCAACCCCTTAAGAATTTTGTAAGTTTCTATAAGATCCCCTCTTAATCTCCTAAATTCCAGAGAGTATAAACCGAGTCTATCCAGTCTTTCTTCATAAGACAGTCCTGACATCCCAGGAATCAGTCTGGTAGTTCTATGATCAGCAATCTGCAGTTCCTTCTTAAACATGAAACAAATGAGGTTGCACTACAAACTTGCAGGAAATCTTTCCTTCCCTCAATTTCTTCATTTGAGCAGCATGTAGAAGTTAAAGGACTGACTGCTTCAGTGGAGGAGAGATCCATTCTGTGTTTACATGTGAATATTTTCCTAACATGATTCTATTTACATGCAGAATGTACATCTGGTGACCCCAAGGAAAGCTCCATTCAAGCGTAAACTACTAATTCATCAAACCATTTCCTTCATTTCACACAAGATTATGGAGTTCTATTCAAGTGGACAAAAAACAACAACAAACCAAAACAATAACAAGATTTCAGCTTGTGTAGAAGCAGGTTTCATGTACTACAATATCTAGCAGCTGCATCCCTTTCATTGGCACTCATTCTCATCTGAAGGATAATAAAAATGAATAATTTAATCAGCCAACTTCTTTGTTATGCATTCATAAAGAATATTCACCTCTCCTTTCTATTCTTCCCTCTACTTAATGCAATTGGACCATGCAGGATAACTTTACCAAATGGTTACTATGCAACATATTATCTGGTTGGTGTTTGCAAGCTCTTTAATACCCGACTTCACTGTTTACTTGAAATGTACTGAATGAAAAATTTGACAAAATTGTCCATTGTTCTCATATACATTTTGGAGGAACCATTTGAACAACATTTTGATTTCAATAAAAATACATTAGAATGGGACACATTAAACTCTTAGGTCCATTCCTTCCAAAGGCCATGAACATCTGGGTAAATAAATAAAAATACAAACCAAAATGAAATAAAATCCTTCCCTGCCCACAAACTCCCCCCCAGATTCTACCACTCACCCACACTAGGGGCAATTTACAATGGCCAACTAACCTGCCAAATTGCACATCTTCACAAAGAGGAAACAAACTGGAACACCCAGAGGAAATGTGCAATGACAGGGAGAACATGCACATTCCACCCATCAGAGATCAAACAAAAAAAGCTACCATACTAAAAGACAAAACCTAAGGTTACTCATAACTCATACATTGTGTTATTAAAAAAAAAAAAAAAAATCATAGGATATTTTGCTGTTCAATTCTACTGAATGCATTTGATACCATACCCTGTAGCCTTGAGCAGAGGCAATTCACAACTATCGTGAATTATAATTGCCCTTAATTAAATCCTTCAAGTCCTAAAATACTTCCAGAAAACTTGCAATTAACATAATTTATTTTAGTTCAGTGGCTTCCTCAAAGGAAATAGATTAATTTGGGTCCAATGGGAAATAAAACAAAATAAATATGGCAGGTGTGTTGGTATAGGAGCACTGCTCGCCAATGAGGCCTCGTGTTTTTGGTTTTACCCATATTCACAATTGATTGCTCAGGTTTTCGAGGGATCTGCACACCCAACAACTGGAGGGAGAGGACAATCACTGTTTTACCTTCCTAAAACCACTTGCAGGTCAAGAGAAGGAGGAATGATGCCCTCTCCATCCCCAATAGTACTTTGTGAACTCTCAGTTAATCTATCCAGTGCCTCATAATGTCCTCCATAAATTACTCTTCTCCAGAGCAACTGAAAATCAAAATATTGTGTTTCCTGGAAATCTGAAATAAAAAGAGGAAATCCTGAAAACATTCAGTAGGTCAGGCAGCACCTTTGTAAAAAGAGTTAACATTTCAGGTTAGAGCCTCTAAAAATTGGGAAAGAAAGAAAGCAGGCAGGCAAGCTTGAAAAAGTGGATTACCATATTATCTATTAAGTGTTCACCCTATCAAAGTAATTGCCTTTTCCCCATCCATTCCCCAATTAACTGAAAACTATCTTGCTTTCCCAGTTTTCAGTTCTGATGAAGGATTTTTTACCTTCTATTTCTCATTTTTCAGATGCTGCCTTACTTGCTGAGTGTTCGCAGCTTTTTTGTTTTTATCGGGTTAACTCTTTTATCCTCTCTTCAGCCCGATTTTAGTTCACTCCCATTCTGCAATCAGCCCACTCTTCAAAGCTATGTAGGAAGGAAGGTACTTTCTACAAAAGAAAGACAAGGTCCTTGTCCATGTTCATCAATGAAAGTAAGCATGCAGGTACAGCAGGTAGTGAAGAAAGCGAATGGCATGTTGGCCTTTATAACAAGAGGAATCGAATATAGGAGCAAAGAGGTCCTTCTGCAGTTGTACAGAGCCCTAGTGAGACCACACCTGGAGTATTGTGTGCAGTTTTGGTCCCCTAATTTGAGGAAGGACATTCTTGCTATTGAGGGAGTGCAACGTAGGTTTACAAAGTTAATTCCCGGGATGGCGGGACTGTCATATGCTGAGAGAATGGAGCAGCTGGGCTTGTGCACTCTGGAGTTTAGAAGGATGAGAGGGAATCTCATTGAAACATATAAGATTGTTAAGGGTTTGGACACGCTAGAGGCAGGAAACATGTTCCCGATGTTGGGGGAGTCCAGAACCAGGGGCCACAGTTTAAGAATAAGGAGTAAGCCATTTAGAACGGAGACGAGGAAACACTTTTTCTCATAGAGAGTGGTGAGTCTCTGGAATTCTCTGCCTCAGAGGGCGGTGGAGGCAGGTTCTCTGGATGCTTTCAAGAGATAGGGCTCTTAAAAATAGCGGAGTCAGGGGATATTGACTGGGGTACTGATTGGGAATGATCAGCCATGATCACATTGAATGGCAGTGCTGGCTCGAAGGGCCGAAGGGCCTACTCCTGCACTTATTGTCTATTGAATTGCAGATGCTGGCATATACCAACGATAGACATAAAGTACTGGAATAACTCAGCAGGTCAGGCAGCAACTCTGGAGAAAAAGGATTGGTGAAGTTTCAGGTCGGGACTGACTCACATGACTAGTCACGTCTGCAGAAGAGTCCCAACCTGAAACGTCACCCATCCTTTTTCTCCCGAAAGATGCTGCCTCACCCATTGAGTTACTCCAGCACTTTGTGTCCATCTTCACTCTTCCATATGGATGTATCCCCTTTGCCTCTACTCTACCCTGCACAAGCTAGTGTCACAGACCAACTCAGATGACAACTGCGACCAGGAAAGTAATTCCAAAAGGGCCATCTGGTCTTGCCTTAAAAATGCAGCAGAAACCACGGGAAATCCATATTTCCTAATTTCCTGACTGCAAAATTCATCTGTTCCCACTTCTGTTTCTCACCCTTGTTCCCTCTTCATAAACACAGAGGCCATCGATACTAAATCATGCTGACAAATCCTTGTGGTTATTGCTCTTCAGACAAACTCAAAGAGTGGACCACAAATGGCATAATTATCAGTGTAAGATCATTCATTGTCTGTTTGAAGAGCTGGAAAACACTCATGCATCTTATATATTATATCAGATCTCTCCTCCACCATTCCAAATTTCTCGACAAATTCTACTGAACTCTTTCTGGATCAGGTGGCTGAACTCCGCAAATTTACAGCTTTCTCATGAGGGAATTCTCACCCACAAGTGTTGACCACATCCATCCCATACTCATTAAACTACCACATAAGCATGAAAAAAACATCAACCTTCCTAAAATATTCTAGCATTATACATACAATAATTAATGGTGAAGAATAACAATTAAATTTTCAGGTCAGAGGATCATCGAGTCAATGGTATCTCCTCAAACCTCATCAATGGGCTGGCACAGGTGCTGGGAGTTTAACTTGCCGCTGATCATCCTCAGCCTTCACTATCTGGAAAGTTCTGGATGGAATTGAACATTGTAGTCATCAGTGAGCATGAACATTTCTGATGATATGATGGATGGAATTGTATTAATGAAGCAAAAGACGGCCGAGTGTGACTACTGCCTGATGGAACCTCTGTAGCATTGACTTCTGAACTTGTATACAGAGTCTAGAACAATTGGCTTCCAACAACCACAACTATTTTCTTTCTTGCCCAATAATACTTCAACCGATGGAGAATTATCTCCCCAAATCCCATTAACTTCAGTTCTATAAGAGTTCCTGTCATCTCTGAAACTCAGCTCTTTCATCCAATTTTTACAACCCTGTAATGCGATCAAGAGATAAGTGATCCTGATGAAACTCAAGCTGAGCATCAATGAACAATATATTGATGAGTGAATGCCACTTGATTCTGAAACTTACAAAATACCCAGTAAAAATTGTAACTCAACTCTGAGCAATCTGGCTCTGTAGATTATACGAGTCCTGTTAGTTTACCCACTTTACTGTCCCTTCTAGAATAGATTGAAAGGATGGGCTAGGAATCTGTCCTTGGATTTCCAGCAGCGCTGTCCAATCTTGTATTGGAGAGGCATAGTGCAACTCAAAACATTCAGATTTCATATTTCTTACTGGCAAGAGAAAGACTTCTTTACACCACGAGAGATTTCCATCTCCCTGGCTGGAGTGAAAGTTCACATGGAGAATTAGGGCCAGAATTACACCATTTAGCCCCGAAGCATACCAACTAGTTTGAGCAGTTCAATGGAAAGGATAGCTTTAGATGTTTTTTTACATTCAATTCATTTACAGCCATTGTCAAAATTATTTCAGACAATCGACCGGCCATTATAGATAAGTTTTTTTGGAATGCTAAAATTTGACAGGCTCTGACATTAATATACCACAAAGGAAGAAGCTAATGCAAATTTCAGTTGAAATGTTCCTTTCAAAACACCATTTGTAATTTGCAATTCTTTTAGACTAAATAGATTTTGAAGTATATTATGTCAGGGCTAAACATGTCAAACATTCTGCTAAACGCTCTGGAGTTTCAGTAGGAAAATAGTCAAATTCCTGTTTTCTGAAAGGATTTGTGCTTATTGTATCCGATATGTTATTGGAATATCTTATGGAGAAGAGGGTAGTTAATTTGAGGCATATGGTAAATGCATCCGTGGTTTTTACAGTTTGTGTTACACTTTCTAAAATATGCAATAACTTAAATTCTGAATTACATTTTTTCTTAACAGGCCAAAATTACATATTTTGTTGTAAAAATAACGAGAAATAGAAGGAGGAAGCCATATGGCCCGTTGTCTGCTCCATTTTACACAATAAGCAGAATTGATTTAACTTTCCTACTCCCCTTAAATCCAAAAATCTGTCCATTTCAACCTGCAGTTTATTCACTGACTGGGGTGTTGAGGTGTTGAATTTTAGGAAGCCAAACCAGGGCAGAACATTCACAGTGAACAGTAGGGCCCTGGGGAGTGTTGCAGACCAGAGGAACCAGGGAATACAAGTAAGTATTTTCCCTGGAAGTGACATCAGAGGTAGATAGGGTGATGAAGAAGGTTTTTGGCATTGGTCAGGGAAATGAGTATATGTTGGAATGTTATGTTACAGTTGTACAAGATATTGGTGATACCACACTTCGAGTATTGTGTTATGTTCTGGTCACCCTACCACAGGAAAGATGCCATTAAGCTGGAGAGAGCTGGCTCCATGGTATGCTCATCCCTCCCCCGCCACCCTTTAACCCTCCCCAGGCAATTTGCTCTGCAGTCACAGAAGGTATAATATTTGTGCCTACACTTTCTCCCTCACCTCCATCAGTAACCCAAACAACCCTTTCATGTGAGACAAAAATTTACACACCACCTCCATCCTTGTCAATTGCATTAGACGCTGTCAATATGGCCTCCTCTACATTGGTTAGATCACTGTCAGAGGGAGGCCACAGGCAAACTGGAGGAACATTATTTCATATTCCACTTGGGTAACCTAGCGACCAATGGCATAAACATTTAAATCTCTAATTTCTGGTAATTCCCTACCACGCTTCCCCCCCTCCCCACCTCAATTCCCCAATCCAGGTCCCTTCCCTTGTCACCCAGTTCCTTTCCTCTTCTCCCCTCCTCCTTCTGCTCACCACCTGCTGGCACTGGAGAGGGTCCAGAGGAGATTTACAAGACTGGTCCCAGGATTGAGTGTGGTTAACACATGATGAGCGTTTGACAGCACTGGCCTGTACGTGCTGGAGTTTAGAAGGGTGAGGGGGGGACCTCATTGAGACTTACCGAATAGTGAAAGGCTTGGACAGAGTGGATGTGGAGAGGATGTTTCCACTAGTGGGAGAGTCTAGGACTAGAGGTCATAGCCTCAGAATTAAAGGACATACCTTTCGGAAGATGAGGAGGTTTTTTATCGTCAGAGTGTGGTGAATCTGCAAAATTCTTTGCCACAGAACGCTGTGGAGGCCAAGTCAATAGATATTTTTAAGGCAGTGATAGATAGATTATTGATTAGTACGGGTGTCAGGGGTTATGGGAGCAGTCAGAAGAATGGCGTTATGAGGGAAAGATAGATCAGCCATCATTGAATAATGGAGTAGACTTGATTGGCCGAATGGCCTAATTCTGCTTCTATCACATGATCTTATGACCAGATATCTTCTCTCCACTCCAGTCTAAAGAGGGGTTCCAACCTGAAACATTATCTGAACACCTTCCTCCATAGATGCTGCCTCACTGGCTGAGTTTCCCCACCATTTGTTTTTTGATTATTCCTTAACATTTACAAAACATGCAGAATATTTACAGCTCTGGAGAATACTTCCAACAGCCTATTCTTCAAATGTTTGAAAAAAGAGAATGGCTAATGTCTATTGCACAGCAGACTTTGTCCAGCATGTTCTCGCACAGTGAAGATACAGCAAGAGGACACAAAGTACTGGAGTCACTCAGCAGGTCAGGCAACATCTCTGGAGAACATTGATAGCTGATGTTTCAGGTCAAATCCCATCTTCTGATTGATGATACAGACTGACGATTCAGACCGAAAAAATAACAATCATGCCTTGGAGTTTGTGCTCCGATGTATAAACATCCACATTGTCTCCAAAAGATATATCAGTAAAGATCCCTCCCTATGAAGCAATCAGAAACACTGCACAAAAGGATGCAGCTTTTGGTTGGTTTCTTCATGTTAAAGAGATCTCACTATTTTATTACTGCGTCTCTAAGCGACTGGTTATTTCTGCAATGTGTTGCAATTGTAAAATAAAAGAAGCAATTGAACCGCCAAAGCCTTCCAAAAAACTTTAGAAAGTATGTTTTATCATTATTATTTGTACAGCTGTAGTTAGAAGTTCTTTCCAGACAATCTATTCCTTTGAGCATATTTGCAGTTCTGTAGGACCAAGAATGTAGAAAGCATAAAACATAGATTTTATACAGCTAGTTTATTTCTGTACGCACAGGCCTGAGATCCCTTATCTGAATTCCTTGGAAAAAGATTTTACAACATCAATATAAATTTCCACAAACCAAATTTTTCACACCAAGGCACTTTTTTACACTCGAAATACCAAGTAGGTGTACATGAGAGCAATGCACAAAGGAATGAGTTTGAGTGTAATTACACAAGATATTTTTCAACACTCTCTCCTTCATTGCATGTGGTTTTTGAGGAATCAAAAGGACTGGGGCAAAGACATCGGCAAGTTATAAAACTAAAAAACTGTAAATATCACTTTCGCATACATTCAATGTAAATTAATAAATCTGAATGGAAATCACGGTTCGGACAAGGCAGATAGCCATCTAGTTTAGAGTATATGTGTAGGAAGGAACTGCAGATACTGGTTTAAACCAAAAATAGACACAAAAAGCTGGAGTAAATCAGCAGGACAGACAGCATCTCTGGAGAGAGGAAATGGTTGACGTTTCAAGTCGAGACCCTTCTCGACCCAAAACATCACCCATTCCTTCTCTCCAGAGACGCTGCCTGTCCCACTGAGTTACTCCAGCTTTTTGTGTCAATCTATGG
Source organism: Okamejei kenojei (assembly GCA_035221665.1). NCBI lineage: Eukaryota > Metazoa > Chordata > Chondrichthyes > Rajiformes > Rajidae > Okamejei > Okamejei kenojei. The sequence goes on along the minus strand of CM069132.1, from coordinate 60,387,497 downwards.
TTTAGAGTATAACCGGGAGCCACAGATACAGATGCTCCCCGATTTACGATGCTTCGACTTACGATATTTCGACTTTACGATCGACAATGGCAGCGAACCGCACATCACTTCCGTTCAAGTGATCGCGATGTATTAAATGCGTTTGACTTGCAATATTTTCAATTTATGATGGGTTTATCGGAACGTAACCCCATCGTAGGTCGAGGAGCAACTGTACTGCATTTGCTTGTCAGTTTTAGGGCATAAAATCATAACTTTGGTAACGCATCAATATAAACAGATTCTAGTGACCCAGCAATCAAATTTAAAGGCATGAAATTATCATTACAAAAGCACTTGTGGGGTAAACTAATTACTTCTGCATTGTCTCAGTCAAAAATATTAAAAAACTGTTAAAATCCATCCACAATTACAAACCCGTGATTATTTGTATATGTTTTATTTCCTATTTAGAACACATTTGTCGGCTTCATTGCTTTTCATTTCCGTATTGAAACACATGCAACAATGAACAATTAAAGAAATGAATATTATTTGAACTACCTTATAGCTTCAAATGGCAGTTATGAATCTTTGTATGGCTATTGTCTTATAATATTGATAGGATGATTACTAGCATACCTACATTTTATCAGCAATGGGCTGTTTTAGCTTTGCAGTCTTTCAGAGATTTATTGACGGATGAGAACGTATTATTTGGATGAGGACACAAAAGGCATGATTAGCAAGTTTGCAGATGACAGAAAAGTAGGTGGTATTGTAGATAGAGAAGATGGTTGTCAAAAATTAAGAAGTTATGACACTATGACTCTTTTATTCCCCCTGTCAATATTTATCCCTTAACTAACATTACAAAAACAAATTACCTAAATGTTTACATGCACAATGCCAAAAGCATGTTGTTTTCGTGGAAATTACCTAATGCGATGCAGTGATTTCATGCATGTGTTTAGCTCTTGGTAAGGAGATCGCTCCATTTTTGGGATTTCCTTTCTTCCTGGGATTAAATCTCCCCAAATTATTTCAATAGTATATAATACTAAAAATTAATTCATTTGGTCAGAAAAACAATAATTCTCCATATTTATGGAAACAAGACATGTCTATACTTTCTGTAGCTGCCACAGGCATTTGCATGCATTGCAGGCTTCCACCCAAGTGCAAATACTCAGAAAGTGCACTTGTGTCATTATGGAGTCCTGCCTTGCATCATTGGGTGGCTCTGTGCCCCCCTCAGCCAAACACCATTCCTACTGAGGGCACTGTTCTTAACAATCCCATTCACTTTCCAGGACACCTCTTCCAAAGTATCACTTCTTTGCAGCATCCATTCACTCAGTAGCACCACTTCTCTATATCTGGAAGAGTGCTGCTTGTACTGTTTATCTCTTCAAAGAACTGGTTGAAAAGGTTATATCCGCTGTGCTTGTTCAGAACTGCAATACATCAATGGACAAAGCTGCACTGAAATTGACAGTATTCAGAGCAGAGTTATATGTAAATCCAGCAACATTGTTCTGTGAATTTTATGATGGAGAATCTCTACCATTCTGAAACTTTCACAACATCTTCAGGCCTGTTGTTTGAGAGTTTGGTGTGTGCGAACTACTTGCCATGTGTCCTAGAACATAGAACAGTACAGCACAAGAACAGGCCCTTCAGCCACAATGTGTGTGCCGAACATGATGCCAAGACCAACTCTTCTCTGCCTGCATATAATCCATACCTCTCCATTCCCTGCGTATCCATGTGCCTATCCAAGAGTCTCTTAAATGGCACTATTGTATCAGTCTCAACCATAACCATCGCCAGTGTGTTCCAGGCTCTCATCACACTGTGATCTTGCCCCGCACATCTCCTTTAAACTTTGCCTTCTCACCTTAATGCTATGCTGTCTATTATTTGGTTATTCCACCCTGTGAATAATGTTTACATTAAAACAGTGACATATTCCAAAAATATTGAATTGACTGTAAAGAATTTTGGGATAACTTTGTTACATTTTTTCTTTTCTTTAAACAAAGAGACAGTGATGCTGTAACACCATCTCACTATTCAATTTAATACTCATTGCAATTCGTCATTCAAAATGTGAGCTTGTCTTTTGGTATACAGTGGCTTGCAAAAGTTTTCATACCCCTTGAACTTTTCCACATTTTGTCACGTTACAACCACAAATGTAAATGTATTTTATTGGGATTTTATGTGATAGACTAACACAAAGTGGTGCATAATTGTGAAGGAAAATGGTAGATGGTTTCCAAATTTTATTACAAATAAAAAACTGAAAAGTGTGCCGTGCAAAAATATTCAGCCCCCCTGAGTCAATACTTTGTAGAACCACCTTTCGCTGCAATTGCAGCTGCATGTCTTTTGGGGTATGTCTCTACCAGCTTTGCACATCTAGAGACTGAAATTTTTGCCCATTCTTCTTTGCAAAATAGCTCAAGCTCAGTCAGGTTGGATGGAGAGCGTCTGTGAACAGCAATTTTCAAGTCTTGCCAAAGATTCTCAAATGGATTTAGGTGTGGACTGGGCCATTCTAACACATGAATATGCTTTGATCCAAACCATTCCATTGTAGCTCTGGCTGTATGTTTAGGGTTGTTGTCCTGCTGGAAAGTGAACCTCCGCCCAAGTCTCAAGTCTTTTGCAGACACTAACAGGTTTTCTTCCAAGATTGCCCTGTATTTGGCTCCATCCATCTTCCCATCAACTCTGACCAGCTTCCCTGTCCCTGCTGAAGAAAAGCATCCCCACAGCATGATGCTGCCACCAACATGTTTCACAGTGGGGATGATGTTCAGAGTGATGTGCGGTGTTAGTTTTCCGCCACACATAGCGTTTTGCATTTAGGCCAAAAACTTCAATTTTGGTCTCATCAGACCAGAGCACCTTCCTCCACATGTTTGTTGTGTCCCCCACATGGCTTGTGGCAAACTGCAAACGGGACTTCTTATGGCTTTGTTTCAACAATGGCTTTCTTCTTGCCACTCTTCCATAAAGGCCCGATTTGTGGAGTGCACGACTAATAGTTGTCATGTGGACAGATTCTCCCACCTGACCTGTCGATTTCTGCAGCTCCTCCAGAGTTACCATGGGCCTCTTAGCTGCTTCTCTGATCAATGCTCTCCTTGCCCGGCCTGTCAGTTTAGGTGGACTGCCATGTCTTGGTAGGTTTGCAGTTGTGCCATACTTTCCATTTTTGGATGATGGATTGAACATTGCTCCGTGAGATGTTCAAAGCTTGGGATTTTTTTTTATAACCTAACCCTGCCTTAAACTTCTCCACAACTTTATCCCTGACCTGTCTGGTGTGTTCCTTGGGCTTCATGATGCTGTTTGTTCACTAATGTTCTCTAACAAACCTCTGAGGCCTTCACAGAACAGCTGTATTTATACTGAGATTAGATTACACACAAGTGGACTCTATTTACTAATTAGGTGACTTCTGAAGGCAATTGGTTGCACTGGATTTTATTTAGGGGTATCAGAGTAAAGGGGGCTGAATACTTTTGCACGCCACACTTTTCAGTTTTTTATTTTTTTTAATTGAAAACCATGTATCATTTTCCTTTCACTTCACAATTATGCGCCACTTTGTGTTGGTCTATCACATAAAATCCCAATAAAATACATTTACGTTTGTGGTTGTAACGTGACAAAATGTGGAAATGTTCAAGGGTTATTTTTGCAAGCCACTGTATTTGACAGGAATTGCAGTTGTTGAAAACCTGAAAAATAGAGAATGTGGGAAACACACACCAGGTCTGGCAATAGCTATGAAATGGGAAGCAGAGTTAATGTTTTAGGCTCTTGCCTTTTTTCCCCAAGATGCCGAGTAATCTCCTTTGTATTTTGAGCAACCTTGCCTTCAAATACATTGTTTTATTTTAACTAACATTCTTTTGGATAAGAATTTATTTTAAAACTGGACCTTGTAAACTATGATCTAATCATTAATAGCTTACGCTTCTGCTTGTATAGTATTATTAGTACACATACAGACAGAGGAGATAGCCCCTTCACATGTTTTGAAATCCAATTCAGCTTTCAAACTGTGGTCCCTTTCCCCCACAACTCAATGCCATGCTCTGCACATGTGCAAACTTTTCTCTCAAAGTGAAAACACAATTGCACTGTTCTTGTAGTTTAAAAAAAAAACAAGCTTCCTCCTCCTTGTGTTGCCATCTGGATGTGTTTGAGGGATCTGTGGGCTTCTGAATGTGCTCAAATGTACTGAAACAAGATTTTTGGGATTGTATAATTTGGACTTTAACTGCTTTAATTTTACGTAAATGGAGTCTCCATAAATGGCTAATCGTGAAGCTTTAGGGGACCTGTAATCAAAAACAATCCAAGCAAAGTGTGTACAGTGTACAAAAATTAGTTTACATTATTACCTGGATTAAGGAGTCAAGCAGATTTATTCCACAAGTTGTTCATTAAATTGAAATTGCATTGTAAGAAAAGGAAAGGACTTGCATAACATCAGACCAACGCAGCACACTTTGCAGCAAAGGCGAGTGAATTTGAGTTTGAAAACAAGGTCATTATTAACCTAAATCTTTAACCCTTTCTCTCTATCCACAGATGCTGTTGAACATGTGAACATTTCGAAGTTTCTCGGTTTTAATTTCATATTTCCAACATCTTCCATATTTAATCTATTAATCTCTATACACTGCCATAAAAAATGGCATTCCAAGATATGGGTGCCGCAAGATTGCTCAATCAACAGTACAATAATAAACTAGTTTGTGAAGTTGGTTGATTTGCATCCAGATGACAAAAGAATCTGGGTCTTTGTTTAGGCTCATGCTCTTAAATGTTAACCTAGATGATGGGCTGAATAGGTCGCAGTGTTACCACTGACTTACAATGAAGGTGACAAGGGCACAACTGAAGAGCTAAGGTTTTATAAAATGAGGAGACAGCAAGGAAGACGGAAGGAGAGACAGAACAAATTCTCGACCATTGAGCATAGATGACTCTGGCTTTGCAGTACAAGTTTTGCTGCCAGATGACATGCTGCAAAATTAGAAGAGGAGATGTGCATGGACATATACTTGGAAAGGGACAAGGTTGCAAAAGATTAGGGGTTTGAGGAGGAAGAGAGTGGTCGATGAGAATCAAAATTCTGATCTATAAATGATGAAATTCTGAGGCAGCCATTGAATCATGGAGTCATAAAGCATGGAAAAAAGCCTTCTGGCCTAATTTGTCCATACCAACCAAGATGCCCCACCTAAACATACTCAATTTTTGTCCACGTTTGACCCATGTCTCTCTAAACATTTTCTATACATATATATGACCAAATATATTTGTAATGTTATTATTGTAGCTGCCTCTACCAGCTCCTCTGGCAGTACATTCCATATACCCACACCATCTGTGAGAAAAAAGGTATTCTTCATGTTTTCCTATTAAATCTCCCCCCCCCTCAAATCTATGCCCTCGCTTTTAATTCCCTTACTCTAGGGTGGAAAAAAGACCAATTACATTCACCCTATCTATTGCCATCATGATTTTCCACCTGTTGGTGCTTTGATGGCAGCCTTACCAACAGTCTGTCTGTTCTTTTCGTGTTTTTTTTGTTATTTTAGTGTGTTTAAATAGTACGTGTTATGGGCCTGTCCCACTTAGGCGACTGCCAGGGACTAATTTTAATAGAATTTACCTACGACACCTCGCAACAACCTACGACAACACCTACGACAACCCACCACAACACCTACGTCAACATACGACAGCAAAAATTGTCTCCACTGTTATATTGAAAATTTTGTGGCAGTCGCCTGTAGTCGCCCAAAAAATCGCCTAAGTGGGACAGGCCCATTAATGTTCTCTGGTTTGTTTTATGTGGGGGATGGGTGGGGGAAATGTTTTTTCAATCTCTTACCTTGCCGGAGACGCGATTGTTCTCCAGATTGTATCTCCGGTCGTTCTGCAGCCTAACATCGTGGAGCTGGAGGCCTTGCTCGGGACTGGCTTTGAACAAACTTACTATCGGAGCCGATTCCTTGCCTGGGATCGACGCTCCAACCGCGGCCTGCTGACTTTAACATCAAGGAGCTCGCAGTATCGGGTTGACACTGACGTCGGGAAGCTCCAAGAGCCGCATGCGGGATAGATCACCCGGCGTGGGGGAGCTGAGATACCCCCCCCGATGCAGAAGCTTGATCGCCCCGATGAGGAGGCCGCCGCTGTCTACGGGAGTAAGATCGTCCCGTCAACGGAAGGTTAGAGACCCCCAACCGCTGGAGGACAAAGAAGGGAGAGATAGAACTTTTTTTTCGTCTTCCATCACAGTGAGGAATGTGGAGGAGTCACTATGGTGGATATTTATGTTAAAATGTATCTTGTGCGCTCTGTTGCTTTTTATTGCCTGATTGCATGGCAAAATATACTTGGCTAATAAAGTATGATGATGAGACTCTCCTTGTGGCAGGATGCTGTAAGGTTGCAAATTTGTTTGCTCCCTTAACTTTTAACTTCCATTTACCACTCTTTCAATGTTACTTGTGACTATTTGACTTCAAGACACGGTCTAACTTTTCATAAAGTGTTGACAACACTTTTACACGCCTCAATTGTCTGAAGGATGGAGACAAGAAGAAAGGGAGGCTCCCCAAGGAAGGAACAGGGAAAAGCCACAACCACAGTTGCAGCTTCTGACTCCAGTATCATAGAAGCAATATCGAAAATGAACGATGAATTGAAAAATGAGCTGAAAAATGAAATGAAAACAAGATTTGGCAGTTTGGAAGAAATGGTGAAAGGGGTTTCAACCAAACTGAAGGAAGTCCAAGGAAAACTGTCTTTATTACAAGATGACAAAAGGATGAAATTGATATCTTGCGAACCTTGGGACGGGAGAGAGATTTGAAGATTGAAAAACTGGAACGGAGAATGAATGAAAACACTCGAGCACTTCAGCAATACAAGGCTAAAAACATGGACCTAGAAAACAGAAGCCGTCATTTGAATTTACGAATTGTGGTTTGCCAGAAGGTCAAGAAGGAGATAACGTTATAAAATATGCTTCTAAAATGATAAAGGAACTTTTAACATTGAGCACAATGAAAACCTTCCGTTTTTGGATAACGCTCACAGGATTGGGAAGAAATCCGGTAATAAACCGAGACACATGATTATTCGGTTTCATTTTTTGCAAATGAAGGAGAATAGTAAGATTAAACGAGAACTTACCAAGTTTGAAGGTTGATCTGTATTTTACGAGGAGTCGCGGTGAGGGATTTCGTGAAGACCCCGCCAGCACGCATGCGCGGCATCCTTCAAAGCAGCGGTGTGGAATCACAGAAACAAATCATGACTAAAAATAGTAAGATGAAAACGTAGAACTTCCTAGTTGACCTTATGATAGAGGGTGGGTGCGGTGGGCACGAAATCCCTCACCACGACTCCTCGTAAAATACAGATCAACCTTCAAACTTGGTAAGTTCTCGTTTAATCTTATTATTTTACTTCGGAGTCACGCGAGTGACTTCGTGAAGATTTCAAAGCTCTGTGATTTCACGCCCTGGACAACGCCCATGCTTATCACACTGTCGCCAGTCTGATGGAGGAAGGCTGTTAATGCAGTTCAGTCAAAACTGGCTGCAAAATCAACACAATTTATTAATCAAATAAACAACAAATAGCCCCTAATTCGGGGACAGACATTCACTGAGCGGTTCCCAGGATAGCTTCAGCGAATGTCGCAGGGGCGACCAGTGGCTTGTTGTAGAACCGTTGAAAGGTTTCTTCACTGGCCCAGCCCGCGGTGGCGAGGATGTGGTCCATGGGCACCTCCAAGGCCCTCGCCGCTGATGTGGATGCAGCCCTGGTGGAATGAGACTTAAAAATGTCGGTAGCAACTCCTGCTGCATCCAGCACCACCCTGAGCCACTTGACGATAGTCTGTACAGTCACCCGATGATGCGGAGGTTTGTGGCTGATGAGGAGCCCCTGTTCCTTCATCCTGATAACTCCTGTAACTCGTATGTAGTGGTGGAGATGGGTGACTATGCAGAGAGTGGCATCTACAGGGTACGCCATAATTCCAACTGCAGCCCATGCGCCCCTGGCCTGTGCTGCTTCAATAATTCTTTGACAAAGACATTTATTTGACCAGGGGTGGCCACCATGCTGTCCAGTCGCAGTTTTTGTAACGTCTGGACTCGCTGGGCTGTAGTCAGTGCCATCAGCATCACCACCTTGAGGGTGAGCTGTTTCAGTGGTAGCTCATTTATTGGAGCCCAGCTCCTTAGTAGGGTCAGCACGATCCCCACATCCCACGTTACTGTATATCTGGGTCGCGGAGGGTTGGTGTTGAACACTCCCCTCATTAGTTTAGACACCAGGTGGTTGGAGCTGATACCTATATCCAGGTATGAGGACAGCGCACTCCTGGCACTGTTGATGGCACTGTAGCTGAGGCCAGCATCGAAATGGAGGCCAGCTAGAAACTCCAGGACATCAGGTATCGTTGCCGAGTTGGAAGACTTGTTGGTCCGGGCACAGAATGCCTCCCACTTCCTGATTTGGGTGAGGTACTGTTTCCGAGTTGATTCTCGGCATGATGCGGCGATAAGTTCTATGGCTCGTGATGAGATGCCTGCCCGGATGAGTGGTCTTTTCAGAACCTGCAGGCCAACAAGTTTAGGTGACCATGGCAAGGATGACTAACCCCCGTAATGGGGTGAGTAATCAATTTGGGATGTTTCCCAATCGCCATCCATGGTTGTTTTAAAATTTTAATGACGATCGGGTACCATGGTTGTGTAGGCCAGTCAGGAATGATCAATATACCAGTTGCAGAGTCTAGTTTAATTTTCTGCAATACCCGACTGATGAGACAGAATGGGGGAAAACCGTAGCAAAACCATTTCCCCCAATGGATAGAAAACGCATCCATTGCTATTGCCCCAGGGTCTGGTTCCCACGACACATATGTTGGTATCTGATGGTTCAGCCTGGACGTAAATAGGTCAATATCTGTTGTCCCAAAGTGAGCTATAATATCTCCAAAAATTTGGGGGTTCAACATCCACTCGATGTTGTCATTGAAGACTCGTGACCTGGTGTCCGCCACTGTATTAAGCTTCCCAGGCAAATAGATCGCAGTAATCCAAATATTTCTTTCAATGCACCAGTGCCAAATTGTATTAGCCAATTCATCACAAGATAGCGACCTGATACCACCCATATGATTGATGTAAGCCACCACTGTAGTATTATCTATTTGCAGGCGGACGTGTAAATCCCGTGAATTAGTACAGTAAGCCCGCAGTCCATGAAATGCCCCCAGCATTTCTATATAGTTTATCCCGTGTGACTCCAGGAATGTAGACTCATGAGAGTTCCATCTGCCACCACAACTGGACATCGTATCAGTTGCTCCCCAGCCTTGTGCGCTTGCGTCAGTTTGTAGCACAACGTCAGGGTTGCTCACTATGATGGGTCTATGACACTCTCTAATATTGTCAACCCACCATTGTAGCACTTTTTCTAACTTCCGGTGGTAACCGAATTGGCCGATCAAAGTGCCCAGCATTTGTTTTTAATGCTGTGATTTTTGATCTTTGTAAATTTCGGTAGTGTAGCGGTCCGAATCGTGCAGCTGGGAATGTAGCTACCAATTTCCCTATAACTTTTGCTGTTTGCCGAATGGTCGGTACCCTGGCGCAAGCAAGATTGTAGCACTCTTCTATTATAGCAGTAACTTTATTGGTTGGGATGGTAATCTTCATTAAATTGGCGTCTAGGGTGAACCCCAAATAATCCATAACCTGTGAAGATGTTAGACACAAACTCAATAGGTTCATGCTTGGCTTTGCCAATTACCCCTTTTGCTGCTAGCCGTATAATTTCAGCATGTCCTGCCTCCACCTCTTTTTGGGATAAGGTAAAATTCCTATGCGGCGAATGCTGGGTAGGGGGATTTATACCTCCAATAAATTCTATAACATACCCTTGAACACTTTGTAAAATAAACTCATCTGTGGTGACAGTTTTCCATATGTCCAAGAAAGCCCGCAATTGCCCACCTCTTCGTGCAGGAGGGGATGCTACGGCGTGAGAGGAACCAGACCCCCTTACCTCCATGGTTAACGGCAGTTCCGTACGTACGGTGTTTTGGGTGGACGTTGTGGAGGTTGACGGGGAGGCAGCCGCATCTTCCATGCAGGCCGCTGTTGGCCTTGCCCTAAAAAAGGTTGTTGTGTTTGTAAACTGGAGATAGGTAGGACCTTTGTGTCCTGTCCGGCAGCCGTGGTTTCCAGGTTGTGTTTGGCTGTTGCCGGTGATATGGGTGAATCTGGCCGGTGGAGGTTTCAATGAGGCCAGCTGTTTTGGCCTCCTCGTCCAGTTCCTTCACCTGTTTGGACAGGTCTCCAAACAACTGATGCGGCGGTGGAGCGGTTGATGGTCGGCACAACCCCGCGAATTTGGGGTTGAGTGTGTGCTTTATGGAGCTCTTACGCAGGCAGTTTATTTCATATTGGGCGTTGCATAGGAGTGCCAGTGCATCTTGCTGTTCACTGCACACATTATCCCCGTCCAGGGTCCTAGCAAACGCCGTTATGCCCGTGGAGAGGACCTTTAAGATACGCTGGAGGTGGACATCCTGCATCCTGGTGGCCGTACTCAAGTGTCCCCAGATCTGGGCATTAACCAAGGGCACACTGAGGTTGATGCAGTTCTCGGGCGGTTTTATTTTCTCCAAGGTATCATTGAGAACCTGACTCTGAAGTTGGTGCGTAGTCAGGTAATCAATGGTGCCCGCCAATTTGTGGTGCAGAGGTTCACCTGTCTGGGTGGTAGCGGCAAATTTACCCACCACATCCAGCATATCCTCCTCATGCTCTGGCTCAGCGGTCACTGGCTGTCCCGGGTCGCCTTCAAACACAGCAGCTGGGCAATCACTCACGCTTCTGGCTGGAGACGATGAGATGGGGTCCTCGCACGGCTAGTGGATGCCCGCGAGTCCCGCTCTTCTCGTTCCCGGTCCCGCTGGAGGAGTTGCTCCACTAAGAGCTCCAACCGCTCTATGTGACCGTCCCTGCTATGTGCAGCAGACAAGCCGACTTCCCCAGGCCCTACGAACTCACTGGGGCTTCCACCATCGGACCACACCTCCGTAAGATGCTGTCTAGGGTCCAATGACAGGTTGTCGTGACCTACAGCCCAAGTAGGATCATACGACTCCCGCACGGACTCTCCGCTAGTCTGTCTTCTCCCAGACTGTGGCGGCCCACCTGTCTGATATGAAGGCAGGTGAGTTGAATCGGCGCCGGCCCCCGAAACCTGGCTCCCCGGAGTCCGTGCAGGCTTACCTCCACATTTGCCCATCTTTTGGCGTGGAGGCGCATGGTCGGCCGGCTGAGCTGACCGACCGCTTCCTGCTGCCACCTCCGCCCTTGACCGCAGCCTGACGGGGTGTTTTGTCGGCGGTATCTGCTCCAGCAGGCCTACTCGACGCAGCAGTGGTGTTGCCTGGCTGCACTACGGCAGATCTCCCTGGCAGTGGTACGTATTGCACTTTTGCAGGGCTCCCCTGACGTGCAGCTGTCCCCCGGCCCAGCCCCTTCGGGTCTTCTGGAACTCGGGGAGAGGTCGCTTGTGAAAAGCGAGGCCCCTTGCCACGTACCCGTTTCCCCCCTCTTTTCTTGGGGGAAGGGGGCTCGAAGTCTGGATCCGTTGCATCCAGCTCCGGAGCGGTAAACCACTCGGGTGAGTCGGCCCCTAAAGTAGCGGGAGCGCCCGACTTCCGCATTCCTGCCCCCACATGCCTCGAAGCTGCCGGGACAAGGGCCGTTGGCTGGTCGAAGCTCGGCTCCTCGACAGCGTCGCCTTCCTCTTGCCCTTGTCCATCCTGTGGGGTAAAGGTAAGTACTTACCTGCCGGTTTATGAAGGAGCCCGAGGAGAGAGCGCACTCCCCCCCCCCCCCCCCCCAGCCTGCCGATGCAAATACGCGCGACGATATATGACGCGCATGCGTGCTGGCTGGGTCTTCACGAAGTCACTCACGTGACTCCGAAGTAAAATATTCTCCAGGCAGCAAAAAAGTTGGGTGTGGTTGAATATGAAGGATGCAAGTTTCGGTTTGTTCCTGATTATAGTTACGAGCTTTTGGAAATAAGAAAGTCCTTTTATGATGTAATGTCTGATTTGTATAAGAAAAAGCTACGCCCAGCTCTATTATACCCAGCTAGATTGAATATTCGACTTTTCAATGGTAATTTTCAATTTTTTAAACAATCCTCAAGACTCCTCCAGCTTTCTGGAGAGCTACGAGGAGGAAGAGGAGTAATCATTAGCTGATTAAGTCTGGAGATTTACTGTTCCTATTTTGACAATATATCGTTTGGTAATGATTAAGAATTCAACTGGACGAGTCCTTTATATATATTCTTTTAAGAATGTCTTTGTTAATTTTGTGTTCCCCTGTCGTTAGATAAACTAAGAGAATGCAGTTCTTGTTTTTCATATCCTGACCTTGGATAATAATATGTAGCACTCGCTCGTTAACCATGCCAGTCTGTATTTTTTTTTCTTCTTCTCTCTCAAAGAGATAATAACGAATGTGTTATGGCTAGGAGTGGCTAAATATTATTCTCGCTATTGCGCTGTTACTAGGAGAGATGAGTTCGGGGAAGGGATTAGGTAGCTTGCTGACTGTCTATTGGTCAGTTTGGGGCTATACAGGGGTGGGAGGGGGGGGGAGGGGTCTTTTGTTCCCTATTTAATGACTGGAATGTTAGAAGTTTGAGATTCTTACACCCAAATGACAAAGAATTTCCATTTTTCTCTCATGTATATCACAGTTTTCTAGGATTGATTATTTCATACTAGATTCTCGGCTAGTTCCATCGTCACTGCATGTGAGTATGACGCAATCGCTATTTCTTATCACGCACCTTTGAAACTATCAATCAATCTACCTGATTACAAGTTTAGTGCTAAACAATGCCGATTTAATGCTACTATGTTTCAAGATTTAAACTTTATTAATTTTATGAAAGATCAGATTGCTTTTTACTTTTTGACAAACTACTGAATAAATATCCAATGGTGTAGTCTGGGATGCTTTTAAGGCATATATTCGTGGACAAATTATTTCATACTCCGCGGGATTAAAAAAACAAAATCAAAAATAAATAGGTACATTGGCTGACGAGATGAAAGAAATTGATAAAAAAATATTCAAAAGCTCCTAGTTTAGAGCTCTACAAGAATAGAGTTGAACTTCAATTGAGACATGATTTGTTATTAGTATCACCGATTGAGAACCAGCTACTTAAAACCAAAAGCCAATTTTATATACATGGTGAAAAATCTGGTAAATTACTCGCTAATCAATTGAAAGCGGTGTCGGCCAAGCGTCAGATTACTAAAGTGAGAAAACGGGATGGTACAGTAACTGTAGACCATGACGAAATTAATAAATCCTTTCAGGAATTTTATACCTCCCTATACCAATCAGATTTTCCTACTGATTCCAATATAATGCATGAGTTTTTAAAGAAACTGAACTTACCAAATTTACCATATAATGAGTCTCTGTTGTTAGATGAACCCATCACGGAAGAAGAAATACAGAAAGCAATCTTTTCAATGAATTCTGGTAAAGCTCCCGGTTTAGATGGGTTTACAGTAGAATTTTTAAAGTATTTTTCAAATTTATTGTCTCCATGGCCACGTAAGGTATTTAAAGAAGCCCTTTTAAGGAATAGATTACCACAATCTTTTTATGAAGCTTCTACTTCTTCAATTCTTAAAAAAGATAAAGACCCTACTGAAGTGACATCATATAGACCTATATCAATGTTAAATGTAGATTTCAAAATTCTTTCCAAAATATTAGCTATGAGATTGGAAAAGATTTTACCGCAAATTATCTCTGAAGATCAGACAGGTTTTATTAAAAAATCATATTTTAACGTTAACAGATTAATGAATATTGTATATACAGCATCAAATAAAACCCCAGAATGTGTCATCTCACGCGATGCCGAGAAGGCGTTTGATAGAGTAGAATGGGAATACTTATTCAATACGCTTGAAAAGTTTAAGTTTGGTCCAAAATTTATTTCTTGGATCAAGCTGATATATCATATAGTTCAGGCTTCTGTACTTACTAATAATCAGAAATCTCCTTTTTTCAGGCTCTTTGAGGTACTAGACAGGGCTATCCCTTCTTTACTATTTGATATTGCTTTGGAACCTTTAGCCACCGCTATTAGGGAATCCCCTAATATTTTTGGTATTGTCCACGGGAATAAGGCACATAAGCCATCTCTTTATGCAGATGATCTGTTTTATTTATTTCTAACCCTGAGAAATCTATTCTGGCAAAAGTAGCGTTACTTAATCAATTTAGTAGTTTTTCTGGTTATAAACTAAATCTCAGTAAGAGTGAGCTTTTCCATTAAATAATCTTGCTTTGAATTATGGGCAGTTTCCATTTAGATTGACTACCGAAAGTTTTACTTATTTATTAATTAAAGATCACCAAGGATATATTTAAAGCTAATTTTATGCCTTTAATTGCCCATATTAAACATTAGTTTACAAAATGGTCACCAATGTCCTTATCCTTAATTGGCCGAATCAATGCTATTAAAATGTTCATTTTACCTAAATTTCTGTATTTATTTCAGACGATACCAATTTTTATTACCAAATCTTTCTTCGACATTATAGACTCCAAACTTTCTTCATATATATGGCAGAATAAAAATCCCAGACTAAGTAAAAAATATTTACAGAAATTTAAAAAAGATGGTGGTTTGGCATTGCCGAACCTTAGATTTTACTATTGGGCAGCTAATGTTCGTTATTTTAACATTTTGGACAAAAGATTTAGAAGATACCCAATGCCCAGGATGGATAAACCTTGAACGTGATTCCTTACAAGGGCTATCATTGGCCTCTATTCTAGGGGCCTCGTTACCTTTCACAATTACGAGATTGAATAAATATACGACTAACCCAATAATAAGACATACGTTCCGAATACGGTTTCAATTTCGTAAGTTTTTTGGACTAAATGATTTTATCTTATCGAGTCCTATTTTATCCAATTTTCTCTTCCAATCATCTAGTACTGATCAAGTCTTTTTGTTATGGAAGACGAGGGATTAGTAGCTTTTCGTGATTTGTTTTTGGAGGGTTGTTTTATGTCTTTTGAACAACTCTCCAATAAATATAACTTACCTAATTCACACTTTTTTAGATATTTACAAATTGGACATTTTTTGAAGGCTGCTCTTACCCCTTTTTCCGCTACCACATCAAACCGAAGTTGAACCCGTATCAGAAAGGATTAATAACGACTATTTATGAGTTGATTTTGAAATTACAAAAAGATATATTTGATAATCCAAACTTCTTTATCTCTAGAGAAATGAGAGAGGATTCTTCAATTAGTCAATACCTCTTCAATGTGTTCAAGACACGCTTTGATACAATTCAAGGTGGTTCACAGAGCTCATATGTCAAAAGATAAACTGGCTCGTTTTTATGGTCATATAAATCCTACCTGTGACAGATGTAACTCTGAAGTGGCCTCACTGACCCATATGTTTTGGTCCTGCCCACTTTTGGAAAAATATTGGAAAGATATTTTTGATACTATTTCTGTAGTTTTAGGTATTGATTTACAACCTCATCCTATTACTGCAATTTATGGGCTACCAATGTTAGATTTTATTAATTTGTCCCGCTGTGCCCATCGGTTGATTGCTTTTACCACATTAATCGCCAGAAGATCTATTATATTTAAATGGAAAGACTCCAACCCTCCAACCACACTCCAGTGGTATTTTGAAATAATATCATGTTTAAATTTAGAAAAAATTAGGAGTGACATTGTTGAACCCTTGGTTAAATTTGGTAATTTGATACTTGGGGAAATTTTATTCAACACTTTCATACAATATAAATTGCTCCCTCTTTAACCATTATAAAAACTATTTTACCTTTATAGGGTGCAACGGACTTGGTGACAATCAGAATTAAATTGTTGAAATTTTTAGTTCAGATTCTGTTTTGTTTTGCTTAGTTTTTATTTATTTATTTATTTTATTTTTATTCTTATTTTATCATTATTTATTTATTTTATTTTTTTAAGTTTAGGAGGGTTTTGTTTTTTCCTTTACTTTTTGTCTTTTTATTTTTGTGTTTTTTTCTACATTTATAAGTTTTCTTTGAAAAATGTAACTATATTTACATAGAGGTCTATATTCAATGTGTATTTTGACACTTGTCTCATATCAGGTTATACCTGTTATTAATGTAATCCTGATCCCTATGTATCAATATCATTGTTATGTTTATCATTATTCTTTTTGCTCTGTTTTTTATGTTTTATTTTTGTTTTTTTGGAAAAAAACACAATTAAAATATTTTAAAAGAAAAAGAATAAAGTAAGATGATGATGATTATGATTTATACACCTCTGTAAGATCACCATTTAGTCTCATATGCCCCAATGAATAAAGTCCTAGTTTGCCCATTCTTTCAGGCCCTACACTCAGGCTCTTGTATCCTGGCAACATCCTCGTAAATCTTCCCTGCACACTTTCTAGCTTAATGGATCTCTCCTACAACAGTGAGACCGAAACCGCATGCAATACTCCAAGTGCAGCCTCATCAGTCTTCGAGGTAGCCTGATTAAGTTGAAAATGTAGGAAACTACATAACAGAAGATTGATTGGTGGATACTTAAAAAAAATATGTTAATTTAAGTGATGTGGGTTTCACAAGCAGAGCCAATGTTTGCTTGTGAAACCCTGGTTGCCACATAATCTGCCTTCATGAACTGCAGTAATTGTTAAGGTATATGTGTATATACCCACAACGTTGTTAGCAAGGGGCTTCCAAGATCCAGCAATGGTAAGGATGGTTTGGGGCTTGGAGGGCAACCCATCATCTGCAGTTATAACAATGGTTTACTGTAAACAGAGCATAGCGGAGAGGGTGGGGTCCGCTATTGCAGATGACGGTTAATAGACAAAAGGACAAAAGTGCTGGTAATTCAGCGGGTCAGGATCTCTAGTGAACATGGATAGGTGACATTCGGATTCTTCTTCAGACTGATTCAGTCGAATGAGTTACTCCAGCACTTTGTGTCGATTTCTATGGTGATCATGGTGCGGTTACCATGGTGATCCTCTCCTCTCACCTGCTGTTGTTTCCAAGGTGGAGAGGGAGGCAGTAGAGGAACAGCAAGAAACAGCAGTAGGAGAGAAGGTTTCACCTTGCAAGTCGGGAGTGTAGTCGGAAGCAGGGGAGACGGTGGAAGCCAGGGATGGGTCGACAGGGCATTTCATTCAACTTAAGCTTACATTTTATATTTGTTTTTTTTATAACTTTTCTGGCACTCCATGCTGCTTTTGAGAAACAGGAAACATTAGCTGGCCAAGGGTGTATTGTAGTTTCTTTTTCATGTGACCTCTGTTGGCTCGGAAAAACGAAGAATCCAGAAAGGCTGGATTAACAGTGTGCCTGAAAATTGGTGTTCAACCTGTAGTAGTGCCGTGAGAAGACTGAGGAACAATAATTCAATGCTGTTGATTAATTTTTGGACTTGCAATTATCGTACCTGATAAAATTCCCCAACATTTCGTACATAGCCGGCCACTTCTTTGTCACTGGGATTGACAAACCAAAAGTGTCTATCTGCCTTTTTGTACTCCGCAGCTTTGGCCCATGGCACGGTAAGGAGGAAACGCTCGGTTAAAGGAGCAGCTACTATTATATCAAGCTGGCCGCTATACATCAATACCTGATGAAGAAATAAACAAACATCAGGATAGGAAATATGAATGATGTTTGCAGGAAGCACTGTGCTCAAATAGATTACATGATGAAGGATTCGGAATCTGAGAACAGCATGTTTACAAGTTTAAGTGTAACTAACTTTACCCCAAGTTTCAGAAGTAACTTTGCTTGGTTTTTGGAATTTCAATCATGTCATTTCACGTGCAAGTTGTTGAATCGTTTGCTTGCCCACCCATGCCATATAAAATATTTAAACATTAGGCATAATGCATATAAAATAACTAAATAAATTGGCTGCAAAGGGATTTGCTTATGCTTTCAGAAACAGATCCTGAAAGAAAGAACAATTGTTAAATGTTCTGTGCAGAACCCTCACAGCTGTTGTGTGAATGTTGCAATGTGGAAATAATCAAGTGGTCCCTGAACACAAGACAGAGATTAAAGTACAATACGTAAATCAGGCCTGAGGGACTTAATTAGTCTAGATAACAATCCATGAATTAATTTCTTCAACTGACAAATTCCTATCTAACATCACTTTGATAAAGGTTTAAAGATTTTAAATAATTATTAGTTTGTGAAATTTCGATAATGTTTATAGTTCTATAATTAGAAATAATTTTATTTCCAATCAAGCAGAAGAGAACAGAAGAAATGTCTCCACCGAACAGCTTTAAATGGCCAAATTGCTTTAACAGGGAAGACTTCATTTTTGAACATGTGCAATATATTTTGCTTGCCTGCTTTATTTATCCAAAATGCATTTATTTTTAAACTGTCTCTGTACCCTCAGGGTCTGAGCAGTCAATCAGCATTCTGTCACTAAGTGAAGATTTGACTCCAATAATTATTGTATATTTGGATTTTGTACTACAGCAATCACCAAGGGCAAACTAGGACAAGTGTTCATGATTTTGAAACAGAAAACGTCGAACTATGAAAACAGCTCTTGGGAGTATTGAGGGAAAATGAAATGGAAGCAAGGTGTTTATATACAAAAAATGTGAAAATGGAGCAACACAACTTAATGAAAAGTGAGGCTACAATCATTAAATATGGCCTTCAAAATCTTAGGCAGAGCAGCATTCTAAAGAGATAAAAATAATGAACATGAGCCAGGAGTCCTAACAAATCAGACATAGCAAGGCAAATAAATATTTACAGTTAAGTAGGCTCAAAAGACAGCCAGATCCTCTTAGGAAATGTGCCAGGAGATCAGAGAATAGCAGAAGTGTTTAATGAGTATATCAGTTCCTTCAAAACTTCCTTCATTAGTAATGTTCTGTGGACCATCCACACCAACATCCAAATCCTCTTGGAATAAAACCTAGAACAATGTTGAGCATACCAGAATTTCTTTAAAATCCCTCCTCTGGAACCAAGAGGATTAGTTATTAATGAGCAGCTTAGTTATATGTTCAGATTTGCAGGCAGATGAAGTACTTGCTTAAAGCAGGTGGAAGCCACACAAATTTCAACAATCTTTATCCCATTGTGTCAATGGAACCCAGAAGAGTTTTGGTTAAAGCTTGTTGTATTTGCCAAGAGGATTTAAATATGGTCAACACTGTTCCAACTGGCAGCACAGTGGCACACCTGGTAGAACCGCTGCCTCGCAGCCTGAAAGACCCAGGTTCAATTCTGACCTCAGGAACTGTCTGTGTGGAGTTTGAACATTCTCCCTGTGACCGTGTGGATTTCCTCTGGGTGCTCCGGTTTCCTTCCACATCCCTAAGACGCAAGACTTTCTAGGTTAACTGACCTCAATAAATTGTTCCCAGTGTGTAGGGAGTGGGCAACACAAAACTAATATAAACAGTTCATCAATGGTCGGCGTGGATTTGATGGGTCTGTTTCTATCTAAAAGTCAAGACCAGATTATGGGATTGCAGGAAGAATTTGATAACGTGAATATTGGAATAACTGCAATAGAGATTAGATCTGGTTAGGTGGAAAGAATAATGATCAAAAATATCTTTGAGGTAGGGATATTATGGGTTATGCAAACAAAGCAGATATTAGATTCTATCTACATTCCTGCAGTGCATTTCCCCTCTTTGACAGCAATTTTTCTGGACATTTGGTTATTGCAGTGTTTGATGATGATCACTACACTAGTCCAGAAACTCCAGAGACACTTTTCTCCGTCTCTCAAACATTTTCACAGTTGGCCAATAAAAATTGATGAATTTGGGAGCCAAACTACATAGTTCCATAAATAGGCGTAATGGACTGTAAAAGGGATTAACCATGTCCATTTGATCTGGTGCAATAGAAAAGCAAAGTTGTGCAGCCTGCTCATTTTAACAATGGCAGGAACCTACTAGCAACTGTCCTCTTCATGCACATAACTTAAACCGGGATTCCCATTTTTAGAATGGCTGATTCAAGTTCACTCAGGGGAAGAGGCCTAATGTGTCTGTGAAATTTGTTACGGTCATGTAGATGGCATTTGTCTTTTGTCAAATGACTTGTGGACAACACCTCCTGTCGTTTCACTAGATGACATTGGAGCAGATGGGGGGAATAAAAGACCTGTCCATTTGTACAAGGAGCCAGGAAGCCCTTCAAATACACATGCAGGAGTTAGAGAGTGACAATAACTGTGGAGATCAGAGTCAGAAATCAATTTGGGATGACCAGCAAGCTGAGCCACACGATCTTATGTGTTGTCAAAGTAATCCTCACTGCCACAGGATAACAGAAGGAAACAAAATGAGCAATACAGGCTGAAAAGATGAAGTACCAATGTTCAATAGATTCAGGATCAGTTCCTGTGGATTGGAGGATAGCTAATGTTATCCCACTTTTCAAGAAAGGAGTGAGAGAGAAAACGGGGAATTACAGACCAGTCAGCCTGACTTCGGTGGTGGGACAGATGCTGGAGTCAATTATTAAAGAGGTAATAATGGGGCATTGTTGACTAAAATCATGCGTGACTAATCTTCTGGAATTCTTTGAGAATGTGACAAGTAAAATGGATGTATCTAGACTTTCAGAAAGCCTTTGATAAGGTCTCGCATGGGAGAATGGTGACTAAAATTAGAGCACATGTTATTGGGGGTAGGTTGTTGACGTGGATAGAAAATTGGTTGGCAGACAGGAAGTAAAGAGTAGGAGTGAACGGATCCTTTTCAGAATGGCAGGCAGTGGCAAGTGGAGTGCCGTAAGGCTCAGTGTTGGGGCCGCAACTGTTTACCATATATATTAATGGTTTGGAAGAGGGAATTGGGAGCAACACTAGCAAATTTGCGGATGACACAAATATGGGTGGCAGTGTGAACTGGGAAGAGGATGTTAGGAGGTTGCAGGGTGACCTGGACAGGTTGAGTGAGTGGGCAGATGCAGTATAAGATAGATAAATGTGAGGTTATCCACTTTAGTCGAAAAAACAAGGGGGCAGATTATTATCTCAATGGGATTAGGTTAGGTAAGGGGGAGGTGCAGCAAGACCTGGGCGTCCTTGTACACACCGGTCACTGAAAGTTGGCGTGCAGGTACAGCAGGCAGTGAAGAAAGCTAATGGAATGTTGGCCTTCATAACAAGAGGATTTCAGTGTAGGAGTAGAGAGGTTCTTCTGCAGTTGTATAGGGCTCTGGTAAGACCACATCTGGAGTATTGCGTACAGTATTGGTCTCCTAACTTCAGGAAGGATACTTGTGATTGAGGCAGTGCAGCGTAGGATCACAAGATTGATCCCTGGGATGGTGGGACTGTCAAATGAGGAAAGATTGAAAAGACTGGCTTGTATTCACTGGAGTTTAGAAGGATGAGGGGGATCTTATAGAAACATATAAAATTATAAAAGGACTAGACAAGCTAGATGCAGGAACATTTTTTCCCAATGTTGGGCGAGTCCAGAACCAGGGGCCACAGTCTTAGAATAAATGGGAGGCCATTTAAGACTGAGGTGAGAAAAAACGTTTTCACCCAGAGAGTTTGTGAATTTGTGGAATTCCCTGCCACAGAGGGCAGTGGAGACCAAATCACTGGATGGATTTAAGAGAGAGTTAGATAGAGCTCTTGGGGCTAGTGGAATAAAGGGATATGGGGAGAAGGCAGGCACGGGTTATTGATTGGGGACGATCAGCCATGATCGCAATGAATGGCGGTGCTGGCTCGAAGGGCCGAATGGCCGCCTACTGCACCTATTTTCTATGTTTCTATGCCAAATACATCCTCAGGATCTTGATCTCACTACTGCATCAGATACAGCTCAATTACTCCATTAATTAGAACTAGTACCCAATAGGAACATGCTTTGCTTCACCTTCAATAGGCTCAGGACCAAGTGTTGGTAAATGAGATGAGTATAATTACTTAATAGTCAGCATGGATATAATGGGCCAGAGTGTCTGTTTTTACAATTATGACTTAGTCGTAATGTAGTATTAAAAAAAATATTTCAAAGGTTTGACAGGTGGTTCTGCCTTCAACCTTGGTTCCTGTCAACGTAACTGAACGTGTCCTTCTTTGGTTCAGTGGGCATTTTTGTTCATTACATCACTATGATGCCCAATGTCATGTCCGTGAATGCAATATAATGGTAAACTATTGTTGTTCAATATGCCCTCTCACCATTGTACACAATGATTTTGCCACAATGTAAGAACCATTCTCATTGTTGCTATAAATCCACAATGTATCAAAATGTGTACTTTGAGCATTAGTAAAATTGACCTTTTAGAAGTTGCTCTTACCCTGTAATTATTCATTAATATTGTTAACCATGGCTTTACTGATTGCATAATATCCTCCAGCAGGTGTTGCTCCACCTTTGATCCATCGTGGAAAGTCAAATTACCCACATGAATCGATTTCCTCACTTCTGAATGTGATAAATAGTCATTATAGTAACTTTGATCTGGTGGCTCCTGTTGGGAATAAATCCATGAACAACATCAAGTAACAACATGAAAAAAGACAAAATAAATTATGATTAGCATTATATAACATAAATCAGTTAAAATGTCACAGATTAAAAGAATCACCACCTTCTTTAAGAAACATTATCTAGAAAGGTTGCTCTTTGGAATTTTTTATAACAATATGTAAATTGCAAGAATATTACCTCTGCAGAAAAGTGTCCCTAATTGCTTTGCCCTCCCACCTCGTGGCATTTAGTGCTATTCAACCTCTTTATACCATCTTCACCAACTCTCAGTTCTTTCCACTTCTCTCCATTTTGCCTGCCTGACCTCTTCTACATTTCCTTGTCTCCGTTTTCCCCCTATCTTCATCATTTTATTCCACGGCCTACTGGATTTGAGGGTTCTTAAACTTTAGAGGAGATTGATGAGTGATCATAGAAAGTACACAAGGTAAAACTAATTTCTTCCTATGATCTTCCAAACACAAATTCTTTAAATAACAGCATGTTCAATGTCACCACTTGTCAACACTACTTTTGTTCAGGCAGCATGTCCTTATATGGCCTAATTCCTTCATTGTTCCCGCTATTTTTTATTAAAACTGACATAGAAATGCTGTGTGAACAACATGTAAATCATTTAGAATAGATATATCACTAAGTATTATGATACCAATCACATGTAATTCACCTAATTCCGGAATAAACATTTTCTTGAGTAAATGAATAATTAAGCTTGCTTCAAGACTATTTTGTTCATCATGTTGAGAATTAGTTTAAAAGCCATACTGGTGAGCAATAAGGATGAATTTGCCTGCCAATTTTTGGTTTTGGCACATTATCTAAAAAGGTTGTTTTTTAGAAATTTTGTGTTACAATATGCAAATTGTAAGAAAATTACCTCTGCAGCAAAGTGTCCCCAACTGCTTTTTACAATATAGAATTGGTAAATTAGAAGTGTTATGTTGGTAGTTTGTCGAGCATAATGTGTGTATTTATCAATGTCCATCCAGGTTTCCATCCATCATCTCCAAAATATATCACAGTTTATGGTCTTCGAGAGACATACATTAACTTGCCGACAAGGTAACAAAACGGAACTGGAAGAAATGACCTCAAGGTATTTCAGCAACTAACATTACCGAAATCTGGAATAAATATTATGGCTCAGACTATTTTGTTCAGCATGTCGAGCATTTAGTTTTATAGCCACACAGGTGGTTAACAAAGACGGATTTTCCTGCCAATGTTTTCAGCCTGACTAAGACTTAGACTTTTTTTTCCACATGGTATATTCTTAACTTCAACGAACCTCAGTATCAGGGATAGAGCTAGATACATGTCACAACCATAAGTATTCTCTTCTCATGTGAAAGCTAATTATTTTGTATGTCAAACTGGACAGTATAACTTACAATGCTACATGGAAAATTAACGTTGCCACATAAAAGTATGATAGATATTCAACAGTGTCACCGCTCAATGAAGTATTAAGGCACTTTTTAAAAAGTTTAAATCAGCGCCACAAATAAAAACAAGAACAATAAAATAAAATCTGTATTAAAAATGTAGATGTTATCAGAGTAAGCCAATGAGGTGAATACCAATTTGTTGAAATGGCAACTCGATATATTTCCAAAATATGGTGAAATAGCAAAAACAAGGAATTGCAGATGCTGGTTTACAAAAAAATGACACAAATGCTGGAGTAATTCAGCAGGTCATGTTGTATCTCAGAACATGGATAGGTGACATTTCAGATTGGGACCCTTCATCGGACAAAAGTTCTGCGAGACCTTCTCTAACTGCTCCCCCTCTGTGATTGCTGTCATTCTCCTGCTGCCTGACCCGTTGAATTACTTTACTCCAGCACATTGTTACTTGTTTTGTAAACCAGCATCTGCAGTTCCACTTTTCAACACTTTACTGCTCCACTGAGAAAACTCTTCAAGGTGTACCTACTTCAAAGAAGTTGTCCCCCTCTCTCTGATAGGAGTCAAATGAGACCCTCTCTCCCAGCTACCAACAGTCCCAACCCAAAACATTACCTATCCATGTTCTCCAGAGATGCTGCAAGACCCGCTGAGTTAATCCAGCATTTTGTGTCATTTTTTGTAAACCAGCAACTGCAATTCCTTGTTTTTGCTATTTAAAATTTATTTTAAATGGTGAAATAACATTTGGAATTTAAAACACATTAAGAATGGATAGATTTGAGTAATTGTTCTGATTTTGTGTATGATGTATAGGTTATAGAATCACAGAACAATTACTCCGCAGGAGGTAACAATTCAGCCAACTGAGCCCATGCCAGCTCCTCGTAAAGCAATATCATCAGTCGCTCTTTCCCCAGAACTCTAAAATGATTCTTGGATTTACACAACATGCTGGAGAAACTCAGCGGGTGCAGCAGTATCTATGGAGCGAAGGAGATAGGCAACGTTTCAGGCCGAAACTCTTCTTCAGGGCGAAATCTAAAATGATTCTGTCCAATTCATTCAGGAGCACACTGATTAATTCTGTTTTCACCATTCACACAGGCAGTAAAAACCATATTATAACAACAATTATCCGTGTAAAATGTTTCTGGTCACATTCCCCTTGTATCTCATAAACATAGAAAATAGGTTCAGGAGTCGGCCATTGGGCCCTTCGAGCCAGCACAGCCATTCAATATGATCATCCTAAATCATTACCATTTCTCCCCATATCCCTTGATTCTGTTTATTATCTAACACTCTCTTGAAAACATCCAGTGAATTGGCCTCCACTGCTTTCTGTGGCAGAGAATTCCACAGATTCACAACTCTCTGGGTGAAATAGATTTCCTCATCTAGTAAATGGCCTACCCCTTATTCTTAAACTGTGACCCCTGGTTCTGGACTTCCCCAACATCGGGAACATGTTTCCTGCATCTAGCCTGTCCAATCCCTAAGAATTTTACATGTTTCTATAAGATCCCCTCTCATCGTTCTAAATTCCTGTGAATATAAGCCCAGTCGATCCATTCTTTCATCATACGTCAGTCTCGGGAATTAACCTGGTGAACCTACGCTGCACTCCCTCAATAGCAAGAATGTCCTTCCTCAAATTAGGAGACCAAAACTGTACACAATACACCAGGTGTGGTCTCACCAGGGCAGTGTACAACTGCAGTAGGACCTCCTTGCTCCTACACTCAAATTCTATCGCTATGAAGGCCAACGTGCTATTTGCTTTCTTCACTGCCTGCTGTACCTGCACGCTTACTTTCTGCCCAAAATTCCAGATTGGCATCCATTTGTTCTTCAATCATCTGCTGACAGGAACCAGTTAGCTCTATGGACCCCATCAAAACCAGATATTATTTTGTACTCCTCTCCCAAATCCCTTATTGAGTTTCTTTGTTTCAACATAATAACGTCATGCTCTTCCTCCTCCTATGGCCAGCACATGTTTAGCAATGGCTTAGTTTCAGGTTGTAAACTATGAATTCATATATTTGGAGATGTTTCACACAAGTATTATGCCACATTCCCTCGCTTATTGAATTTTCTTATCTTACCATCCGATAGCTCACAAAACTGTTGAAATGTTTAGATTCCAGTCACTCACCGTACACTGGAGAAAGTTGTAGTAGTTGGAACATCCAGTGACATTATCAAAATAGGATGGATATTCAATCGTGTCTCCATTCAACAAACGATCAAAAACCTAAAGTGAAGAAACAGAAAAGGTGGAATATTATATCAAGGAAGTCATCATTTTAGCATTATTATCACAATTCATTTGTTCGCTTCAAAGTAGAACTGAAGAATGTTAATCAAATACATGGAAACTTAATATCAGAATCAAACAGAGGTATAAATCAGGTTGTCACGAGTTCTCAATCTCTTTTTATTCATTGATTTTACCTTGAAATTGTAAGAATGATGGTTGAGAAAAGTTTCATGTTGTATATGACATTTTGAATTTTGTTAAGTTGCTAATATCTTTTGAAGATCTTGTTCTACTTGAAGTGCACTACCACCTGTAAAGTTGCATTACACTCAAAGTGAATAATAAACAATCTGGCTTTTAAAATAAATTGATCAGTATCAGAGATTGTTGAAGAATGTTTTTATTTGAATATCTTCCTACCTGCAGCACAAATTAAAATAAAATCTCCTAACTACAAATTAGCATTAACTACTGATTCCTGCAAAAGAGAACAATGGACCTTCTTATCAACCTCCAAGAACAAATGATAGATGTATTCCTCGTGCAAGTAAAAATACTCCCAAACTATCTGATAATTAAAGTGCGCTCAATGATACAGAACTACAATACGGCTTAATGCGCCGCTCATTAAAGCACATTTACTAGGGTGAAAACGTTTGGATTGTAATGAGTCGGACATGTTATGTCTGCAATTCTATCAATGATAGAATTAGGTTAACACAAAATCATTTAGGTTTAGCAAGATAATTGATAACAAGGTGAGTGGGGACAGTGGTAGGATGAGGTTAGAACTTCCTTTTCCAATATAATTCAATATCTGGGCTGCATCATTCAAGTTTGCTAGATGCTAAGTCGAAGTAGCAGCTTATATGGTTAATATTGATATCTTTCACATTCCTGTTTTTACTTTAGTTTAGGTTAGAGATTTGGCGTGGAAACAGGCCCTTCTGCCCACCGAGTCTATGCTGACCAACGATCGCCTGTACACTAGTTCCATCCTACACACGATGGGCCAATTTACAGAAGCCAATTAACTGACAAACCCGCACGTTTTTTGGAATGCAAGAGGAAACTGGAGAACCCGGAGAAAACCCGTGTGGTCACAGGGAGAAAATACAAACTCTGCACAGACAGCACCCGTAGTCAGGATCAAATGCAGGTCTCTGGCACTGTATGGCAGCAACGTTAAAACTGCATCTGTGCTGCCCCTTACTTCCACAGAATTAATTTGGAAAAGGTATCTTACATTCCTTTGAAGTAACAGCAATGGTAACACAAATGCATAGATTGTATTTTAAGAGTCTGACATTCAAAACAGATATGCCTTTCTGCAGAGATATAAACCACTTTGAACATATTTTGAGATGTTCACAGATAACCAGCCACAAAATAATCACTTTCATTTGCTGCGGGCATTTATCATTTGGATATGGAATATTCAAAATAGCTTCTTTGATTAGGGTGTGAAGAATAGTTTACTGCACATTTAGATTAGTTAATAAAGAGGAATTGTTTCCACTGCCAGGCAGTTGATAATGAAGACCAGCGATTTCAGGTGGCTGATAAATTAACCAGATGCAATATGACAAAAAATAGGATGCAAGATGGGATCATGGAGACAGATACAACAGTATTTTACAGAAAGGAAGTGAAAAACAGGGATGTAGTGACAGTGAGACTATTTAGCCCATCGTCTGTGTTAGCACTGAGTTGATGGGCCAAATAGCCACCTTCTGTGCATTACTATGAAAAGATCTATGAATGACGTACAAATTTATGCTGAAAGAGTTGACCTTGCAGTATCCATTGCTTAGGCCCCAATTTACTGATTTGATTCCTAATTAGTGTCTGATCTGTAGCATGAATTGGGCTGGTTGTGTTTTAAGAGTATTAGCGTGGCGATGCTTTTACACAATGAATGTAGGCAGAGTTTGATGATCATGACATCAATGAAAGCACAAGCCTAATTAAAAGCCAAATTGGTACAGGTACAACTAATACTGTGTATCCAATCGGCACAGAATCAAATATTTTGCACAAAGATAAGGGTCCCCATTTGCACTGTTTAAAGGGACCCGTGAAGGGCCTGTCCTACCCAGGCGATTAGTTTAGGCGACAGTCACAGTCGTAGCGGGCCGCCGAAAAACCGGCTTCTGGACCCACCCTACGACAATGTCTACGACAAGCTACCACCTAGTCGACGTCAAGCTATGACACGCTACGTCAACCGGCGACATAGTTCCTCACGACTTTGGACATCGACCCACGACAACCTTCAACCACACAAGCAACAACCTACGACAACCAAAGTCAACTTACATCCACCTGGACAAGATATGACAAGCTACGACCATGTCGGCGACAATTGATGACAATTCAGTCGCCGGTACCTGTCGCCGGTTGATGTAGGTAGTCGCCAATGGAATTCACTGAAGTCAGCACCCGGCGACAACCAACATCACCCGGCAACAACCTGCATCATCCTGGCGACAACCTACGACAGGAGAAGACAGGCAAGCCAATTGTCACTGAAAGGTTTTGAACATTTCAAAATCGTGCGATGACAAAAAAAAGTTACGACACTTGAGGAGACACCTCGCGACAACACATGGGTCACCCCACGACCATGTGGCAACACCCTATTTTCCGGCTGTCGCCAAAACAAATTGCCTATGTGGGACAGGCCCTTTATATGCTAGTTACACCCGAAATGATTTACAGAGTGTATTAGCCAGGCAAACACATTATTTTCAGAGATTATTGTTATTAGTCAAGTCTAAAGGAAAAATGTGGGAGGAAAAGTTCTGGCCACAATTCTGTACTCT
The DNA here is from genome assembly GCA_035221665.1 of Okamejei kenojei. Taxonomy (NCBI): domain Eukaryota; kingdom Metazoa; phylum Chordata; class Chondrichthyes; order Rajiformes; family Rajidae; genus Okamejei; species Okamejei kenojei. The sequence goes on along the minus strand of CM069132.1, from coordinate 60,358,308 downwards.
CAGAGATGGAAGTGATGGGGTTATTATTGCCCCTGGTATGCAGTTTGCCAGGGAGAATGAAGTCAGACAGAGAAGGGCAACTTGTTATAAGAGAGAGAAAAGAGACCTCAACAGCAGGCCCCATCCAGAAAGGATCTTGACATGGTATTTTTTTCTTGGGCCCGTCAGCAAAAATTAACTTACTCGAAGACAAACGTTAGCATGGAAGTTCTGACTGGAATACATCACATGTTGCAACCAGAACCACAAGGAGAAGTCAGAGCAGTGTTTGCCTGTGACTATTATGTTCACATTAGCATTCAATATTTTACTTCTGGTACATTCTGCAATGTAGCAAGGAGCTTCTTCAGTATTTTGTTCTGCAACACTACATTAAGCAGGACGAAATACTGCTCTGCAAAATCTTTTCTTATAAATTCTTAAATAGCTCCCTTTTGAAGGCCGCCTCTAATACTGCTTCGGGCAGTGTACTCCAGATCCTAATCACCTGCCGCATAAACAACTTTTTACATGTTACTTTTGGTACTTTTGTCAATCATCTTCAATCTGACTTCTATGGTTCTTGACTCTTTGGCCACTGGGAACAGTTTCTCTCCAACATCTCTGTCTAGATGTTTCCAGATTTTAAAATCACTAACAGATCCCCACTCAACCTCCTCTATCCATGGATAATAATGCCAGTTTCTCCAGTCTATTTATCTAACTAAAGCCTCACATCTCTGAAATGATTGCAATGAGGCTTCTCTGTGCCCTCTCCAATGTATCGCCTTTCCTGATTTGCAGCACACAGAACTGGACAAGATACTCTAGTTATGACCAAACAGGTATTTTGTAAAAGTTCACCATGGCTGCTTTGCTTGATCTTTGTGCCTCAGTTTATAATTTTTTTTAAATGCATTTTTTAAATCACATTGTGAATTTGCTCACATTGTCCCAAACTTTGCACATATGCACTCAATCTCTTTTTTTTGCACTCTTTTATGAATTTTGGCCGCCGACTTATCTTGCCTCACCTTGTTCCTAACAAGATGCAACACTTCGCATTTTTCTGCTCCACTTCCATGAGCTGGAAATAATATTGCCATTCCTGCATTACCACTCATTTTAAATCCCTGAACATCCAACCAAACAACTGATCATGAGAAAGACTACTGGGGTCCAAGAATGTGGGTCACCACCACCTTTCAAGGCTATTACAGATAGATAAGACATTCTGGTCTTGCTAATTACTACCAACATCCTGTAAAACAAAGAAAAGGAAGATACTGGGTAAAGTGAGGAACTTTTAATAAGCCAGAGATACACAGCTGTGAAGTTTGGTGGGCATTTAACATTAAAGGTCGGTTATCCTTGGTTCTGAAAAAAGTGCTTACTTTTTTTTCCCCATGAGCCAATGAGCCTGGTCAGCAACGGCGATGAACTAAAACTACCTACAACTACCTCGACTACCCATAATTGTAGTGGCGACCCCACTACAACTGCACCTACGACTACAGGATTATCGATTTTCTTCATGGCAACCAATTTTTGGTCGCAGAAAAGGACTCACCGGAGACCACCAGCGAACATGTGGCGACCATGTGGCGATCATGTGGCGAGTGCAGAGTCTCCTGCACTAGCCTACAAAGTCGCCTAAATGGGACAGGCCCTTTACGACAAAACATTATCTAATTACTTCTTCTGGAAGCATGCTTATAAAAGATGAAGATAGAGTTGGGTTTGGTTACAATGTCTTACAAGCCGAAATGCTATTTGCCACCAATTTCGTGTGAAGACAAGGTGATTGCATCATGTAATGAAAGAGCAAAATAAATGCATCAGTACCTTTCAGAGGTGGAAGAGAAAACTAGAAAAAAATATACCTTTAGGGAAAGAAAATTGTTCTCGTAGTACCATGAAAAATATTATCTAACATAATTGTGGAAGAACTACTTTATAAGAACAATAGAAGTTTGCATCATAAGTTGTTGAAATGTGCCTTTTTTTTGTGCATGCTTGAAATACAGACATAAAAAAAATTATGTTGCTGTGTGATTTTGGTAAAGGTACATCTAGAATAAGCTATTCATGGGGAGTTACGCAAAGATTAAGTTGTACCATTCCAGTAGGTTAAAACGATCTACACGAGTTAAACATAAGCATTGTATAGCCTGCAGAAGCGTCTCAACCCAAAACCTCACCCTCCTGAGATGCTGCCTGTCCCACTGAGTTACTCCGGCTTTTTGTGTCTATCTTCATTGTATAGCTTAATCTGCTTTTGTAGGAATGGCAATCAATTTTGACATGTAGATGTAAGTGCAACAATTAATTAGATAAGGTGAAAGCTGTTTATTGAAAGAACGGAATATCATTAACATTACTCCTCCTTCAGTATCAGCAAAGCAAAATTGAAACAGATACTTTTTTAATATTCACATCACAAGAACTGTTCTGTTTGTTATGCTTTTCATCTGTATTTTGCTCACTGATCCAGTGTCAAATTTGGATCAGGACAGAAAGATGCTACTTCGACACAGAGGTATAATTTAGAATTGTTCTTGTTGTGAAATGCAGATTATTGTACATTTTGGAAAAGCTTCGGAGAGGGAGAGAGTTCATTAGAATGCCGCAACACTGATTGCATTTAAATTGAACATAGTGCCATCAAGCAGCATAGCCCTGACCTCCCATCATGCATCGCCCTGACCCCTGAAGAACTCAGATGTTTCTAATTTTGAGGCCAATACCAAGGCCCTGGTACATACATCAAAGGCTTCCACCCATTTCTTCTGCTGAATGTAATGCACTCCTTTGTCTGTTTGCTGCTGGACATACTGCTTTTGTTTCTCATCGATGATCCCAATCTGGTACATGAACTCCGCG